>JBBBDQ010030540.1:0-21325 GCA_037127315.1 Ascarosepion bandense
AGTCGGGGCGGGGTTCGGTTTAGGGGTGGTGGAAGGGGTCGGTGTTGGGGTGGGAGTCTAAGTCTACGTCACAGTGGGGGTGGGGGTCGGTGTCATACTCGTTGTGGCGGGAAATTGTTTGAGTTAGTGTCGATGTCGGGGGTGGCGGCGTCATAGTCGGGGCGGGGGTCGATTTAGGCGTGGGGGAGGGGTCGGTGTCGGGGTGGGAGACTAAGTCTCCGTCACAGTGGGGGTGGGGGGTCGGTGTCATAATCGTTGTGGCGGGAAATTGTTAGATTTAGTGTTGGTGTCGGGGGTGGCGGCGTCATAGTCGGGGCGGGGGTCGGTTTCGGTGTGGGGGTCGGTGTCATAGTCTGTGTGGCGGGAATTTGTTAGAGTTAGTTTTGATGTCGGGGGAGGCGGCGTCATAGTCGGGGCGGGGGGCGGGCTCGGTTTTGGGGTGGGAGTCTAAGTCTGCTTCACAGTGGGGGGTCGGTGTCATACACGTTGTGGCGGGGGAAATTGTTAGAGTTAGTGTTGGTGTCGGGGGTGGCGGCGTCATAGTGGGGGCGGGGGTCGGTGTCGGGGTGGGAGTCTAAGTCTACGTCACAGTGGGGGTGGGGATCGGTGTCATGCTCGTTGTGGCGGGAAAATGTTAGAGTTAGTGTTGGTGTCGGGGGTGGCGGCGTCATAGTCGGGGTGGGGGGCGGGGTCGGTGTCGGGGTGGAAGTCTAAGTCTACGTCACAGTGGGGGTGGGGGGGTCGGTGTCATAGTCTGTGTGGCGGGAATTTGTTAGAGTTAGTTTTGATGTCGGGGGTGGCGGCCTCATATTCGGGGCGGGGGTCGGTTTAGGCGTGGGTGTCGGGGTGGGAGTCTAAGTCTACGTCACAGTGGGGGTGGGGGTCGGTGTCATACTCGTTGTGGCGGGAAATTGTTAGAGTTAGTGTTGGTGTCAGGGGTGGCGGCGTCATAGTCGGGGTGGGGGGCGGGGTCGGTGTGGTGGTGGGAGTCTAAGTCTACGTCACAGTTGGGGTGGGGGGTCGGTGTCATAGTATGTGTGGCGGGAATTTGTTAGAGTTATTTTTGATGTCGGAAGAGGCGGCGTCATAGTGGGGGGCGGGGTCGGTGTGGGGGTGGGGGGTCGGTGTCATAGACTGTGTGGCGGGAATTTGTTAGAGGTAGTTTTGATGTCGGGGGTGGCGGCGTCATATTCGGGGTCGGGGTGGGAGTCTAAGTCTACGTCACAGTGGGGGTGGGGGGTCGGTGTCATACTCGTTGTGGCGGGAAATTGTTAGAGTTAGTTTTGATGTCGTGGGGGTGGGAGTCTAATTCTCCGTCACAGTTGGGGTGGGGGGTCGGTGTCATAGTCTGTGTGGCGGGAATTTGTTAGATTTAATTTTGATGTCGGGGCGGGGTCGGTGTGGGGGTGGGAGTCTAAGTCTACGTCACAGTGGGGGTGGGGGGTCGGTGTCATAGTCTGTGTGGCGGGAAATTGTTAGAGTTATTTCTGGGGTTGGGGTGGCGGCGTCATAGTGGGGGCGGGGGTCGGTTTTGGGGTGGGAGTCGAAGTCTACGTCACAGTGGGGGTGGGGGTCGGTGTCATAGACGATTTGGCGGGAAATTTTTAGAGTTAGTTTTGGTTTGGAGGAGACGGCGTCATAGCGGGGGTCGGTGTTGGGGTGGGAGTCGAAGTCTACATCACAGTGGGTGTGGGGGGTCGGCGTCATTGTCCATTTGGCGGGAAATTTTTAGAGTTAGTTTTGGGGTTGTGGGGGCGGGGGTCGGTGTTGGGGTGGGGGGTCGGCGTCATAGTCGATTTGGCGGGAAACAGTTAGAGTTACTTTTGGTTTGGGAGAGGCGGCGTCATAGTGGGGGCGGGGGTCGGTTTAGGGGTGGCGGTCGGGGTCGGTGTTGGGGTGGGAGTCTAAGTCTACTTCACAGTGGGGGTGGGGGGTCGGTGTCATACTCGTTGTGGCGGGAAATTGTTAGATTTGGTGTTGGTGCGGGGGTGGCGGCGTCACAGTCGGGGCGGGGGTCGGTTTCGGGGTGGGGGTGGGAGTCTAAGTCTACGTCACAGTGGGGGTGGGGGGTCGGTGTCATAGTCTGTGTGGCGGGAATTTGTTAGAGTTAGTTTTGATGTCGGGGGAGGCGGCGTCATAGTCGGGGTGGGGGGCGTATTCGGTGTGGGGGTGGGAGTCTAATTCTACGTCACTGTGGGGGAGGGGGGTCGGTGTCATAGTCTGTGTGGCGGGAAATTGTTAGAGTTAGTGTCGGTGTCGGGGGTGGCGGCGTCATAGTCGGGGTGGGGGGAGGGGTCGGTGTTGGGGTGGGGGTCGGTGTCATAGACGATTTGGCGGGAAATTGTTAGAGTTAATTTTGGTTTGGAGGAGACGGCGTCATAGTGGGGGCGGGGTTCGGTGTTGGGGTGGGAGTCGAAGTCTACGTCACAGTGGGGGTGGGGGGTCGGCGTCATTGTCGATTTGGCGGGAAATTTTTAGAGTTAGTTTTGGGGTTGGGGAGGCGGCGTCATAGTGGGGGCGGGGGTCGGTTTAGGGGTGGGGGGCGGGGACGGTGTCGGGGTGGGAGTCTAAGTCTACGTCACAGTGGGGATGGGGGGTCGGTGTCATAGTCTGTGTGGCAGGAAATTGTTAGAGTTATTTCTGGGATTTGGGGTGGCGGCGTCATAGTGGGGGCGGGGGTCGGTTTAGGGGTGGGGGTCGGGGTCGGTTTTGGGGTGGGAGTCGAAGTCTACGTCACAGTGGGGGTGGGGGGTCGGTGTCATAGACGATTTGGCGGGAAATTTTTAGAGTTAGTTTTGGTTTGGAGGAGACGGCGTCATAGTGGGGGTGGGGGTCGGGGTCGGTGTTGGGGTGGGAGTCGAAGTCTACGTCACAGTGGGGGTGGGGGGGGTCGGCGTCATTGTCGATTTGGCGGGAAATTTTAAGAGTTAGTTTTGGGGTTGGGGTTGCGGCGTCATAGTGGGGGTCAGGGTCAGGGTTTAGGGTTAGGGTTTAGGGTTAGGGTTAGAGGGTTAGGGTTAGGGTTTAGGGTTAGGGTTAGGGTTCGGACGTTAAGTCGTGGTTATGTTTAGGTTTCGGACTTTAAGTAATGGTTATGATTAGGGGTAGGTTTAAGAGTTAGGGGAAGTGGATATGGTTATGGGTAGGTTTAGAGTTATGCGTACGGTTAGGGGTAGGGGTTAGGGGTAGGTTTGGGGTTATGGTTATAAGTAGGGTTATGATTAGGTTTAAGATTTCGTTCGGGGTTATGGTTTGGGTTAGGGTTAGAGGTTAGGTTTTGGGTTGGGTGTTATAAGTAGGGTTACGGTTTGGGTTAGGGTTAAGGTTAGGGTTAGGGGTAATGGTTAGGTTTATGGCGGTTTGTGGATGGGGTTAGGGTTAAGAATTAAGGTTAGGGTTAGGGGTGGGGATAGTTGTCAGATTTTGGTTGGGGTCGGGAACGGGTTAGGGTTAGTGGGAGGGATTAGGGTTGGGGTCGGTGGCGGGTTAGGGTTAGGGTTAGAGTTATGGTAGGGGTTATGGTTAGGTTTAATGATGGGGGTGTGACTGGTTCGGGGTGTGGGTGGGGGTCGGATTAGGGGTGGGGGTGGGTGGGTCGGGGTGTTGATAATTAACAGGTTTTGGGTGGGGTTCGGGGACTGGATAGGGTTACGGTTAGGGTTAGGGTTAGGGTAGGGGTTATGGGTAGGGGTAATGGTGGGGGTGTCTTTGTGGGGTCGGGGTCAGCGGGGGGTGAGGTTGGGGGTGGTGCTGGAGGGTTAGGGTCGGGGTTATGGTTAGGGTTAGGTGTGGGGGTAGATGTCTAGTTCGGGGTGTGGTCGGGTTGGGGTGTGGGTCGGGGTCGGGGTGGTGGTCGGGTAGGGATAGTTTTCAGGATTTAAGGTTAGGGGTTGGGGTTAGGCTTATGGTAGGGTTAATGTTAGGGTTACGGTTGGGGTTATTGGAAGGGGTAATGGTGGGGGTGGCTGACTGGGTCGGGGTCTGCGTGGGGGTCGGGTTCTGGGTGGGGGTCGGTTTTAGGGTTAGGGTTAGGGTAGGGTTAGGGTTAAGGTTAGGGTAGGGGTTATTGGTTTAAGGTTAGGGTTAGGGTAGGGTTAATGTTAGGGTTAGGGTAGGGGTTATTGGTAGGGGTAAAAGTGGGGGTGGCTGACTGGTTATGTGTGGGGGTCGCCGTCTAGATCGGGGTGGGGGTGGGGATCGGGGTGGGGATATTTTCAAGTTTTAAGGTTGGGGTTACGGTTAGGGTTAGGGTAGGGGTTATTGGTAGGGGTAAAAGTGGGGGTGGATGACTTGTTAGGTGTGGGGGGTCGATGTCTAGTTCGGGGTGGGGGTCGAGTTCGGGGTGTGGGTCGGGGTCGGGTGGGGATAGTTTTCAGTATTTAAGTTTAGGGGTTAGGGTTAGGTTAGGGTTAGGGTAGGGGTTATTGGTAGGGGTAATGGTGGGGGTGGCTGACTGGTTCGGGGTGGGGGTTAGGGTTAGGGTAGGGGTTATTGGTAGGGGTAAAGGGGGGGGTGGCTGACTGGTTATGTATGGGGGTCGCTGACTAGTTCGGGGTGGGGATAGTTTTCAGGTTTTAAGGTTAGGGTAGGGGTTATTGGTAGGGGTAAAAGTGGGGGTGGATGACTTGTTAAGTGTGGGGGGTCGATGTCTAGTTCGGGGAGTGGGTCGGGGTCGGGTGGGGATAGTTTTCAGGATTTAAGTTTAGGGTTTGGGGTTAGGGTAGGGTTAAGGTTAGGGTTACGGTTAGGGTTAGGGTAGGGGTTATTGGTAGGGGTAATGGTGGGGGTGGCTGACTGGTTCGAGGTGGGGGTAGTTGTAAAGTTCAGGGTGATGTGGGGGTCGGGGTTAGGGTTAGGGTAGGGGTTATTGTTAGCGGTAAAGGGGGGTGGCTGACTGGTTATGTGTGGTGGTCGCTTACTAGTTCGGGGTGGGGGTCAGGTTCGGGGTGGGGATAGTTTTCACGTTTTAAGGTTAGGGGTTGGGGTTAGGGTTAGGGTAGGGTTATTGGTAGGGGTAAAAATGGTGGTGGATGACTTGTTAGATTTGGGGGGCGATGTCTAGTTCGGGGTGGGGTTCGCTTTCGGGGTGGGGGTCGGGGTTAGGGTTAGGGTAGGGTTAATGTTAGGGTTACGTTAGGGGTTATTGGTAGAGGTAATGGTGGGGGTGGCTGACTGGTTCGGGGTGGGGGTCGGGGTTAGGGTTAGGGTAGGGGTTATTGGTAGGGGTAAAGGTGGGTGTGGCTGACGGATTATGTGTGGGGGTCAGGTTCGGGGTGGGGGTGGGGATAGTTTTCAGGATTTAAGGTTAGGGTTTAGGGTTAGGGTTAGGGTAGGGTTATTGGTAGGGTTAAAGGTGGGGTGGCTGACTGGTTAAGTGTGGGGGGTCGCTGTCTAGTTCGTGGTAGGAGTCGGGTTCGGGGGGTAATATTCGGGGTGGGGTGGGGATAGTTTTCAGGTTTTAAGGTTAGGGGTTGGGGTTACAGTTAGGGTAGGGTTAGGGTTAGGGGAGAGTTAGTGTAGGGGTAGGGGTTATGGATGGGGGTGGCGGGTTGGAGTTGAGGTAGAGGTTAAGGT
The DNA here is from genome assembly GCA_037127315.1 of Ascarosepion bandense. Classification (NCBI taxonomy): domain Eukaryota; kingdom Metazoa; phylum Mollusca; class Cephalopoda; order Sepiida; family Sepiidae; genus Ascarosepion; species Ascarosepion bandense. The sequence continues at coordinate 5,575 of JBBBDQ010030540.1, forward strand.
TGGGGTGGGGGTAATATAAGGTTAGGGTTAGGGTTAGGGGAGAGTTATTGTAGGGGTAGGGGTTAGGGTTAGGGGGTTATAAATGGGAGTGATGGTGGGGGGTTGTAGTTGAAGTAGAGTTTGGGGTTGGGGGTGAGGGGTTGGAGTTGAGGTAGAGTTTGGGGTTAGGGTTAGGGTTAGAGGGTTATGGTTGGGGTTTGGGTGGGGGTAGGGGTTAGGGTTAGGGGGTTACGTTTAGGGGGGTGGGGGTGATGTGGGGTTGAGGTAGAGGTTGGGTTAGGGTTACGGCATGGTTAAGGTTAGGGTTAGTGTTTGGGGTTTGGGTTGGGGTGGAGGTAGAGGTTGGGGTAAGGGTTAGTGGGTTTGGGGGTTAGGGTTAGTGTAGGGGTTACGTTTAGGGGGTTATGGTTGGGGTTGAGGGGGGTGTGATTTGGGATTAAGGTAGAAATACGGGTGGGGTGGGGTTGAGGTAGAGGTTAGGGTAGGGTTAGGGGTAGGGTTAGGGTTATGGGTTTATGGTTGGGGTTTGGGTGGGTTGGGGTGGAGGTAGAGGTTAGGGTAGTGGTTGGGGTTAGTGGGTTACGGGGGTTAGGGTTAGGGGGTTATGGTTGGGGTTTGGGTGGGGGTGGATGTAGAGGTTAGTGTAGGGGTTGGGGTTAGGTTCAGTGTGTTAGGGGGTTAGGGTAGGGTTAGGGTTAGGGGGTTACGTTTAGGGGTTAAGGATGGGGTTGGGGTGGGGGTGATTTGGTATTGAGGTAGAGATTAGGATTGTGGTTGGGGTTAGGTTTAGGGTTAGGGGAAGATTAGGGTAGGGTCAGGGGTAGGGTTAGGGTTAGGGGGTTATGGTTGTGGGATGGGGTTCAGGTAGAGGCTAGGGTAGGGGTTGGGATTAGGGTAGGTGGGTTATGGTAGGGTCTGTGTTGGGTTAGGTGTGGGGGTTATGGTTGGGGTTGGGGGTGGGGGTGATTTGGGATTAAGGTAGAAATTAGTGGTGGGTTGGGGTTGAGGTAGAGGTTAATGTAGGGGTTGGGGTATGGGTTAGGGGGTTAGGGGGTAATGGGGTTAAGGTTAGGGCAGGGTTAGGGGTAGGGGTTAATATTAGGGGGTTATGGTTATTATTTGGGTTGGGGTGGGTGGGGTTGGGGTTACGTTTATAGTGTTAGGGGGTTGAGGTTTGGGTTAGGGTTAGGGTTGAGGGTGGGTTGGGGTTAAGGTTAGGGGTTAGGGTTAGGGGAGGTTTTCGACATGGTTAGGGTTATGGTTCGGGTGGGGTGGGTTGGTGTTGAGGTAGAGGTTAGGGTTGGGAGTAGGATTAGGGTTAGGGGACGGTTAGGGTAGGGTTAGGGGGTTATGGTAAGGGGGTTATAGCTGGGGTTTGGGGTGGGGGTGGTTTGGGGTTGATGTAGAGGTTAGGGTTGGGATTAGGGTTAATGAGTTAGGGGGTTATGGATAGGGGTTAGGGTTAGGGTGTTAGATTTAGGGGGTTAGGGTCGGGGGTGGGGTGGGTTGAGGTTAGGGTGTTGTGGTTGGGTTTTGGGGTGGGGTTTGTTTAGGGTTACTGAGTTAGAGGGTTAGGGGTTTAGGTTTAGGGGCTTATGTTTGGGGGTGTGGTGGGTTTGAGGTAGACGTTATGGTTGTCTTTGGGATTAGGGTTACGGTTAGGGTCGGGTTAGGGGTTTGGAGTGGGGGTGGTTTGGGGTTGACCTAGAGGTTAGGTGGGGGCGTGGGTCGGTTTAGGGGTGGCGGTCGGGGTCGGTGTTGGGGTGGGAGTCGAACTATACGTCACAGTAGGGGTGGGGGGTCGGTGTCATAGTCGATTTGGGTTAGGGTTAGGGTTAGGGTTAGGGTTAGGGTTGGGGTTAGGGTTGGGGTTAGGGTTAGGGTTAGGGTTGGGGTTAGGGTTGGGGTTAGGGTTGGGGTTAGGGTTAGGGAGGGTTAGGGTTAGGGTTGGGGTTAGGGTTGGGGTTAGGGTTGGGGTTAGGGTTAGGGTTAGGGTTAGGGTTGGGTTAGGGTTAGGGTTAGGGTTAGGGTTAGGTTAGGGTTAGGGTTAGGGTTAGGGTTTAGGGTTAGGGTTAGGGTTAGGGTTGGCAGGGTTAGGGTTAGGGTTAGGGTTAGGGTTAGGGTTAGGGATAGGGTTAGAGTTAGGGTAGGTGTTATGGTTAGGTTTAATGATGGGGGTGTGGGTGGGTCGGGGTGTTGATAGTTAACAGGTTTTGGGTGGGGTTCGGGGACTGGATAGGGTTAGGGTAGGGGTTATAGGTGGGGGTGTCTTTGTGGGGTCGGGGTTATGGTTAGGGTTAGGTGTGGGGGTAGATGTCTAGTTCGGGGTCGGGGTGGTGGTCGGGTAGGGATAGTTTTCAGGATTTAAGGTTAGGGGTTGGGGTTAGGGTAGGGGTTATTGGAAGGGGTAATGGTGGGGGTGGGGGTAGGTTTTAGGGTTAGGGTAGGGTTAAGGTTAGGGTAGGGGTTATTGGTGGGGGTGGATGACTTGTTCGGGGTGTGGGTCGGGGTCGGGTGGGGATAGTTTTCAGTATTTAAGTTTAGGGGTTAGGGTTATGGTGGGGGTGGCTGACTGGGTGGGGGTAGGGGTTATTGGTAGGGGTAAAGGGGGGGTGGCTGAATGGTTATGTATGGGGGTCGCTGACTAGTTCGGGGTGGGGATAGTTTTCAGGTTTTAAGGTTAGGGTTAGGGTAGGGGTTATTGGTAGGGGTAAAAGTGGGGGTGGATGACTTGTTAAGTGTGGGGGGTCGATGTCTAGTTCGGGGTGGGGGTCTGGGTCGGGTGGGGATAGTTTTCAGGATTTAAGTTTAGGGGTTGGGGTTAAGGTTAGGGTTAGGGTAGGGGTTATTGGTAGGGGTAATGGTGGGGGTGGCTGACTGGTTCAGGGTGATGTGGGGGTCGGGGTTAGGGTTAGGGTAGGGGTTATTGGTAGGGGTAAAGGGGGGGTGGCTGACTGGTTATGTGTGGTGGTCGCTTACTAGTTCGGGTTGGGGGTGGGGATCGGGGTGGGGATAGTTTTCACGTTTTAAGGTTAGGGTAGGGGTTATTGGTAGGGGTAAAAGTGGGGGTGGCTGACTGAGTATGTGTGGGGGTCAGGTTCGGGGTGGGGATAGTTTTCAGGATTTAAGGTTAGGGTTATTGGTAGGGGTAAACGTGGGGGTGGATGACTTATTAGGTGTGGGGGGTAGATGTCTAGTTCGTTGTGTGGGTCGGGGTCGGGTGGGTATAGTTTTCAGGATTTAAGGTTAGGGGTTAGGGTTAGGGTAGGGGTAATGGTGGGGGTGGCTGACTGGTTCGGGGTTAGGGTAGGGTTAAGGTTAGGGTTACGGTAGGGGTAAAGGTGGGGGTGGCTGACTGGTTATGTGTGGGGGGTCGCTGTCTAGTTCGCGGTTGGGGTTAGGGTTTAGAGTTAGGGTTAGGACGTTAAGTCGTGGTTATGTTTAGGTTTCGGACTTTAAGTAATGGTTATGATTAGGGGTAGGTTTAAGAGTTAGGCGAAGTGGATATGGTTAGGGGTAGGTTTGGGGTTATGGTTATAAGTAGGGTTATGATTAGGGTTAAGATTTCGTTCGGGGTTTGGGTTAGGGGTAATGGTTAGGTTTATGGCGGTTTGTGGATGGGGTTACGGGGTGGGGATAGTTGTCAGATTTTGGTTGGGGTCGGTGGCGGGATCGGGGTGGGAATAATTTTCAGGTAGGGTTAGAGTTAGGGTAGGGGTTATGGTTAGGTTTAATGGTGGGGGTGGGTGGGTCGGGGTGTTGATAGTTAACAGGTTTTGGGTGGGGTTCGGGGACTGGATAGGGTTACTGTTACGGTTAGGGTAGGGGTAATGGTGGGGGTGTCTTTGTGGGGTCGGGGTCAGCGGGGGGGTGGTGCTGGAGGGTTAGGGTTAGGTGTGGGGGTAGATGTCTAGTTCGGGTTCGGGGGGTGGGGAAAGTTTTCAGATTTTAGGGTTAGGGTAGGGGTTATTGGTAGGTGTAAAAGTGGGGGTGGATGACTTGTTAAGTGTGGGGTGTGGGTCGGGGTCGGGTGGGGATAGTTTTCAGTATTTAAGTTTAGGGGTTGGGGTTAGGGTTAGTGTAGGGGTAATGGTGGGGGTGGCTGACTGGTTCGGGGTGGGGGTCGTTGTAAAGTTCAGGGTGATGTGGGGGTTAGGGTAGGGTTGATGTTAGGGTTAGGGTAGGGGTTATTGGTAGGGGTAAAGGGGGGTGGCTGACTGGTTATGTATGGGGGTCGCTGACTAGTTCGGGGTGGGGATAGTTTTCAGGTTTTAAGGTTGGGGTTAGGGTTAGTGTAGGGGTTATTGGTAGGGGTAAAAGTGGGGGTGGATTACTTGTTAAGTGTGGGGGGTCGATGTCTAGTTCGGGGTGTGGGTCGGGGTCGGGTGGGGATAGTTTTCAGGATTTAAGTTTAGGGGGTTGGGGTTAAGGTTAGGGTTAGGGTAGGGGTTATTGGTGGGGGTGGCTGACTGGTTCGGGGTGGGGGTCGTTGTAAATTTCAGGGTGATGTCAGGGTTAGGGTAGGGGTTATTGGTAGGGGTAAAGGGGGGGTGGCTGACTGGTTATGTGTGGGGGTCGGGTTCGGGGTGGGGGTGGGGATAGTTTTCACGTTTTAAGGTTAGGGTTGGGGTTAGGGTTAGGGTGGGGGTGGCTGACTGAGTATGTGTTGGGGTCGCTGTCAATTTCGGTGTGGGGGTCGGGTTCGGGGTGGGGATAGTTTTCAGGATTTAAGGTTAGGGTTATTGGTAGGGGTAAACGTGGGGGTGGATGACTTATTAGGTGTGGGGGGTAGATGTCGTGTTCGTTGTGTGGGTCGGTGTCGGAATGGGGGTCGGGTGGGTATAGTTTTCAGGATTTAAGGTTAGGGTTAGGGTAGGGGTTATTGGTAGGAGTAATGGTGGGGGTGGCTGACTGGTTCGGGGTGGAGGTCGTAGTAAAGTTCAGGGTGGGGATGGGGGTCGGGGTTAGGGTAGGGTTACGGTAGGGGTTATTGGTAGGGGTAAAGGTGGGGGTGGCTGACTGGTTATGTGTGGGGGGTCGCTGTCTAGTTCGGGGTGGGGATAGTTTTCAGGTTTTCGGGTTAGGGTTAGGGTGGGGGTGGCTGACTGGTTATGTTTGGTGGTCGCTGTCTAGTTCGGGGTGGGGATATTTTTCAGGTTTTAAGGTTAGGGGTTAGGGTTATTGGTAGGGGTAAAAATGGTGGTGGATGACTTGTTAGGTTTGGGGGGGCGATGTCTAGTTCGGGGTGGGGGTCGGGGTTAGGGTTAGGATAAGGGTAGTGTTAATTTTAGGGTTAAGGTTAGGGTTACGGTAGGGGTTATTGGTAGAGGTAATGGTGGGGGTGGCTGACTGGTTCGGGGTTAGGGTAGGGGTTATTGGTAGGGGTAAAGGTGGGGGTGGCTGACTGGTTATGTGTGGGGGGTCGCTGTCTAGTTCGGGGTGGGGGTGGGGATAGTTTTCAGGATTTAAGGTTAGGGTTTAGGGTTAGGGTAGGGTTATTGGTAGGGTTAAAGGTGGGGGTGGCTGACTGGTTATGTGTGGGGGGTCGCTGTCTAGTTCGGGGTAGGAGTCGGGTTCGGGGGGTAATATTCGGGGTGGGGATAGTTTTCAGGTTTTAAGGTTGGGGGTGGGGGTAGTTTGGGGTTGAGGGTTAGGGTTAGGGGAGAGTTAGTGTAGGGGTAGGGGTTATGGATGGGGTTGGGGGTGGCGGGTTGGAGTTGAGGTAGAGGTTATGGTTGGGGTTGGGGTTAGGGGGTTATGGGAGTGATGGTGGGTTGTAGTTGAAGTAGAGTTTAGGGTTAGGGTAAGGGTTAGGGGGTTATGGATGGGGGTGGGGGGTTGGAGTTGAGGTAGAGTTTGGGGTTGGGGTTATGGTTTACGGCATGGTTAGGGTTAGGGGGTTGGGGTTGAGGGGGGGTGATTTGGGGTTGAGGTAGGGGTTAGGGTTAAGGGGTTATGGTTGGGGTTGGGGGTGGATGTAGAGGTTAGTGTAGGGGTTGGGTTAGGGTTAGGGGGTTACGTTTAGGGGTTAAGGATGGGGTTGGGGTGGGGGTAATTTGGTATTGAGGTAGCGATTAGGATTATGGTTGGGGTTAGGTTTAGGGTTAGGGGGTTATGGTTTGGGGTGGGTTGAGGTAGAGGCTAGGGTAGGGGTTGGGATTAGGGTAGGTGGGTTATGGGGGTTAGGGTAGGGTCTAGGTTGGGTTAGGTGTACGGGTTAGAGTTAAGGGGGTTACGGCAGGGTTAGGGTTATGTGTAGGGGTTAGGGTGAGGGTGTTATGGTTGGGGGTGGGGGTGATTTGGATTGAGGTAGAGGTTAAGGTAGGGTTAGGGGGTTATGGTTATTATTTGGGTTGGGGTTATGGTTGGTGTGGGGGTGGGTTGGTGTTGAGGTAGAGGTTACGGTTAGGGGGTTATAGCTGGGGTTTGGGGTTGATGTAGAGGTTAGGGTTAATGAGTTAGGGGGTTATGGTGTGGGTTGTGGTTAGGGTGTTGTGGTTGGGGTTTGGGGTGGGGGTTGTTTAGGGTTACTGAGTTTGGGGGTGTGGTGGGTTTGAGGTAGAGGTTATGGTTGTGTTTGGGGTTAGGGGACGGTTAGGAGTAGGGTTAGGGTTACGGGGGTTATGGTTGGGGTTTGGAGTGGGGGTGGATTGGGGTTTACCTAGAGGTTAGGGGAGGGTTACGGTAGGGGTAGGGGTTATGTATAGGGGTTTATGGTTGGGGGTGGGATTCAGGTAGGGGTTGGGGTTAGGGTTAGTGAGTTAGGGGGTTTAGGTTAAGGGAGGGTTAGGGTTGGGGTTAGAGGTTTAGGGGTGGTGGGCGGAGTCGGTGTCGGGATGGGAGTCGAAGTCTACGTCACAGTGGGGGTGGGGGGTCGGTGTCATACTCGTTGTGGCGGGAAATTGTTAGAGTTAGTGTTGGTGTCGGGGGTGGCGGCGTCATAGTCAGGGCGGGGGTCGGTGTTGGGGTGGGAGTCTAAGTCTACGTCACAGTGGGGGTCGGTGTCATACTCGTTGTGGCGGGAAATTGTCAGAGTTGGTGTTGGTGCCGGGGGTGGCGGCCTCACAGTCGGTGTGGGGGTGGGAGTCTAAGTCTACGTCACAGTGGGGGTGCGGGGTCGGTGTCATACTCGTTGTGGCGGGAAATTGTTAGAGTTATTTCTGGGAATGGGGTGGCGGCGTCATAGTGGGGGCGGGGTTCGGTTTTGGGGTGGGAGTCGAAGTCTACGTCACAGTGGGGGTGGGGGGTCGGTGTCATAGACGATTTGGCGGGAAATTGTTAGAGTTAATTTTGGTTTGGAGGAGACGGCGTCATAGTGGGGGCGGTTTAGGGGTCGGGGTCGGTGTTGGGGTGGGGGGTAGGCGTCATTGTCGATTTGGCGGGAAATTTTTAGAGTTAGTTTTGGGGTGTGGGAGTCGAAGTCTACGTCACAGTGGGGGTGGGGGGTCGGCGTCATAGTCGATTTGGCGGGAAACAGTTAGAGTTACTTTTGGTTTGGGAGAGGCGGCGTCATAGTGGGGGCGGGGGTCGGTTTAGGGGTGGTGGTCGGGGTCGGTGTTGGGGTGGGAGTCTAAGTCTACTTCACAGTGGGGGGTCGGTGTCATACTCGTTGTGGCGGGAAATTGTTAGAGTTGGTGTTGGTGGCGGGGGTCGGTTTCGGGGTGGGGGGCGGGGTCGGTGTGGGGGTGGGAGTCTAAGTCTACGTCACAGTGGGGGATCGGTGTCATAGTCTGTGTGGCGGGAATTTGTTAGAGTTAGTTTTGATGTCGGGGAAGGCGGCGTCATAGTCGGGGCGGGGGTCGGTTTTGGGGTGGGAGTCTAAGTCTGCTTCACAGTGGGGGTGGGGGGTCGGTGTCATACACGTTGTGGCGGGAAATTGTTAGAGTTAGTGTTGGTGTCGGGGGTGGCGGCGTCATAGTTGGGGCGGGGGTCTGTTTAGGGCTGGTGGGAGGGGTCGGTGTCGGGGTGGGAGTCTAAGTCTACGTCACAGTGGGTGTGGGGATCGGTGTCATGCTCGTTGTGGCGGGAAAATGTTAGAGTTAGTGTTGGTGTCGGGGGTGGCGGCGTCATAGTCGGGGTGGAAGTCTAAGTCTACGTCACAGTGGGGGTGGGGGGGTCGTTGTCATACTCGTTATGGCGGGAAATTGTTAGAGTTAGTGTTGGTGTCGGGGGTGGCGGCGTCATAGTGGGGGCGGTCGGTTTAGGGGTCGGTGTTGGGGTGGGAGTCTAAGTCTACGTCACAGTGGGTGTGGGGGGTCGGCGTCATTGTGGATTTGGCGGGAAATTGTAAGAGTTAGTGTTTGGGTCGGGGAGGCGGCGTCATAGTGGGGGTGGGGGGGTCGGTGTCAGGGGTGGCGGCGTCATAGTCGGGGCGGGGTTCGGTTTAGGGGTGGTGGAAGGGGTCGGTGTTGGGGTGGGAGTCTAAGTCTACGTCACAGTGGGGGTGGGGGTCGGTGTCATACTCGTTGTGGCGGGAAATTGTTTGAGTTAGTGTCGATGTCGGGGGTGGCGGCGTCATAGTCGGGGCGGGGGTCGATTTAGGCGTGGGGGAGGGGGTCGGTGTCGGGGTGGGAGACTAAGTCTCCGTCACAGTGGGGGTGGGGGGTCGGTGTCATAATCGTTGTGGCGGGAAATTGTTAGATTTAGTGTTGGTGTCGGGGGTGGCGGCGTCATAGTCGGGGCGGGGGTCGGTTTCGGTGTGGGGGTCGGTGTCATAGTCTGTGTGGCGGGAATTTGTTAGAGTTAGTTTTGATGTCGGGGGAGGCGGCGTCATAGTCGGGGCGGGGGGCGGGCTCGGTTTTGGGGTGGGAGTCTAAGTCTGCTTCACAGTGGGGGGTCGGTGTCATACACGTTGTGGCGGGAAATTGTTAGAGTTAGTGTTGGTGTCGGGGGTGGCGGCGTCATAGTGGGGGCGGGGGTCGGTGTCGGGGTGGGAGTCTAAGTCTACGTCACAGTGGGGGTGGGGATCGGTGTCATGCTCGTTGTGGCGGGAAAATGTTAGAGTTAGTGTTGGTGTCGGGGGTGGCGGCGTCATAGTCGGGGTGGGGGGCGGGGTCGGTGTCGGGGTGGAAGTCTAAGTCTACGTCACAGTGGGGGTGGGGGGTCGGTGTCATAGTCTGTGTGGCGGGAATTTGTTAGAGTTAGTTTTGATGTCGGGGGTGGCGGCCTCATATTCGGGGCGGGGGTCGGTTTAGGCGTGGGTGTCGGGGTGGGAGTCTAAGTCTACGTCACAGTGGGGGTGGGGGTCGGTGTCATACTCGTTGTGGCGGGAAATTGTTAGAGTTAGTGTTGGTGTCAGGGGTGGCGGCGTCATAGTCGGGGTGGGGGGCGGGGTCGGTGTGGTGGTGGGAGTCTAAGTCTACGTCACAGTTGGGGTGGGGGGTCGGTGTCATAGTATGTGTGGCGGGAATTTGTTAGAGTTATTTTTGATGTCGGAAGAGGCGGCGTCATAGTGGGGGGCGGGGTCGGTGTGGGGGTGGGGGGTCGGTGTCATAGACTGTGTGGCGGGAATTTGTTAGAGGTAGTTTTGATGTCGGGGGTGGCGGCGTCATATTCGGGGTCGGGGTGGGAGTCTAAGTCTACGTCACAGTGGGGGTGGGGGGTCGGTGTCATACTCGTTGTGGCGGGAAATTGTTAGAGTTAGTTTTGATGTCGTGGGGGTGGGAGTCTAATTCTCCGTCACAGTTGGGGTGGGGGGTCGGTGTCATAGTCTGTGTGGCGGGAATTTGTTAGATTTAATTTTGATGTCGGGGCGGGGTCGGTGTGGGGGTGGGAGTCTAAGTCTACGTCACAGTGGGGGTGGGGGGGTCGGTGTCATAGTCTGTGTGGCGGGAAATTGTTAGAGTTATTTCTGGGGTTGGGGTGGCGGCGTCATAGTGGGGGCGGGGGTCGGTTTTGGGGTGGGAGTCGAAGTCTACGTCACAGTGGGGGTGGGGGTCGGTGTCATAGACGATTTGGCGGGAAATTTTTAGAGTTAGTTTTGGTTTGGAGGAGACGGCGTCATAGCGGGGGTCGGTGTTGGGGTGGGAGTCGAAGTCTACATCACAGTGGGTGTGGGGGGTCGGCGTCATTGTCCATTTGGCGGGAAATTTTTAGAGTTAGTTTTGGGGTTGTGGGGGCGGGGGTCGGTGTTGGGGTGGGGGGTCGGCGTCATAGTCGATTTGGCGGGAAACAGTTAGAGTTACTTTTGGTTTGGGAGAGGCGGCGTCATAGTGGGGGCGGGGGTCGGTTTAGGGGTGGCGGTCGGGGTCGGTGTTGGGGTGGGAGTCTAAGTCTACTTCACAGTGGGGGTGGGGGGTCGGTGTCATACTCGTTGTGGCGGGGGAAATTGTTAGATTTGGTGTTGGTGCGGGGGTGGCGGCGTCACAGTCGGGGCGGGGGTCGGTTTCGGGGTGGGGGTGGGAGTCTAAGTCTACGTCACAGTGGGGGTGGGGGGTCGGTGTCATAGTCTGTGTGGCGGGAATTTGTTAGAGTTAGTTTTGATGTCGGGGGAGGCGGCGTCATAGTCGGGGTGGGGGGCGTATTCGGTGTGGGGGTGGGAGTCTAATTCTACGTCACTGTGGGGGAGGGGGGTCGGTGTCATAGTCTGTGTGGCGGGAAATTGTTAGAGTTAGTGTCGGTGTCGGGGGTGGCGGCGTCATAGTCGGGGTGGGGGGAGGGGTCGGTGTTGGGGTGGGGGTCGGTGTCATAGACGATTTGGCGGGAAATTGTTAGAGTTAATTTTGGTTTGGAGGAGACGGCGTCATAGTGGGGGCGGGGTTCGGTGTTGGGGTGGGAGTCGAAGTCTACGTCACAGTGGGGGTGGGGGGTCGGCGTCATTGTCGATTTGGCGGGAAATTTTTAGAGTTAGTTTTGGGGTTGGGGAGGCGGCGTCATAGTGGGGGCGGGGGTCGGTTTAGGGGTGGGGGGCGGGGACGGTGTCGGGGTGGGAGTCTAAGTCTACGTCACAGTGGGGATGGGGGGTCGGTGTCATAGTCTGTGTGGCAGGAAATTGTTAGAGTTATTTCTGGGATTTGGGGTGGCGGCGTCATAGTGGGGGCGGGGGTCGGTTTAGGGGTGGGGGTCGGGGTCGGTTTTGGGGTGGGAGTCGAAGTCTACGTCACAGTGGGGGTGGGGGGTCGGTGTCATAGACGATTTGGCGGGAAATTTTTAGAGTTAGTTTTGGTTTGGAGGAGACGGCGTCATAGTGGGGGTGGGGGTCGGGGTCGGTGTTGGGGTGGGAGTCGAAGTCTACGTCACAGTGGGGGTGGGGGGGGTCGGCGTCATTGTCGATTTGGCGGGAAATTTTAAGAGTTAGTTTTGGGGTTGGGGTTGCGGCGTCATAGTGGGGGTCAGGGTCAGGGTTTAGGGTTAGGGTTTAGGGTTAGGGTTAGAGGGTTAGGGTTAGGGTTTAGGGTTAGGGTTAGGGTTCGGACGTTAAGTCGTGGTTATGTTTAGGTTTCGGACTTTAAGTAATGGTTATGATTAGGGGTAGGTTTAAGAGTTAGGGGAAGTGGATATGGTTATGGGTAGGTTTAGAGTTATGCGTACGGTTAGGGGTAGGGGTTAGGGGTAGGTTTGGGGTTATGGTTATAAGTAGGGTTATGATTAGGTTTAAGATTTCGTTCGGGGTTATGGTTTGGGTTAGGGTTAGAGGTTAGGTTTTGGGTTGGGTGTTATAAGTAGGGTTACGGTTTGGGTTAGGGTTAAGGTTAGGGTTAGGGGTAATGGTTAGGTTTATGGCGGTTTGTGGATGGGGTTAGGGTTAAGAATTAAGGTTAGGGTTAGGGGTGGGGATAGTTGTCAGATTTTGGTTGGGGTCGGGAACGGGTTAGGGTTAGTGGGAGGGATTAGGGTTGGGGTCGGTGGCGGGTTAGGGTTAGGGTTAGAGTTATGGTAGGGGTTATGGTTAGGTTTAATGATGGGGGTGTGACTGGTTCGGGGTGTGGGTGGGGGTCGGATTAGGGGTGGGGGTGGGTGGGTCGGGGTGTTGATAATTAACAGGTTTTGGGTGGGGTTCGGGGACTGGATAGGGTTACGGTTAGGGTTAGGGTTAGGGTAGGGGTTATGGGTAGGGGTAATGGTGGGGGTGTCTTTGTGGGGTCGGGGTCAGCGGGGGGTGAGGTTGGGGGTGGTGCTGGAGGGTTAGGGTCGGGGTTATGGTTAGGGTTAGGTGTGGGGGTAGATGTCTAGTTCGGGGTGTGGTCGGGTTGGGGTGTGGGTCGGGGTCGGGGTGGTGGTCGGGTAGGGATAGTTTTCAGGATTTAAGGTTAGGGGTTGGGGTTAGGCTTATGGTAGGGTTAATGTTAGGGTTACGGTTGGGGTTATTGGAAGGGGTAATGGTGGGGGTGGCTGACTGGGTCGGGGTCTGCGTGGGGGTCGGGTTCTGGGTGGGGGTCGGTTTTAGGGTTAGGGTTAGGGTAGGGTTAGGGTTAAGGTTAGGGTAGGGGTTATTGGTTTAAGGTTAGGGTTAGGGTAGGGTTAATGTTAGGGTTAGGGTAGGGGTTATTGGTAGGGGTAAAAGTGGGGGTGGCTGACTGGTTATGTGTGGGGGTCGCCGTCTAGATCGGGGTGGGGGTGGGGATCGGGGTGGGGATATTTTCAAGTTTTAAGGTTGGGGTTACGGTTAGGGTTAGGGTAGGGGTTATTGGTAGGGGTAAAAGTGGGGGTGGATGACTTGTTAGGTGTGGGGGGTCGATGTCTAGTTCGGGGTGGGGGTCGAGTTCGGGGTGTGGGTCGGGGTCGGGTGGGGATAGTTTTCAGTATTTAAGTTTAGGGGGTTAGGGTTAGGTTAGGGTTAGGGTAGGGGTTATTGGTAGGGGTAATGGTGGGGGTGGCTGACTGGTTCGGGGTGGGGGTTAGGGTTAGGGTAGGGGTTATTGGTAGGGGTAAAGGGGGGGGTGGCTGACTGGTTATGTATGGGGGTCGCTGACTAGTTCGGGGTGGGGATAGTTTTCAGGTTTTAAGGTTAGGGTAGGGGTTATTGGTAGGGGTAAAAGTGGGGGTGGATGACTTGTTAAGTGTGGGGGGTCGATGTCTAGTTCGGGGAGTGGGTCGGGGTCGGGTGGGGATAGTTTTCAGGATTTAAGTTTAGGGTTTGGGGTTAGGGTAGGGTTAAGGTTAGGGTTACGGTTAGGGTTAGGGTAGGGGTTATTGGTAGGGGTAATGGTGGGGGTGGCTGACTGGTTCGAGGTGGGGGTAGTTGTAAAGTTCAGGGTGATGTGGGGGTCGGGGTTAGGGTTAGGGTAGGGGTTATTGTTAGCGGTAAAGGGGGGTGGCTGACTGGTTATGTGTGGTGGTCGCTTACTAGTTCGGGGTGGGGGTCAGGTTCGGGGTGGGGATAGTTTTCACGTTTTAAGGTTAGGGGTTGGGGTTAGGGTTAGGGTAGGGTTATTGGTAGGGGTAAAAATGGTGGTGGATGACTTGTTAGATTTGGGGGGCGATGTCTAGTTCGGGGTGGGGTTCGCTTTCGGGGTGGGGGTCGGGGTTAGGGTTAGGGTAGGGTTAATGTTAGGGTTACGTTAGGGGTTATTGGTAGAGGTAATGGTGGGGGTGGCTGACTGGTTCGGGGTGGGGGTCGGGGTTAGGGTTAGGGTAGGGGTTATTGGTAGGGGTAAAGGTGGGTGTGGCTGACGGATTATGTGTGGGGGTCAGGTTCGGGGTGGGGGTGGGGATAGTTTTCAGGATTTAAGGTTAGGGTTTAGGGTTAGGGTTAGGGTAGGGTTATTGGTAGGGTTAAAGGTGGGGTGGCTGACTGGTTAAGTGTGGGGGGTCGCTGTCTAGTTCGTGGTAGGAGTCGGGTTCGGGGGGTAATATTCGGGGTGGGGTGGGGATAGTTTTCAGGTTTTAAGGTTAGGGGTTGGGGTTACAGTTAGGGTAGGGTTAGGGTTAGGGGAGAGTTAGTGTAGGGGTAGGGGTTATGGATGGGGGTGGCGGGTTGGAGTTGAGGTAGAGGTTAAGGTTGGGGTGGGGGTAATATAAGGTTAGGGTTAGGGTTAGGGGAGAGTTATTGTAGGGGTAGGGGTTAGGGTTAGGGGGTTATAAATGGGAGTGATGGTGGGGGGTTGTAGTTGAAGTAGAGTTTGGGGTTGGGGGTGAGGGGTTGGAGTTGAGGTAGAGTTTGGGGTTAGGGTTAGGGTTAGAGGGTTATGGTTGGGGTTTGGGTGGGGGTAGGGGTTAGGGTTAGGGGGTTACGTTTAGGGGGGTGGGGGTGATGTGGGGTTGAGGTAGAGGTTGGGTTAGGGTTACGGCATGGTTAAGGTTAGGGTTAGTGTTTGGGGTTTGGGTTGGGGTGGAGGTAGAGGTTGGGGTAAGGGTTAGTGGGTTTGGGGGTTAGGGTTAGTGTAGGGGTTACGTTTAGGGGGTTATGGTTGGGGTTGAGGGGGTGTGATTTGGGATTAAGGTAGAAATACGGGTGGGGTGGGGTTGAGGTAGAGGTTAGGGTAGGGTTAGGGGTAGGGTTAGGGTTATGGGTTTATGGTTGGGGTTTGGGTGGGTTGGGGTGGAGGTAGAGGTTAGGGTAGTGGTTGGGGTTAGTGGGTTACGGGGGTTAGGGTTAGGGGGTTATGGTTGGGGTTTGGGTGGGGGTGGATGTAGAGGTTAGTGTAGGGGTTGGGGTTAGGTTCAGTGTGTTAGGGGGTTAGGGTAGGGTTAGGGTTAGGGGGTTACGTTTAGGGGTTAAGGATGGGGTTGGGGTGGGGGTGATTTGGTATTGAGGTAGAGATTAGGATTGTGGTTGGGGTTAGGTTTAGGGTTAGGGGAAGATTAGGGTAGGGTCAGGGGTAGGGTTAGGGTTAGGGGGTTATGGTTGTGGGATGGGGTTCAGGTAGAGGCTAGGGTAGGGGTTGGGATTAGGGTAGGTGGGTTATGGTAGGGTCTGTGTTGGGTTAGGTGTGGGGGTTATGGTTGGGGTTGGGGGTGGGGGTGATTTGGGATTAAGGTAGAAATTAGTGGTGGGTTGGGGTTGAGGTAGAGGTTAATGTAGGGGTTGGGGTATGGGTTAGGGGGTTAGGGGGTAATGGGGTTAAGGTTAGGGCAGGGTTAGGGGTAGGGGTTAATATTAGGGGGTTATGGTTATTATTTGGGTTGGGGTGGGTGGGGTTGGGGTTACGTTTATAGTGTTAGGGGGTTGAGGTTTGGGTTAGGGTTAGGGTTGAGGGTGGGTTGGGGTTAAGGTTAGGGGGTTAGGGTTAGGGGAGGTTTTCGACATGGTTAGGGTTATGGTTCGGGTGGGGTGGGTTGGTGTTGAGGTAGAGGTTAGGGTTGGGAGTAGGATTAGGGTTAGGGGACGGTTAGGGTAGGGTTAGGGGGTTATGGTAAGGGGGTTATAGCTGGGGTTTGGGGTGGGGGTGGTTTGGGGTTGATGTAGAGGTTAGGGTTGGGATTAGGGTTAATGAGTTAGGGGGTTATGGATAGGGGTTAGGGTTAGGGTGTTAGATTTAGGGGGTTAGGGTCGGGGGTGGGGTGGGTTGAGGTTAGGGTGTTGTGGTTGGGTTTTGGGGTGGGGTTTGTTTAGGGTTACTGAGTTAGAGGGTTAGGGGTTTAGGTTTAGGGGCTTATGTTTGGGGGTGTGGTGGGTTTGAGGTAGACGTTATGGTTGTCTTTGGGATTAGGGTTACGGTTAGGGTCGGGTTAGGGGTTTGGAGTGGGGGTGGTTTGGGGTTGACCTAGAGGTTAGGTGGGGGCGTGGGTCGGTTTAGGGGTGGCGGTCGGGGTCGGTGTTGGGGTGGGAGTCGAACTATACGTCACAGTAGGGGTGGGGGGTCGGTGTCAT
>JBBBDQ010030543.1:0-12500 GCA_037127315.1 Ascarosepion bandense
AATAAGAATAATAAGAAGAAGAAGAAGAAGAAGAAGAAGAAGAAGAAGAAGAAGAAGAAGAAGAAGAAGAAGAAGAAGAAGAAGAAGAAGGTTGATTTTAATTAATTTCTTATCCGCTACAGTATCATGAACCGAACAGGTGGGCAAACTTTTGTGTATCAGCAAAATGGTATTAAAGAAAAAATTAGAAATAACCAGGTACTTATATTTTAGTATTTATTTAGTCAATTGGTTCGATAAAAAAACGTAGGATTTCAAGATTGCTTATGACTCAACTTGAAAATATTTTCTATTAGTGATCCAGTAAGCAATTTTATGTAAAAAACAACTGGTAACAGAACGAATTGTACCTCATGCACGAACACATAAAAATGAAATGTTAGATTTCCACAAAGATAATTTATTCTCTGTGTTTAAATAAATATTTCGCAATAAATTTCTAGGTTTACCTTTGATAAATTTCCCCAGGGAAGCAAAACAAATAAAAATAAAATCTCTTTCTCGCTTTGCATTTTATTAATATTATATTTGAAGATATATTTGATTATAAATGAAGTTTAACACTTAAACAAAACGAATGAAAAAGTAATGTCAGTTTTCATACAGCACATTTTATTTACACTGATGAAGAATAAATGCAAATATTATGCAAATATGCAAATACTAGAAATTATACACATTTTCTAAAAATAATTTCTCATAGTAAAATCATTTATAGTGCATTTTAGGCTACAATATTTAATAATAAAATCTTATGGTGAAACAAAAACATGTATAATTCAGTCATATACTTAATAATTCAAAATACATTCTTATAGTAAAATCATTTACAATGCATTTTCTTAGTAAATTCATTTATATGAAGGCAGATATAGGCTTTAAGAAAGCTTTATTCAACTGAGAATAGAAGGTTCGCGTTTCGTGTCATTTATAATCTCAGTAAACAGAAATGGCTCTTTCAAAGCAGAGAGCAACAAAACGAGGGGAAACCACTCTTGATTATTTATAACATCTTTTTCGTCGTTTTTGATATATGAAGTGCTAAAGTGGTGGTGTTTTTGTTATTTGTTTAAGCTATGTTTAATTTTGTTGCCTCAATCTATAGGATTTGATAAAGGACTGCCTTCATTTCAGCCCTCTTATCATTGTCTCTACGAATATTTTCGTGCGAATTTGCAGAAATACGCCTCGCTGAATATTTTATTTTATTTTTCTATCAGTTATTTTAAAACATTACAGAAATGTCGAACTTTTCCCAATGTAATAACAGATAATTGCCTTAAAATATTAACAACACCTGTAATAATTCCTTTTATTTTTTCTTTCAATGCATCCAGCGTAAACATGTATTATTTTTCTGAATTATCATAATTAGCAATGCACTCATATTATGTATATAATCTCACTATTATGAGAAGTACGAATCCATTTATTCTTCCCGACGGAATACATCTGCTTTCCTGATTTTCTCTTCATTTGAAGGCAAAATCATTTACAATGGATTGCAATTCCTAATGATAAAATTATATATATATATAATGCATTATTCTAACATGAACATATAATGCAAGTCCTTATTTAAAATAATTGCTTGGATGCTTAGAGCAAAATTACTAGAAACACACTTTATGTTATACATATTCACACGTAATTATCTCTGTAACGCTTGCAGTAAGTCCTTTTCTTTCTAAATCAATTTCACTCAGGTACAAAGCTCGAGAGACATTCAAGGTAGAGCATTGCTGTTTAAATGTTAATGATGAATTATCGTTTCAAAGGAATAGAAGAAGAAGTAATAGGAATTGAAGAATTTAGATAATTACTGACGCCCGACATGGAAAGGTTTTAGTGTTCAAAGAAGTATCTACACATGTGTAGAGTAACCTAATCTCTTGTAGACTACAGAGGAAATATGGGTGAATGAACTCCGTAGGAAAACTATAAAGACTATAAATGATAGTAATACACGATATTTGGTCACCTATGTCTTTTATTAATCAAAGAAAGACCCAAAGACTTCCAGAAGTTATAGAATGGGTCGAATGTGTTTTCCTGTATATTTAGAAATGGATCCGATGTTTCAGTGAACTTCAAACGCAAATAGAATTTCACCACGAGGTACCTTTTTGGGCTCGCCTCTGTTCACCGTGACTGAAGGAAACCCAGGATTTGATCAATAATTCCGAAAAACTAAACAAATAAAACAAAAAAAAACTTATTATGATTACTACATTCTTGGACTAGTATTAGTTGCAATAAATATCAATTGTAAACTTACCTGAAAGGCTTTTACGTATCTTTCTTTATCTAGCGAAAGTTTCTCCGCGTCCTTGTAGGTGACGAATTATTTTCCCTCCCTCCTCTTATGTTGATTATAAGTGTGATTTTTGTTTCTATTTTCTCTAAAACTTTGTTGTTTCTCACTTGTTTTCAGCATCCTTCTGCAGAGCCATATTTCTGCTGACTCATGTATCCTCTTTATCTAGTGAGAAAATTTCCAGCATCCAGTTCCATAGAGATGGACTGATATTACGTAACACTTCAGAATGCTTTTCTTTTTTTTTTAAGACATTTTCTTATTTCTTAATACTTTGCTTAGCTTTTGAAAGGCAATTTCAGAATTCATTGCCATCGAGAAGGACCGGGTTCAGTATTCATTTCTTTGTTTCTTACGAGATTTTCCTGTTTCATAATACTTTTCTCAGCTTTTGGAAGGCATCTTTAGCATTCACTGCCATATAGAAAAACTGATATTACATTACACTTCAGTACCCTTTTCTTTGTTTTCAAAGACATTTTACTGTTTTTAATACTTTGCTTAGCTGTAGAAAGGCATTTTATTCTGTACTAAGCTTCTTTAATTTCTAAGCTCGAGACCATATATGACAGCAGTATTCCATATTTTGTCTCATCTGTTTCATGTGCATGAAGGAAAAAAACAGGTACTCTCTGGAGAAATAGAATAAGCCGATCATGTTTCCTGTGTATATAACAATTGATTGGGTGTATGAGTTGTGTTTCGTTCGAGAACTGTGTAAACTTAAAACGGAAATATACTGGAAAAACTTTTGAGCCTTGTACAAAATAAACATTGTAAAAAATGCTCTGTCAGTAACAGTTGCAATAATGTCTGACAGTTTATAATAATTTTTGTCTAGATTTTCGGGGTTTTTTTTCAGAATTATTAGAAGTGCATTTCCATTATAGATATAATAGCACTGTTCTCTCAGTAACGCATGCACCAATTTTGACTAACGACTTCATGGTCGCGTAATAATTTATTCATTTTTAGTTAATAGTAAATAAAATGCTAACTTGAAACCAAAATTTGTAGCGTTATTTCAGAAGTGTCATTTGGACGGGTGATTTCATCTCACACGTGACAGATAAATGGTGTGACATTATGAAATGTATTGTTTCGGCAGGTTTTATATTATTTATACATCTAGTGTGGATTTTAACTTTTTTTTTTAGTGAAAATGAAAAAAATTACAGGCATTTTCATCTTTTGATATTCTTTTATTTCTGAAAAAGAAAAAATGTATGAATAGCAAAAATGACGTTTCTGGAGATGTTGGCGTAGTTGAATGTAGTGTTTATATAGAGATCCGGCTGCAGCCGCTCTCACACTGGCGTGATGTAGCTTCCCTGTGCCTCTTCTACAAGTATTTTCATGGCTTCTGCTCCGATGAGCTTAGATCATTGGTGCCGCCTAAGCAGGAATTTACACGAGATACTAGATTAGCAACTAGGTCCCACCCTTTTACAGTTAAACAAATAAAATGTAACCGTAAATTCTACTCCAACAGCTTCTTTTCTCGCGCTTCCCGCCTGTGGAACTCCCTTCCACAAGTCTGCTTTCCCGACAGTTACAATCTCCAGGTGTTTAAATGTAGGGTCAATAGACACCTCCTATCACACTAACTCCCAACTATTCTCACAACACTCTCATCTACCCAACCCTCATTCTCGGTATCCTCACCCGCCTATCACCCACCCTCTGTCATTTCCTATATTTAATCAGCCTTTCTCCTCTCTACGTAGCCCCCTGCACAGTAGTGGCAGTGACATGCCTTGCTCGGGGTGAAACGCTTATACAAAAATAAAAAATAAAAATTCTAATCGCAGCTTAGATGTGGCACAAGGACGGAAGTATAGGACACCCAGTGAGAATTGAAATCACTACTTAATCGTAATGGTTGTATCAAGACAATTTTAATTTGAATTGATATCAAGACAAATTAGCTAACCATTACACAACCTCAATGTGCCGAAATGTCGTATTTATGAGTGGTTCATTAAACTCAGAAGAAATTTTGATCTGTATTTTGTGGGATGTTCGGGTGGTGTGATGCATAAGTGATCGGAAGGATAAATGGAAGAACCGAGTTCGAATTTATGTCGGGTTCATTACATTCGTTTACACGAAAATACACTAGCGAAAGATATCAATTCATCTTTTTCTCTCACCTATGGGTTAAATAGTAGGAAACTTTCTTTACACAATTCTGAAGCAATATTATCTTAGCAAAAACAAAAGAGGAATTATTCTTACAATCCAAAATCATGTTACATATTTAAACAACCGCAAAACTGTTGGCAATTTGTTATAAAAAGATCAATCAATGTGTGAGATGGAAGGACTTTGTGTATAAAGTGTTCCTTCAGACGTTGAATTCACACAAGTAGTCTCCCCCAGTGAACGGATTAATGGCAAGAGTCGATGGAAAGCATCCGTAATTGGCAAATCAGTAGCGTGAGCGTATCATTTTCCGTACGAGCAGAAACGGGTACTAATTGAGTAGAATATCTCACTACATCAAACCTATCCACCCGGCCTTGTAATTTATACTCATCTCGATCCTTACAGAATTCTCTGGAAATACTAATATACTGAAAACCTGTAAAATCACTTAGACCCAATTCCTCATTCGGAATGTTAACAAGTTCCTGGAATCTTGAAGTTGCCTCAAACGTGGTGAAGTATATGAGAACAAAATTACATTTAGAGAGCTGAACAAATTTATATATAAATATCTAAATACTGTCTTTTTGTTTCAATTTAAATTGCTAAAAACCTTCGAACGTTTTTTCTGACCCAATAGTGACACAATTTGTACAGATTTTAATCATTAAAACCCGAAAACTTGAGGTTAATATTGAAATCTTCGTTCATTATGACTTAACTAACAGTATAGCCCGGCGTTGCTCGGGTGTAATGAAAGCTTTAAAACTAATCCATGGTCATGGAGCTCAGACACTTTGGACGTTAGCACGAAAGACTAAAAAGCAATAGTTGTTTCCAGTTAAAGCAAAACTGTAGACTGAAAGAAAAATGAATGGATGTAAGTCAAATTTTGATTTCCTGGTATCGATATCAAATAAGTTTTTTTCGTCGTAAACTGAATTTTTAAAGGCTAAATAAGTCTTCTTAGTTATCGAAAATCGATAATCGGAAAAATCGGGTTATAGAAGGAGTGGTCCGATTTTAATCAAATTTGATACACTCATAGACAAAGACATAAGAAACGATATTCAGAAGCATCAAGGTTCCAGTTCTTACAATAGTGCAGAAAATCGATAATATATATATAAAAAGCAAGATATTTGTCTGTGTATCTGCCTGTATGTCTGTATTTTTTCAGCCCTTTTATTTTAGTTTTTGCTTCGGGTTTGGCTCTAAGTAGGTATAATTGTAGTTCTTAGTCTTAGCCATGATACCATTTACTCAGAGAACTTATTTAGCCTTCAAAATTCAGTTTACGACGAAAAAAACTTATTTGATATCGATACCAGGAAATCAAAATTTGACTTACATCCATTCATTTTTCTTTCAGTCTACGGTTTCGCTTTAACTGGAAACAACTATTGCTTTTTAGTCTTTCGTGCCAACGCCTAAAGAGTCTGAGCTCCAGGACCATGGATTGGTCTTAAAGCTTTCATTACACCCGAGCAACGCCGGGCTATACTGCTAGTAAGCGAATTCAACATAAATACGCTATAATTTTAAAGCGTCGATACGCTCCCCACATCCAAGTTTGAGAGACTGACTAAGGATATACGAGGAGGGACTCGTATCATCAACGTGCGACATGCGTTTCTTTCGCTGCCTTTTAGAATCTCAAAAAATCATCTTTTTCATGAATTTTATTTTATGTAATAGCATGGGAACCCATGGACGACACAGTTCTTCTATGTGCCGTGTTCCTTCAGGACGTACAAGATGATTGCATTCCACATCCCTCTATCCCATGTCGCCCTTAGTACGCCTTCTCTTGTTATCCCACTCAATCTCCGGTCCACCATTCATTTACTCAAGTCTATCAAGTATGTTACGCGTTGCTTTCCCTTGACTCCTCTTCCCCTCTAATCCTTCCTGTGAGTATCAGGTTCTTTAAGCCTTCTTTCCTCATTACATGTCTCAAAACTTCAGATATCTTTTCCTTATGTTAAGTATCAGTTTCCGTTTTGTGTCCATCCTCTCCAAAACTTCGATGTTTCACGCATCGTCGGTATCCTCAGCATCCTTCTGAAGAGCCACATTTTTGTTGCTTCAATTCTTTCTTTTTCGTTGAGGAGAGATTGTCCAGCATTCGAGCCACAGTGAAGGATCGATATAGTATAAAAATCTAATAATTTTTTCTTTTGTGGCTTCCAGAGAATTTTTCATATCTATTAATACTCTACTCAGTTTCTAGAATTCGTCCTTAGCCATGCCAATATACCTTCGGATCACCGTATTGCACTTTCCGTCTTTTTTCTTTTTAATCGTGTCGCCCCAAACAAGGCATTTTACTGCCACTGTTGTGCAGGGGGTTACATAGGAGGAATGTTATGAAGAGTAAGAGGTTGCAGAGGGTGTCAGGAAGCGAGTAGGAGAGGGAAGATAGTGCTGATGAGAGTGGGGTGGATGTAGAAAAGCATGAGAGAAAGGATGTAAGTTAGTATGACAGGAAGTGACTATTGACTTTACATTTAAATTCTTGGATATTGTAAGTGTCATGAAAGCAAGTATGCGGAAGGGAATTCCACAGGCGGGAAGTGCGAAAAAAGAAGTTGATGGAGTAGAATTTGCGTTTACGATTCTGTTAGAACACCCCCTAGGTATTTAAATTTTGGCACCTGTTTCATTTTAGTATCACCAACTTGTAGTTGGTCTTTGAGCTCCTATTTTTACTGGTTATGAAGCATTCAGTTTTTCTGTAGTTCCTATGTAGTCCCTTTATTGCCTTCTTTACCAAATTCCTGCAGAAGGTCTTGTTTTTTCCTCCATCTGTAGTCACTACTGCATCATTTACGTAACTTCAATGAGTTCAGATTGCCGCCGCCAATGACGAATCCTGGCAGGACTTCTAGTTCTTTCAGAATAGGTTGAATAGTTCTGGTGAGAAGACACATCCTTGTCTTACACTTTTTTCTATCTCTGTGTATTTGCTTAACTCGTTTCCTGTCTGTGTGCAGACAGTTTGCTTCCAGTACAGGTTCTATTGTGGCATTTACAAATAAATGCCACACTTATTTTTCATACCACGGATATGTAATAATAACAACAGTAATAAAACAAATCCTCTTCAAATTTGGCAAAAGTCAAACTAACGGTCAGGTCACACATACTTAGATAAACCACATATTAAAGCAGAATGATATCATCAGACCAGAAAAAGGTCCCAACTGTCAATCACACAAATATATACAATAAACACACACACACACACACACACACACACACACACACACACACACACACAGAGAGAGAGAGAGAGAGAGAGACAAGCACTCGCTACAATTAATAACAGCAGCAGCAGCAGCCAGGAATGGCCATTCCTTGAAAGGCACGGACTCACTCCGACAGACACACGCTCCTCTGCAATTCTGAAGACGAGATTTTGATCTCGAAATATTAGTGTATAATAAATAAGTTCTTTGCCTTCCTTTATATTACTGAACGCATTGTGACAGCCTCCAAGACCTAACCATAAATATATCACGGATATTTTCAAATATCTCTAATTCTAAAGGAATACTGTTTGGCAGCGTCAATAATTCTGACTATAAAATTTGAAAAAACAAAACCTAAATGAAAATGGTTAAATTCAAAACCTCATGAAATCTTAATACCAGATTGAAGAATTTAGTTATAAATCGGGATAAAAATTATTCAATAACAGCTTTTACTCACTTTTATTTATTAGACATTAAATTATGTAACTTAGCATCCTTCATAACCTACCTCGACAATTCAGCTGACCTAGTGAATATTCAAGAGTGTTTCGGAATTTTTTTAAATAACTTATTTACTCTTGTCTAAAAATAATTGTTACAAATCATAATCCTTGCATTTAGCTTAAAAATGTCCGTAATATGACGAATTGCGTCGGTTAAATTTCCCTTTTAATCCTTTGTAAAATAAAGACGGAAGCTGATGATGGCTCGCCTGAAATAGGCCTAAATTTCCGATTTACGATGAAATAACGTGTCTGCCTTAATTTTTCTTATAACTGCTCTATATGTATTTATATACATTTATATTTATCCTACCACTGTATGTACAGAATACTTCTTTTGGGTTTATATATATATATATATATATATATATATATATATATATCTGTGTGTGTGATTTGACCGTAACAATGATTGTTTGTTATCAGCAGTTCCAAAAAGTGTGGATGGTGCTACACAAGCCTTCAACACTCTAAACAATTCTTTGTTTGGCAGTCTAACTGAGTTAGACACTCATACGTCGAAATTGACGGGAGAGTCCATAATATATATATATATATATATATATATATATATATATATATATATATACACATACATATATATATATCCGAGTGAATACAAAACGAAGAATTCCTTCCACGTCCAAAACATTAATTTAAAACAGTGATCGATATATAAAATTTTTCTATATAGAGCTGTGAATATTTATTATAAATTATATTTTAGAACATGTACATAATTTCTCTATATATAATCGTTGCGAAGGCGCGTCCGTTTCTGCATCGGAGTACCAATGCTTCGTCAGGCGATGTGGTACTGGGAATCCTTTTCATTTTTATTTATTTAGTTTTGTTAGGGGTATTGGCTGGGTTTTTTTTTTGATATTGTGATATTTCGTTGACAGTTTGAATTTTTAGTGGAGAGTGTTAGTGTGTGGGTGGGTGGGTGTTAGCAAGATAATGGAGTCAGTCTGTGACCGTTGGAATTTATTACTTGGTGCGGATATTTTTTTTTTTTGTTTATTTTTATTTTTGCAGAGTCTTTACAATCGGTGTAAGTTTGCATGTTTAATCTTAATATTGGGTTTAGGGAATGTGTTATTTGTCTTACATTTTTAATTTTTGATTTTTATATCATTGTTTGGGAATCGCTTTCTCTATTCAATTTTTAATTTTAAATCTTTGATTTTTAATTACATCTGTTTTTGGAAATCATTTTCATTATTAAATTTGTAAGTTTTAATTTTCTATTCTCATATAAATTTCTATTCTCATATCTAGTCTATATATGATTCGATTTATTATGATTATGGTTATGGTTATTAACCTTACTGTAATTATATTTATGGTTATAATCATAAATTTATAAATTTATAACCATAAATATAATTACAGAATATGTAAGCCTTTAAATGGCCTATGCCTCTTTTGTCTACATGAAAAACTATATATGATTACATTTCTTAAAAATAAGGGTCTATAAAATAAACATAACAGAATTACTGTCATATTTAAACATTGAAAAATGTTTACCTTAGAATATAGTTGATAATTCATCACACAAGCATATTTATTAACTTACATATATCCTTGAAATGATATAAATAATATTAATTTAATAAATTTTAGGACTGATACAACTTAGAATATATGATGAATTAATATAGAAATTTACTCTGAACCAAAAATATAAAAAATAGTTGAATCATACCAAAAGTCCCTTTAAGATAGGGATAAAATAAAGTTGTTGTTTTTTCCTTTTTTTAAGTAAACAAAGAACGGGGATAGATGTACATATTTGTTCGTAACTAAAATGTATACATCTTGCAGGAATCAATCAGTCTAGCCGTAAATACGACAGTTTTTGTTAGACATGTTGAATGTTCCATATCTGCTATCATTTAACCTATATTTCAAATCTTCAGAGTTAACCTTCATTCGGATGTTAAAATAAACACACCCATATGATCTATATTTTCTGTCTGTCCCTCTCCATATTAACTCTTTAATAAGCAAACGTATTGTTTTCTACGTTAAAATGTAAATAATTTTCACAAAGAGTATTAAACATTGCCTGATGACGAGATAAATCTTTTAAATCTCGAAAGAGAAGGTTCCGTGTCGCAATGTAAATAAAATTAATTTTAAATAAAAAAAATATACTTATATATTTTATAAAATTTGACTAAAAAAAAACAACACATCAATGTCGGCGATAACAACAGAGAACTTACTAAAATTACTAAAATCTTAGGCAATAAAAAATTTCAGAACAAAGAAAATAAAAGGTAAAAAAGCCCAAAAGCCAAATACCTATTTACTCAGTAAATGGAAGTGCACAACACTTAAACAATCTAGGCTAATAACAAACGCCTCAAAACGGTAACGTTTAACAAAGGAGAGCTCATGATGCTACTCAAGTTTCAGGCTCTTGCAATTTTCAGGCAACTATCTCTCTCTCTCCTCCTCTCTCTCTCTCTCTCTCTCTCTATATATATATATATATATATATAATTGAATAAGGAACGAAGAAAAAAGTAACAACGTTCAAAACATCAATTTAAAGCAGTGCTCAATATAGAAATACCGCTATGAATATTTATTATAAATTATAGTTTAGAACATGTACAAATTATCATCTACTACAAAGTGTACATTTTGTTTCGGCATTGAAAGGACAATGTCTCATCAGGTAGTGTGATAAGAAAATGGATATTCTATATCTTATATTAGCCGAATTGTGTGTGAGAGGTAGCTGAGGTGGGAAATGGAAAATAAGAGTTGTAAGTTGTCAGTTAGAATTTGAACGAAAAGAGGGAAGGGGTAGAGGAGAGAGGTGATTAATGGACGTGTTGAAGACTTTCTAGACAGATTTAACGGTAGAGGATAAGGTAAGGTTTTTTCAGCCTTTATGGTCAGTTTTTTGGAAAAAATCCCCCACCCCATATATATATATATATATATATGGAGTGTGGGAGTAAGAGACAAAGCGCTACGAAGTGGATGGGAATTGCTATTTGGTAAACATATTTGTATTAGTGACCTATACGACTACAAATATTTTGTATATCAATTTAGTTTTTATAATTAATCTTTTTTTTTGTATTGAAGCTTAATTTAAAATTTAGGAAATCACCTTTTTGTAAAAAGCTTTATATATATATATATATATATATAGTCACCTGAATCACGCTGCACGAAAAAAATCATAGCGTTAAATATGTCAAATTTCGTGCTAAAAGAAAGTGTATTTGCGGGGAATTCTACTGCACTACTTTATTCAAAAGAAATCTGCAGTTGAAGCACACATAATTCTTGTTGAAACGTACGGCAACCATGCTCTATCGAAAAAAGTATGCAGTGGTTTGTTTAGACGCTTCAAAACAGTTTGAAAACGAAAAACTGGAGGCATTATTTAAGGCACAAGCTGAACTTGCAGAATCATATGGAGTTTTGAAACAATTTCAAAACATTAAAAATCATTTGAAATGATTCAAAATTGATGAAATTGGGTGCCGTAGTACTTGAAGCCGAGAGACGTCGAACGTGTGAACAACTGTTTCAACGGCAGAAAAGGAAACATTTTTGCATCGTGTCGTGGCCAGCAATGAAAAGTGGATACACTATGATAACCCATTATCGTAAAAGATCGTAGAGTAAGCCCTGCCATACATCAACATCAGCGGCAAAGCCGAATATCCATGGTTCGAAGCTTCTGCTCTGCATTTAGTAGGATCAGCTTAATGAAGTTCATTATGAGCTGATGAAATTGACTGAAACAATCACGGGATGATGAGTTTGAGCCGAGAAGTGAAGAAAATACGGCCGCTATACAAACAAAGGCGTGACAAAGTGAATTTACATCGTGACGACGCTACGCCACATGGTTACGAAAAGAATGAAAAACTACTTGGAAACGCCTAAATAAGAAGTCCTGCCCACCCATCTTATTCACCAGACATTCCTCCGTCCGATTATCACATGTTCCTGGCTGAGCAGCGCTTTCATTCTTCTGAAGATGACAAAAATGGGTCGAGTCGTGGTTAGTCTTAAAAGACGTGTCGGTTTTCCGACGTGGAATTAAAAAAAAAATGATGAGAAAATTAGTGGATAGCGTTGGACAATACTTTCAGTGACATATTGAGTACTGCTGCCACATCTGGTCGAGTGCCCATGCTATTTTTCTCGGGGTTCTTAACAAAATACGACGGAGAATCAGCAATGGGATCGATACCGACCTAGCAGCTCGGCTGCAGTCGCTCTCTCACCAGCGTG
>JBBBDQ010030543.1:15000-312500 GCA_037127315.1 Ascarosepion bandense
GAATATTCACCAACAGCGGACGATTCAACTTTACGAGAACTCTATTCTTCAAACATTCCGATAGATGGTAAAAAAAGATAATAACAACACCACTAACAGAAACAACACCAAAAATACTACCAGCACCGACAACAATAGAAACACACCAGCACCAACATTAACAACACCAACAGCAACAACAATCTAGAATATAAAAAAGATGAAGTAAAAGAAAATTTATAAAAGATGAAGACAATTTGAGAAGTTGGACAGAAACAAAAAAAAATTCACAATGATGAAGGAAGGTAAAGAAGGAACAAGGGAAAAGT
Source organism: Ascarosepion bandense (assembly GCA_037127315.1). Taxonomy (NCBI): domain Eukaryota; kingdom Metazoa; phylum Mollusca; class Cephalopoda; order Sepiida; family Sepiidae; genus Ascarosepion; species Ascarosepion bandense. Next base: position 15,309 of record JBBBDQ010030543.1, read on the forward strand.
TAAAGAAGTAAAATAAAGAAAAGTAAGAAAGAAGAAAGGTAAGGAAGAAGAAAGGTAAGGAAGAAAAAAGGTAACGAAGAAAAAAGGTAACGAAGAAAAAAGGCAAAGAAGAAGAAAGGCAAGGAAGAAGAAAGATATGGAAGAAAAAATATTCAGAAGAAGAAAGGTAAAGAATTAGATAGGTGAAGAAAAAGGTAAGGAAGAAGAAAGGTAATGAAGAAAAAGATAAGGAAGAAGAAAGACAAGCAAGAAGAAAGATGAATAAGAAAAAAGTTTCGGAAGAAGAAAGGTAAGGAAGAAGAAAGGTGAAGAAGAAAGGTAAAAAAGAAGGAAGGTAATAAAGGAAAAAGATAAGGAAGAAACAAGGCTAGAAAGAAGAAAAAAAGGAAGAAGAAGGATAAAGAAGAACAAAAATTCGGAAGAATAAAGGTAAGGAAGAAGAAAAGTAATGAAGAAAAAAGATAAGGACAAAGAAAAATAAGGAAAAAAAGCAAGAAAGAAGAAAATAAGGAAGTAGAAAGGCAAGGAATGAGAAAGATTTGGAAGAAGAAAGGTAAGGAGGTAGAAAGGTGAAGAAGAAAGGTAAGGAAGGAAAAAGATAAGGAAGAAGAAAGGCAAGAAAGAAGAAAGATAAAGAAGAAAGGTGACGAAGAAAGGTAAGGAAAAAGAATGGTAATTAAGGAAAAAGGTAAGGAAGGAAAAAGATAAGGAAGAAAAATATTCGGAAGAAGAAAGGCCAAGAAGGAAGGTAAGGAAAAAGAAAGGTAATGAAGGAAAATGATAAGAATGAAGAAAGATAAGGAAGAAGAAAAGCAAGGAAGGAGAAAGATAAAGAAGAAGAATGGTAAGGAAGTAAAAGTAAAAAAGAAGAGACTGAAAAGAAATAAACATGATGAGGTGGGAAAGCAGAAGAAAAAGAAAAAGTTGTTTAAGCGGAAAAAGTAAAGAAAGACGGAAAAAAGAGGAAAAGAATAGACGATGAAAGAAATAAAGAAAAAAAGTAAAAAATACAAAAGAGAATGAAAATCTGGATTATGTGGAGGGAAAGCAGAAGAAAATGAAGAAAGTTGTCTGATTAAAAGATGAAGAAAAACACTAAATGCAACAAAAAACAGAAACAAAACCAACAACACTACCAGCACCGACAACAATAGAAACACACCAGCACCAACATTAACAACACGAACAGCAACAACAATGCAGAACATAAAAAAGACGAAATAAAAGAAAATTTATATAAGCAAATATAATTTGAGAAGTTGAACAAAAGCAATGATGAAAGAAGGTAAAGAAGGAAAAAGTGAAAAGTTAAAGAAGGAAAATAAAATAAAAAAGTAGGAAATGATGAGGAGGAAAGCAAGAAAAAGAAGATGTCAGAGAAAAAGACAAAAAGCAGAAAAAAGAAGACGACGAAAGAATGTGAAGAATAAGAAAGGAAAAAGGTAAAGGAGGGATAGAAAAACGAGAAGATGAGAAAGAGGGAACGGACAAAAAGAAGATGTTACAGAAAAAGAGAAAAGAAGAAAAACCACGAGATCATCATTGAAGGAGTTCAGAATAACATGTTGAAGAAGTAAAAATAGAACATTAAAATGGTAAAGAAGAAAAGAAGGAAAAAAAGGTAAAGAAGAACAAAGGTAAGGAAGAAGAAAGGAAAGACGAAGAGAGGTAAGGCAGAAGAGAGGGAAGGAAGTAGAGAGGTAACGAAAAAGGAAGTTAAAGGTAAGGAGGAAGAAATATAAAGGAAAAAGAAAAGTAAGGAAGAAAAAGGGTAAAGAAGAAAAAGGTAAGGATGAAGAAAAGTAAGAAAGTAAAACGTTAAGAAGGAAGAAAAGTAAGGAAGAAGAGAGACAAAGGAAAAGAAAGTTAAGGAAAAAGAAAAAGGTAAAAAAGAAGTAAAGTAAGGAATAAGAGAGGAAAGAAAATAAAGGTAAAGAAGAAGAGAGGTAAGAAAGATGAGAGATTAGAAGAAACGAAAGAAGAAGAAAGTTATGGAAGAAGAGAGGTAAAGAAGAAAAGAAGAAAAGAAGAAGAAAGGTAAGGAAGACGAGAAGTAAGGAAGAAGAGAGGTAAGGAAGAAGAGAGGTAAAGAAGAAGAGAGGTAAAGAAGAAGAGAGGTAAAGAAGAAAAAAAGAAAAGAAGAAGAAAGGTAAGGAAGACGAGAAGTAAAGAAGAAGAAAAGTAAGCAAGAAAAGAGGTAAGGAAGAAGAGAGGTAAGGAAGAAGAGAGGTAAGGAAAAAGAAGGTAATGAAGAATAAGGATAAAAAAGAAGTGAGATAAAAAGAAGAGAGGTAAGGAAGAAGAGAAGTAGGGAAGAAGAAAGTTAAGAAAAAGAGAAATAAGTGAGAAAAAGGTACGGAAGAAAAGAACTAAGGACGAAGAGAAGCAAGAAAAAAGGAAGGTAAGGAAGAAACGAGCTAAGGAAGAAGAGAGTTGAGGATGAAGTGATTTAAGGAAGAAGAAAGTTAAGGAAAAGAACGGTAAGGGAGTAAATGTAAAATCATAAAGAAGTGACCCCCAAAATCTAAACATGATGGGAAAGCCGAATGTAAAGAAAAAAATTCTTACAGAGGAAAAAGAAGAGAAAGATGAAAAACGAGTAGACGATGAAGGAAATAAAGAAAAAGAAATAAAAGATACAGAAAAAGGGAATGAAAATCTAGATTATGTGGAAGGAAAGCAGGAGAAAATGAAGAAAGCTGATTAAAGATTACGAAAAACCAAACCACTAAACGCTGAATAAATGTAAAAGAAAAAAGTGAAAACGTAGAGAAGAAAAGAAGGAAAAATGTTATAAGAGGAGGAGAAGAGAACGAAGAATTAAAAAAGAAAAAAATATCAAGAAAGAAAAAGAAAAGCACTAAAAACTTGAGATTATGAAAGAAGTTAAGGAGAAAAAATTTAAAAAAATGTGAAGAAGAGGAGAAGGATAAAGTTGAAGATGGGGGGAAAGGAAAGTGGATATAAATGAAAAATATGCTTAAGAAGAAAAATGAAAAACACTAGATGATGACGTGAATAGGTAAAGAAGAAGAAAGTAAAATGGAAAGAAGGAAAGAATAAAAACTAGACGAAGAAAAAGATTGATAAAGAAGAAAAAAATGTTTGAGAAGACGAAGAAGAAAATCTGAGTAAATGGTTGAGTGTGATGAAATTGGTTAACACAAAAAGAAAGTAAAACGATATATAAGAAGAGAAGAAAAACTAATTTTGGGGGATCAGTTTATTACTTCATAACAATAGAAAACCGATTCCCCACTTTATGTCCAGTAGAAGTTTTAATTATGTTTCCAACTATTATATTCAGTCAGTCAGTTAAGTGTCATACGTGATACACGCTTTGTGCGATCATGTCTCTCGAAAGAGACATGACTGACTGGGCAGAAGATTCTTCCGCAGTAGGTTGCCATTACTTTCTGCGGCATATTGGTTGCAAGCTAAGGCTATAGAACCCAAAATGTCCTGTTATTTGACTCATAGCTAGAGTGGAGGGAGATGTATGATATTATTAAATAGTAATTAGTAGGGGATCAGTTTATTACTTCATAACAATAGAAAACCGATCCCCCACTTTATGCCCAGCAGAAGTTTTAATTATGTTTCCAACTATTATATTCAGTCAGTCAATTAAGTGCCATACGCAATACACGCTTTGGGCGATCATGTCTCTCGAAAGAGAGAGAGATGACTGACTGGGCAGAAGCTTATTCCGCAGTAGGTTGCTATTGCTTTTTACGGAAGACTGGTTGCAAGCCAAGGCTATAGAAACCAATCTGTTCTATTATTTAACCCATAACTGGAAGGAAGAGACGAATGAATAGGTATTTTCGCGTAAGGGAATGAAAGGTATTCAACCGAAATTCGAACTCGGCTCCGAGCCGATGTCTTCAACGCACTTGATTGTAGGAAGCTAAAAGAAGAATAAGGTAAAAAGTTAAAGAAGAAGAAAAGGAAAAACGAGAAGATGAAGCTGAGGGAAACAAGAATAACAAGAAGAAAGCGGTGATGAAGAAAGGATCATGATGATGAAGAAAGTAAAAAGAAAAAGAAGATGAAAGAGTAGGGTAAGAAAAAGAAAAAGAAAAAATATAAGATTAGAAGATGAAAGTAAACAAAGAAGAAAATAGAAAAAATACATAAAATTTGGTAAAATGTATGCGGTAAAGAAGACAGGAAATAAAAAAAAAAATAGAATATTTTGAGGAAGCAGAGAAGAAAAAATTGAAAAAGTTTTTAGCGAAGAAGAAAGGGAAAAAGCAGAAAACGCTAGATAATAAAGGAAGATAAAGAAGAATAAATTAAAAAGGCAAAGAAGAAGAGAAGGAAAAACAAAGAAGAAAATCAGGAGGAAATATTAAGATATGACGAAAGAAAAGAAATGGTTGTTAGAGAAGAAGAAGAAGAAGAAGAAGAAGAAGAAGAAGAAGAAAAAAGAAGAAAAAGAAAAGCAGAAAAAAACACTAGATGATGAAAGAACTTCAAGAAGAATAACGTGAAGAAGTTAAAGAATAAGAGATGAGAAAGACGAGTAGATGAGGAGGATGGTAAGAAAAAGTGAAAGAAAACGATATTAAGAAAGAAGAAAGAGAATTTCAGATGATGAAAAAGTTAAAGAAGAATATAAAATGGTGAAGAAGTATAGATGGGAAAACTAGAATAGGGGGAAGGGAATGCAAAAAATGAAGGAAACACTTGATGACATTTATGAAAAAGAAACCAAAACATGAGTGAATCCCTTTCGTTTTATTGTACACTCTCTAAGAAACTAATTATATATTTCGAAATATTGTGTATAATGGACTTATATAATAGCAGTAATGTTATAGCCACTTAAAGTGCTTACTAACTTTTTAGTATAATCTGCAATGAATTCTCTATAACCCGTTTATCTCAGCTCAAAATTGGGCGTAATCTCGTTTCAGCTATTGTGCATCTAATGGCGAAATATATGCATTACTATCTCAAGTGTTTTGTTTTCTAAAGTATTAAAAATATCTCTTTGAATGTGAACTGGATCGGCCTTTTGTGGCCTTAAGTTTGATTCAATCCTGGAAGTAAAAAAAATAAGTAAATAAATATAGAAGAAAGATAAAAAAAATTGATATCCGTTTTTACGATATACGTATTTTGGTTCAGAATGAAGGAGAAAGAAAATCGTAAAAAAAAACATTTTGGTGAAAAGGCGTTTCTTTAAAAATAATCAGGCAAGCCTGGAACGAATCCGCATAAAGAATGTGAAAAAAAAAAAAAAGAAAAGAAAAGAGTGATATTTGTATTGGTGCTAAAGAGAAATGTGAAAAAAAATTCTGGTAAATGAAGACAAGAAAATTGAATCGCAGAAGATTGTTGGGTGAATATCTATAAGTAAATGGCGATGAGCAAGAGACAGGAGACAGAAATGTCGTAGTGATTGTGATGCTTACCAATCTGAGAAACAGGAAGTGATAGTTATGCTGATGATGAGCTTCAGTAATTGCAATAATTTCAAAGATCGAATGATATTCATAGTAGCGGGAAGACCTAGTGAAAATGTTAACGCGCGTCTTGGTAATCGCTGTGGTCGGTAGGGAGCTCTTAATAATGGGTTTGTTTGGTAGAGAATCTGGGTGTTTGGTAACAAGCATAAGGGAAATTTTGGCAGAACTGATGTGTGTCTTTATGGGGTGTAACTAAGATATTGAGAAATGGGCAGGGGTTGATGAAGAAGTAGAATTGTTCGAAAAAATGGATCAGAAAAACAGAGGAAAAAAAAGAGATTGAAAAAGTAGATCGAAGAAGAAGAAGAAGAAGAAGAAGAAGAAGAAGAAGTAGCCGTCGAAGAAGAAGAAGAAGAAGTAGCCGTCGAAGAAGAAGAAGAAGAAGTAGCCGTCGAAGAAGAAGTAGCCGTCGAAGAAGAAGAAGAAGAAGAAGTAGCCGTCGAAGAGGAAGAAGAAGAAGAAGCCGTCGAAGAAGAAGAAGAAGAAGAAGAAGAGGAAGAAGAAGAAGTAGCCGTCGAAGAAGAAGAAGAAGAAGAAGAAGAAGAAGTAGCCGTCGAAGAGGAAGAAGAAGAAGAAGAAGAAGAAGGAAGAAGAAGTAGCCGTCGAAGAAGAAGAAGAAGAAGAAGAAGTAGCCGTCGAAGAAGAAGAAGAAGAAGTAGCCGTCGAGGAAGAAGAAGAAGAAGTAGTAGCCGTCGAAGAAGAAGAAGAAGAAGAAGTAGTAGCCGTCGAAGAAGAAGAAGAAGAAGTAGTAGCCGTCGAAGAAGAGAAAGAAGAAGTAGCCGTCGAAGAAGAAGAAGAAGAAGAAGAAGTAGTAGCCGTCGAAGAAGAAGAAGAAGAAGTAGCCGTCGAAGAAGAAGAAGAAGAAGAAGAAGAGGAAGAAGAAGAAGTAGCCGTCGAAGAAGAAGAAGAAGAAGAAGAAGAAGTAGCCGTCGAAGAGGAAGAAGAAGAAGAAGAAGAAGAGGAAGAAGAAGAAGAAGTAGCCGTCGAAGAAGAAGAAGAAGAAGAAGAAGTAGCCGTCGAAGAAGAAGAAGAAGAAGTAGCAGATCGAGAAGAGGAAGAAGAAGAAGAAGAAGTAGTAGCCGTCGAAGAAGAAGAAGAAGAAGAAGTAGTAGCCGTCGAAGAAGAAGAAGAAGAAGAAGTAGCCGTCGAAGAGGAAGAAGAAGAAGAAGAAGTAGCCGTCGAAGAAGAAGAAGAAGAAGAAGAAGAGGAAGAAGAAGAAGTAGCCGTCGAAGAAGAAGAAGAAGAAGAAGAAGAAGTAGCCGTAGAAGAGGAAGAAGAAGAAGAAGAAGAGGAAGAAGAGCTAGCGTCGAAGAAGAAGAAGAAGAAGAAGAAGTAGCCGTCGAAGAAGAAGAGAAGTAGCCGTCGAGGAAGAAGAAGAAGAAGAAGAGGAAGAAGAAGAAGTAGCCGTCGAAGAAGAAGAAGAAGAAGAAGAAGAAGTAGCCGTCGAAGAGGAAGAAGAAGAAGAAGAAGAAGAGGAAGAAGAAGAAGTAGCGTGAAGAAGAAGAAGAAGAAGAAGAAGTAACCGTCGAAGAAGAAGAAGAAGAAGAAGTAGCCGTCGAAAGAGGAAGAAGAAGAAGAAGAAGAAGTAGTAGCCGTCGAAGAAGAAGAAGAAGAAGAAGAAGTAGTAGCCGTCGAAGAAGAAGAAGAAGAAGAAGTAGCCGTCGAAGAGGAAGAAGAAGAAGTAGCCGTCGAAGAAGAAGAAGAAGAAGAAGAAGAGGAAGAGGAAGAAGAAGTAGCCGTCGAAGGAAGAAGAAGAAGAAGAAGAAGAAGTAGCCGTCGAAGAGGAAGAAGAAGAAGAAGAAGAGGAAGAAGAAGAAGTAGCCGTCGAAGAAGAAGAAGAAGAAGAAGTAGCCGTCGAAGAAGAAGAAGTAGCCGTCGAAGAGGAAGAAGAAGAAGAAGAAGAAGTAGTAGCCGTCGAAGAAGAAGAAGAAGTAGCCGTCGAAGAAGAAGAAGAAGAAGAAGAAGTAGTAGCCGTCGAAGAAGAAGAAGAAGTAGCCGTCGAAGAGGAAGAAGAAGAAGTAGTAGCCGTCGAAGAGGAAGAAGAAGAAGAAGTAGCCGTCGAAGAAGAAGAAGAAGAAGAAGAAGTAGCCGTAGAAGAGGAAGAAGAAGAGGAAGAAGAAGAAGTAGCCGTCGAAGAAGAAGAAGAAGAAGAAGTAGCCGTCGAAGAGGAAGAAGAAGAAGAAGAAGAAGTAGTAGCCGTCGAAGAAGAAGAAGAAGAAGAAGAGGAAGAAGAAGAAGTAGCCGTCGAAGAAGAAGAAGAAGAAGAAGTAGCCGTCGAAGAGGAAGAAGAAGAGGAAGAAGAAGTAGCCGTCGAAGAAGAAGAAGAAGAAGAAGAAGTAGCTACGTCGAAGAGGAAGAAGAAGAAGAAGTAGCCGTCGAAGAAGAAGAAGAAGAAGTAGCCGTCGAAGAAGAAGAAGAAGAAGAAGAAGAAGAAGTAGCCGTCGAAGAAGAAGAAGAAGAAGAAGAGTAGCCGTCGAAGAAGAAGAAGAAGAAGAAGAAGTAGCCGTCGAAGAAGAAGAAGAAGAAGTAGCCGTCGAAGAAGAAGAAGAAGCAGCGTCGAAGAAGAAGAAGAAGAAGAAGTAGCCGTCGAAGAGGAAGAAGAAGAAGAAGTAGCCGTCGAAGAAGAAGAAGAAGAAGAAGTAGCCGTCGAAGAGGAAGAAGAAGAAGAAGAAGAGGAAGAAGAAGAAGTAGCCGTCAGAGAAGAAGAAGAAGAAGAAGAAGTAGCCGTCGAAGAAGAAGAAGAAGAAGTAGCCGTCTCAGAGGAAAGAAGAAGAAGAGAAGTAGTAGCCAAATCCGAAGAAGAAGAAGAAGAAGAAGTAGTAGCCGTCGAAGAAGAAGAAGAAGTAGTAGCCGTCGAAGAAGAAGAAGAAGAAGAAGTAGCCGTCGAAGAAGAAGAAGAAGAGAAGTAGTAGCCGTCAAGAAGAAGAAGAAGTAGCCGTCGAAGAAGAAGAAGAAGAAGAAGAAGTAGTAGCCGTCGAAGAAGAAGAAGAAGTAGCCGTCGAAGAGGAAGAAGAAGAAGAAGTAGTAGCCGTCGAAGAGGAAGAAGAAGAAGAAGTAGCCGTCGAAGAAGAAGAAGAAGAAGAAGTAGCCGTCGAAGAGGAAGAAGAAGAAGAAGAAGAAGAGGAAGAAGAAGAAGTAGCCGTCGAAGAAGAAGAAGAAGAAGTAGCCGTCGAAGAGGAAGAAGAAGAAGAAGAAGAAGAAGTAGTAGCCATTGAAGAAGAAGAAGAAGAAGAAGAAGAAGAAGAGGAAGAAGAAGAAGTAGCCGTCGAAGAAGAAGAAGAAGAAGAAGTAGCCGTCGAAGAGGAAGAAGAAGAAGAAGAAGAGGAAGAAGAAGAAGTAGCCGTCGAAGAAGAAGAAGAAGAAGAAGAAGTAGCCGTCGAAGAGGAAGAAGAAGAAGAAGAAGAAGTAGCCGTCGAAGAAGAAGAAGTAGCCGTCGAAGAAGAAGAAGAAGAAGAAGAAGTAGCCGTCGAAGAAGAAGAAGAAGTAGCCGTCGAAGAGGAAGAAGAAGAGGAAGAAGAAGTAGCCGTCGAAGAAGAAGAAGAAGAAGTAGTAGCCGTCGAAGAAGAAGAAGAAGAAGAAGTAGTAGCCGTCGAAGAAGAAGAAGAAGAAGAAGTAGCCGTCGAAGAAGAAGAAGAAGAAGAAGAAGTAGTAGCCGTCGAAGAAGAAGAAGTAGCCGTCGAAGAAGAAGAAGAAGAAGAAGAAGAAGTAGTAGCCGTCGAAGAAGAAGAAGAAGAAGTAGCCGACGAAGAGGAAGAAGAAGAAGAAGTAGTAGCCGTCGAAGAAGAAGAAGAAGTAGCCGTCGAAGAGGAAGAAGAAGAAGAAGAAGAAGTAGTAGCCGTCGAAGAAGAAGAAGAAGAAGTAGTAGCCGTCGAAGAAGAAGAAGAAGTAGCCGTCGAGAAGGAAGAAGAAGTAGTAGCCGTCGAAGAAGAAGAAGTAGCGTCGAAGAGGAAGAAGAAGAAGAAGAAGAAGAAGTAGCCGTCGAAGAAGAAGAAGAAGAAGAAGAAGTAGTAGCATCGAAGAAGAAGAAGAAGTAGCCGTCGAAGAAGAAGAAGAAGAAGAAGAAGAAGTAGTAGCAAACCGAAGAAGAAGAAGAAGTAGCGGAAATCGAGAAGAGGAAGAAGAAGAAGAAGAAGAAGTAGGCGGCAAAATCGAAGAAGAAGAAGAAGAAGAAGAAGAAGTAGTAGCCGTCGAAGAAGAAGAAGAAGAAGAAGTAGTAGCCGTCGAAGAAGAAGAAGAAGAAGAAGTAGCCGTCGAAGAAGAAGAAGAGGAAGAAGAAGAAGTAGCCGTCGAAGAAGAAGAAGAAGAAGTAGCCGTCGAAGAGGAAGAAGAAGAAGAAGAAGAGGAAGAAGAAGAAGTAGCCGTCAAGAAGAAGAAGAAGAAGAAGAAGAAGTAGCCGTCGAAGAGGAAGAAGAAGAAGAAGAAGAAGAAGAAGTAGCCGTCGAAGAAGAAGAAGAAGTAGCCGTCGAAGAAGAAGAAGAAGAAGAAGTAGCCGTCGAAGAAGAAGAAGAAGAAGAAGTAGCTGTCGAAGAGGAAGAAGAAGAAGAAGAAGAGGAAGAAGAAGAAGAAGTAGCCGTCAAGAAGAAGAAGAAGAAGAAGAAGAAGTAGCCGTCAAGAAGGAAGAAGAAGAAGAAGAAGTAGTAGCCGTCGAAGAAGAAGAAGAAAGTAGTAGCCGTCGAAGAAGAAGAAGAAGAAGAAGTAGTAGCCGTCGAAGAAGAAGAAGAAGAAGAAATGGCCGTCGAAGAAGAAGAAGAAGAAGGAGGAAAGTAGCCGTCGAAGAAGAAGAAGAAGAAGAAGAAGTAGTAGCCGTCGAAGAAGAAGAAGAAGTAGCGTCGAGAGGAAGAAAAGAAGAAGAAGAAGTAGCCGTCGAAGAAGAAGAAGAAGAAGAAGAAGAAGTAGCCGTCGAAGAAGAAGAAGAAGAAGTAGCCGTCGAAGAAGAAGAAGAAGAAGAAGAAGAAGTAGCCGTCGAAGAAGAAGAAGAAGAAGAAGTAGCGTCGAAGAGGAAGAAGAAGAAGAAGTAGCCGTCGAAGAAGAAGAAGAAGAAGAAGTAGCCGTCGAAGTGGAAGAAGAAGAAGAAGAAGTAGCCGTCGAAGAAGAAGAAGAAGAAGAAGAAGTAGCCGTCGAAGAAGAAGAAGAAGAAGAAGTAGCCGTCGAAGAAGAAGAAGAAGAAGAAGAAGTAGCCGTCGAAGAAGAAGAAGAAGAAGAAGTAGCCGTCGAAGAGGAAGAAGAAGAAGAAGTAGCCGTCGAAGAAGAAGAAGAAGAAGAAGTAGCCGTCGAAGAGGAAGAAGAAGAAGAAGAAGAGGAAGAAGAAGAAGTAGCCGTCGAAGAAGAAGAAGAAGAAGAAGAAGTAGCCGTCGAAGAGGAAGAAGAAGAAGAAGAAGAAGTAGTAGCCGTCGAAGAAGAAGAAGAAGAAGAAGTAGTAGCCGTCGAAGAAGAAGAAGAAGAAGAAGAAGAAGTAGTAGCCGTCGAAGAAGAAGAAGAAGAAGAAGAAGAAGTAGCCGTCGAAGAAGAAGAAGAAGAAGAAGTAGCCGTCGAAGAAGAAGAAGAAGAAGAAGAAGTAGTAGCCGTCGAAGAAGAAGAAGAAGTAGCCGTCGAAGAGGAAGAAGAAGAAGAAGAAGTAGCCGTCGAAGAAGAAGAAGAAGAAGAAGAAGAAGAAGTAGCCGTCGAAGAAGAAGAAGAAGAAGAAGTAGCCGTCGAAGAAGAAGAAGAAGAAGAATAATAAGAAGAAATAAACATGCTATATGTCAATAGCAAAGACAGCATTGAAAGGGAAAGACGGGAAAAATAAAAAGTAATGTCTTCTGGTTGGTACAAAGGTCTTTAAAATGTTCATAGCAGCAATCGTCGAAAAGAGTTTGTGCGTATGTATGTGTATGCGTTCGTTTGTTAGGAGTGTCTTTGAAGTATCCACTCAGTCCATTCGGGTAAGTGGCCCAGTGAACCGTGAAGAAGAAGATGAGAGAGAAAGGAGAGGCTAACATAATACGATCGCTTGACGTTTGTCAAGGGACGCGTTAATTATGCACGTATTTTCTCAACTGTGGCTTGTTCTCTTCTGTCGTCTTTTTATTTCGTTTTCGGGGCCCCGAACAAGTCATTTTGGAATTCACACCCGGATTTAATTCTGGGCTTCCCATAGAACGATAAAGAAATTCACGTCGGCTCGCGTAAAGGGCCCGTAAAAGGAATTTGATATTTATTTATTTTTTATTTTCCGCCGGAACATTTGCGTGGGGCCCAGATGCGCAAAAACCAGTTTTGGTCATTTGCTATCTGGACAAACACCCGGTCCCCGCTTGCTCGGTATCACCACAGTAATTTACGACTAGTCAAATACTTAGATGAGTTTTTCACTTCATCTTTACTTACTGATTTTCGGTTGATATAAAAGGATAAATACTTATAAATTAGAATAGAGAGTAGAATATAACGGAGAATCACTAAAGTTTGATCGGATCGTGAGGTACTGCATGTGGTACGTTTTGCTGAATAAATCCCTCATCAGACTTAGACCCTGGGCTCATCATCTGATGATGGCTTTTTTTCAGCAAACTCTCTACAACCGAAAAAAAGGCAATGTCTGTATTCATATGAAAAGACTTGGAATCTTACCCATTCAGAAGGACAGTCATATTACGATTCCTAAACCGTGCTAAGCACACATTGGCTTTTATACATCCGACCGACCGGATGTCACATCGTACGAGCCACGAAACAACTCTAAAATTGAAGAATATATTTATTTTTGTCGGGAAAAGTAGCCGAAATGTTAAAAAGTGAAAAAAAAAATACAGGTGTAAGGTTTCCTGAGTAGGAAATTATTTTAACCGAATTTTTCAAACTGTTTCTCGTCACAACATGTAACAATGAGTTTTGACGATGTGTGACCCTAAGTTAAAATGCGGCCTTCACAATTTCCTGTATACTGAATTACCAGTACAGTAGATAAGAGCAGGCAGACAAAGAGAGGGAGCCTACTTGGGAACTGATTACACCAGGAAGATCATTTAGGAATTTCAGAAACAGTGTAAGACCTAGGATAGAGCCTTGAGAGACACCCGTATTCATATGAAAAGATTTGGAAACACGCCCATTCAGAAGAACCGTCATTTTACGATAAAACAGGAAGGATCTTTTAGTATTTATTGCCAAATGGATGATTCTAAATGAAAACACAATGGTTCTTTTATTATTATTACTTTGCAAAATTTTACAAGGCAGCAAGGAAGACTTTGCTTCGGCCAGCCAATAATAAGAAGAGACTATCATGGGGGAGAGAGCACAAAAACTGGACACTAGAACGGTTCCTTTGATGCACATTCTATTGTCCAGCATTAACTAAAGCACTATTCTATTTTTATTTAGAATTATCTACTTGGCAATAAATACTAAAAATTAGTATGAAATACGTCATATTTTTTAAAACTGGCGTGGCCTAATAATTATGGCCGTTAGCGTACGTCCTAAAGAGATACGCAACATGAAGAAGAATGTCTGTAAACCATGTATCTTCTCTGCTTCGTTTGTGTGAAAAAAATTGAACACCAAAACGAATCAAGCGAACTTTTCCTTAACACTACGTATAAATTATTTTGGCGATGATTATAGAAGAGTTTTCCTCATTTCACAAATGTATCTTCTTTAAAAAAAGAAAAAGTAATATTTCTTTCAAACAACTCTGAAATAAACCAATTGGCAGAGAATCTATATTATCACAGCTATGAATAGTCTGCTTTAAAAAACATCTGAAGTGAACAATCGATTGATGCATAATCAAAACCTGTTCGTTTCTCTCTCGTTAAAATTACCGTTAGTTTATTATTTACGTATCGATCTAAGAATTTAATCACAAATATATCAAAATATCAGCTCGTATATTTTTAGATACATATATCAGGCATTTCTATACCAACAGACTCCAGATCATATTACTCTTAAAATCACTTGGCAATAACTGTCTTCATATATATATATATATATTTGAAAAAGTGTACAGTAATTTTTAGCAACACAGTTTTCAGGTTACATTTGTTACCATAGCTCACACCCCTAAAGATGATCTCAGAAAGAGGTTGAAAGTCCTTGGGTACCTTGAGAAATTAATGATAGTAACATCTGTTAATGCTAAATCTCATTTATAGCATCTTTCAATTGTAATACGCGAAAGATTATCCGTGGATATTAACGAATTTTTTTTAAATAAGCAGACATTATGTTTGCAATTTATTTAATCGGACATGTTTAAAAGAAAAATTGCTGCCTAAATACACATTATATATATATATATATATATATATATATATATATATATATATATATATATAGTTAAATAAAAAGAAGAAAACTGTATTTCAATCGCCTACGCGTTTCTTCGTGTGATGGACTTTAACAAGGCAAAAAGACGAAATGAGCTTTATTCCAAATTACGTATCTATAAACAAACAGTGATGGCAACTATTATATGCTCAGAAATCATTCAAAAATATTAACATAATATTTTAGCTTTAGAACTCCTTAATGTGTAGTGCAATGTCACGAGATGTTAAAATGAAAGCAAATTCAACCGTTTTCTTTGGAATTTTTATTGTGTATGTTAGTTTGTTTCAGTATCATTTCCATAAGCAAAAGTGAGATTGGGAAAAAACCGGGGCACAAATTCATATTTTGATAGTACTGGATGGCGACGCTCTCGGAAAATTTCCTTCTGAATAAATTTATAGTTGCCAACACGTAGGCGAGTTAAATACAGTTTTCCTCTTGTTGCTTTTTTTATTTAACTCAATCTCAGATCATAACTGAGGATATTTTTGCATTTATATATACAGAAAGATTCAACACACCATTTAGAGAGGTTATAAATTATAATTTATTTCTATGAGCTAAATTAGCTCATCACGTAGGCGAGTTAAATACAGTTTTATTCTTTTCTTCTTTTTATTTAACTATATATATATATATATATATATATATATATATATATATATATATATATATATGTAGACAGTTATCGCCAAGTAATTTTAACAGTAATATGCTCTGGAGTCTGTTGCAATATAAATGCCTGATATAGGTACCTAAACATACACGTGGTGATATTTTGATCTATGTGGTCTGACGAAATGAGCTAATTTAGCTCATAGAAATTAATTATCTGTCATAACCACTGTAAAGGATGTGTTGAGTTTTCTTTTATAAATATCATATTGCTCAGGATAACATCCACTGAGCCTTCTATACAGATCTAACACTTAATATTTTATATTAAATAGATCTTAACATCCTCGCCATTACCAAAATAGACATCATTACCTATATATATATATATATATATATATATATATATATATAAAGATTTTAGATTATTACAATGGGTAATACATATTTCACCGCGTCCTGATGTTATTATCGCAGCTCATTAGACCCAAATGGTACAAAAGCTGGTCTTCAAACTACCCTCCCTCCCAAAAAAGAAATTTCTTTTATTTAATTTAATTTAATTTTACATAGACGCTCAGTCAGTCAGTGAAGTGCCATACGTGATACACGCTTCGGCGATCATGTCTGGAAAGAGACATGACTGACTGGGCAGAAGATTATCCCGCAGTAGGTTTCTGTGGTAGACTGGTTGCCGACCAAGGCTATAGAACCCAATCTGTCCTATTATTTAACCTATAACTGGAGGGAAGAGACGGATTAATACCTTTCCCAAGGGTATTTGCGCGTAAGTGAATGCAAGGAATTCAACTGGAATTCGAACTCGGCTCCCCGATTTCTCGTTCCGAGTGATATCCAATGCGCCACAACGCACATAGACGCTCACTTGTCCATATTAGTATAGACATTTGTAATGGTTACTTACGAAAATTTCTCGCTCATTCGAAAAAGAACCCCAAAGAAAGAGGAAAGCAAGGATAAAGAAAAGACAGACGATTGATTAATGTAAAGAAGAGAAAAAGGGCAGAGAAAAAAGAGGAAAAAAGAAAAAGGAGAAAAGAGAAAAGAAGAAAAAAGTAAAAGGGAAGAAAGGGGAAACAAAAAACTGAATGGAAAGCAAGAAGAGAAAAAGTAAAGGACAAAGAGAAACAATTAAAGGAAATATAGAATCACGAGAAATAAATGTTGACACCATTTCGCGTAATAGCGTCACAAACCTCCTAACTGTTATCTTAAAAAAACATGGAAAAAATTTAACTATGAAATTTAATTCCAAATTATTCAAAAGTTAATGCTAATTTAAAAAGTTTTGTTAAATTAATTAAAAATACTAAAATTAAAAAATTTAAATATAGAAACAAGAAAAATTATATATATATATATATATATATATATATATCCGCAGACAGATCTGTTTCGCTCTATCACAGCTCATCAGTATGGTTAGACTCCGATTGCTTTTAACCCAGGATTGAAACAGACCGAATTGGTGTCAGTCGGCGATTGTACCTCTGGGCTATGGGCGTTCGGGAGAAGAAAGCAGACTTTTTAGCGTGTATATTGTTATTATACCCGCCCAGTAACCAGAGTGCTCTAATCTATTACTGAATGAGCTATGCATATATATATATATATATATATATATATATATATATATATATATATATATATTCATATAGATAGGTGTGAGTTTGTAACTCTGGGTTTCACGCTTTTGCGATCGTCAGACAAACTGATTAATAAAAAATTAATCAGTTTGTCTGACGATCGCCAAAGCGTAAAACCCAGGGTTACAAACTCACACCTATCTATATGAATATGTCTGCTCTATCACTGATATTGAGCGCTTTTAAATAAGTACCACGCATATATAATATGTAAACAATATAATATATATAACAAATTGCATAGTTATATATATATATATATATATATATATATATATTGATATTTATAATTATATATATACACTTTTCACATATATATATATATATATGTGTGTGTGTGTGTGTGTGTGTGTGTGTGTGTGTGTGTGTGTGTGTGTGTGTCAGATTAAATAAATTGCAAAATTAATGTCTGCTTATTTTTTATAAAATCCGTTCGTACTAAAAAATACAAAAATACAAATTCCATTTTGGATAATTTCAACGTTTTTAATGTCAACCGTTATATTTGAAAAAGTGTACAGTAATTTTTAGCAACACAGTTTTCAGGTTACATTTGTTACCATAACTCACACCCCTGAAGATGATCTCGGAAAGAGGTCGAAAGTCCTTGAGAAATTAATGATAACAACATCTGTCCACGTTACATCTCATTTCTAACATCGTTCAATTGTAATACGCGAAAGATTATCCGTGGATATGAACGAATTTTATTAAAAATAAGCAGACATTATGTTTGCAATTTATTTAATCGGACATGTTTAAAAGAAAATTTGAGCCTAAATACACAATATAAGCCAATGAACAAACTACGAATACCAGTATAAACACAAGTAAATCTAAACTTATTTATGATTGGAACTTTGTCTGTGTGTGTGTGTGTGTCTGTGTGTGTGTCCGTTACATATGGATTCTGAAACGGCTGAACCGATTTTCTTGAAAATTTACACAGTTCCACTATAAGCGTCTGCGAGTGTTCTTAGCTATTTTTTGTGTGGAGGTACTCCTGATAAATATCGAAAATCGATGATCAAAAAAATCGAGTTATAGAAGGAGTGGTCCGATTTTAATTAAATATGATGCACTCTTAGACAACGACATAAGAAACAATATTCAGAAGTTTCAAGATTACAGTTCTTACAATAGTGAAGAAAATCGATAATATATATATATATATATATATATATATATGAAAGGCAAGATGTTTGTGTGTGTGTGTGTGTGTGTGTGTGTGTTTATCTGCCTGCATATCTGTATTTTTTTCAGCCCTTTTATTTTAGTTTTTGCTTCAGGTTAGGCTCTAAGTAGGGTATAATTGTAGTTCTTAGTCTCAGCCATGATACCATTTGCTCAGAGGACATATTTAGACTTCAAAATTCAGTTTACGACGAAAAGAACTTATTTGATATCGATAGCAGTAAATCAAAATTTGACTTACATCCATTAATTTTTCTTTCAGTCTACGGTTTCGCTTTAACTGGAAACAACTATTGCTTTTTAGTCTTTCGTGCCTACGTTCAAAGGGTCTGAGCTCCAGGACCATGGATTAGTTTTAAAGCTTTCATTACACCCGAGCAACGCCGGGCTATGCTGCTAGTTACTACGATAATTCTAAGCGTAGAAAATCGTGGGATAATCCCGGCGATGCATCAATATCGGCTGCAAAACCGAATATCCATGGTTTGAAGCTTCTGTCTTTTATTATGAGCTGCTCAAACCACCACGGGAGACCGCTACTGGCTACAATCGATGCGTTTGAGCCAAGCGTTGAAGAAAAAACAGTCGCTATAGGAGCGGAGACACGACAAAGTGATTATGAAACATGACAACGCTCAGTCACATGTTGTAAAACAGGTAAAAAATCTATGTGGAAACGCTTAAATGCGAAGTCCTACCCCACCTGCTATATTGGCCCATCCGATTATCCCTTGTTCAGGCCTGGCTGAGCAGCACTTTCATTCTTATAAAGAAACCAAAATATGGATCGACTTGTGGTTATCCTCAAAAGATGTATCGTTTTTTTCGATGCAAATTCAAATGCTGCCAGAAAGATGGGAAAAGTAGTCGCTAGCGATGGACAATTATTTCATTGACATGATTCTCACTAATTTTTGTAAATAAAATATTACTTTTCATGAAAAATTAGCGAGAACTTATTGAAGATCCTAATATATTCAGTTCGTTGGTCGAAAGATCACATTTAGGCGTGAAACTGATAGTCATCATGCCGTTTTGATTCGCGTGTCCATACTTAGTGAGTGAGATTGAGTGCGTCTAAAAATCACATTTAGGCGTGAAACTGACAGTCATCATGCCGTTTTAATTCGCGTGTCCATACTTAGTGAGTGAGATTGAGTGCGTCTAAAAATCACATTTAGGCGTGAAACTGACAGTCATCATGCCGTTTTAATTCGCGTGTCCATACTTAGTGAGTGAGATTGAGTGCGTCTAAAAATCACATTTAGGCGTGAAACTGACAGTCATCATGCCGTTTTGATTCTCGTGTCCATACTTAGTGAGTGAGATTGAGTGCGTCTAAAAATCACATTTAGGCGTGAAACTGACAGTCATCATGCCGTTTTGATTCTCGTGTCCATACTTAGTGAGTGAGATTGAGTGTGTCTAAAAATCACATTTAGCCGTGAAACTGACAGTCATCATGCCGTTTTGATTCGCGTGTCCATACTTAGTGAGTGAGATTGAGTGTGTCTAAAAATCACATTCAGTTGTGAAAGGTGTGAAAGGGAAAGTCTCAAAGAGTCTCGAAGTGTATCAGGTTAAATGCTGTTTTTCGCTTTTTCTAAAATGTTATTAACATTACTAATTCCATTACTAGTTTTCTTTTAAAGCTGAAGAACTCAAAGGTGCATAAAGAAAAAAAGAGCCGGTTAAGATTTGGTGATAAGCGAGGGATTGTTGTGAATCGAAACCGCATCAAATGGGTCAAATGCTTTTCCTCACGTTCGACGGAAACGATGAAAATATACGACTGCATTGAACAAAGATGCTCAACAGGGAACAAAGGTAACCTATGAACTCAGCAAGTGACAGCAACGAATCAATATAAGGGCGTCACTTCTTCACGTCAAAATGTTTGTGATATTTCAGGATCAATTCTTGAGTGTCCGTGTTTATGAGATGACGTATTACAGTTATTTACTTTATTAGGACGTTTTTCCTTATCTTTATTGCCATATTCACGACATTTCGGCCGTTGTACACTCCGACCTTCTCGAGGGGAAATGAATTTCAAACTGAACCCTTTATTTTGTTCACAAGAGTAGAATGATCTAGTTCCAGGAGACATACCTCTTCCGGATATTTCAGTAGCAGATATCTCGCTTGAACTCAAATCACTGAGTTTTTGTTGTTCTCTGTGATGAACCATCTACACTGGGGATGACAACAGTTGTCACATGAGAAGAAGAAGAATATTTGGTGTGTTGCAAAAAAAGTAGTAGAAAAGGGAGAAAAAAGATGGCGGAGGTGAAGAAGGAAGAAGATGAAGAAAAAACATGATAAAGAAGAAGAGGAAGAAGAATAAATAGTTATTACTTGAAAGAAAGAAAGTAAGAAAGAAAGAAAAAAAGAAAGAGTGAAACAAACAAATAAACAAACAAAAGTAGTCTTATAGAAAAAACAAGAAGAAATGGCGTGTAGAAAATTGTAATAAAAACGGAGGCGGAAGAGGAGGAGTAAAAAAAGAAAAGGAGAGAAAAAAAGAAAAAAGAAAAATGAAGAGGAAGAACAAAAACATTAAGAAAAAATAATTAATTATAGAATAAAAAAAACGAAGAAGAAAAAAAGAAAAAGAAGGAGGAAGAACAAAAGAATTTCGGAGATAAAGAATTAATTCTCGAATAAGAAAACAAAAGAAAGACGAAGAAGAAGAAAAACAAGAAGAAGAAGAAGAAAAATGAGGAGGAAGAATAAGAACATTAAGAAGAAAAAATAATTCTACAATATGAAGACGAACGAAGAAAAAGAAGAAGAATAAGAATGAGGAGGAAGAACAAGAATATTAAGAAAAGAATTAATTCTAGAATAAGAAGACGAGGAAGAAGAAGAAGATGAATGAGGAGGAAGAAAAAGAACATCAAGAAGAAAAAGAATTTATTCGAAAATATGAAGACGAACGAAGAAGAAGAAAAATGAAGAGGAAGAACAAGAACATTAGGAAGAAAAAGAATTCATTCTACAATAAGATGACTTATAAAGAATATGAAGACGAATGAAAAGGAGAAGGAGTGATTCGTTTTACTTGAAAGAAAGAAAAAGTGAACTAAAACAAACAAACAAATATACAAACAATCAATAGTGACAGAAGTAAGCGTACAGATAAAAGTAACAAAAGACGGCGAAGAAAAGAAGATGGAGGAGGAGGAAGACGGTCAAAAGGAGGAGGAGAAGGAAGGTGGAGAATGAAAAGAAGGAGAGAAGCAGAAAAAGGAGAAGGGTAAAAAGAAAAAAGAAGAAATGGGAAGAAGATACAGAAGAATATTTAAAAGAATTAGTACCAGAAAAAAAAAGGAAGAAGACATAACAATAATAAACAGTCAGTTAAGTGCCATACGTGATACACCCTTGGGCGATCATGTCTCGGAAGAGACATGACTGACTGGGCAGGAGATTATCCAGCAGTAGGTTGCCATTGCATTCTACGGTAAACTGGTTGCCAGCCAACTCTATAGAACAAAATCTGTCCTGTTATTTTTTTTTTTTTTTATAAGCGTTTCACCCCGAGCAAGGCATGTCACTGCCACTACTGTGCAGGGGGCTACGTAGAGTGGAGAAAGGCTGATTAAATATAGGAAATAACAGAGGGTGGGTGATAGGCGGGTGAGGATACCGAGAATGAGGGTTGGACTCAGAGCTAAAAGGAGAAGAGATGTATTACATTATTACGTAGTAATTAGTGGGGGATCAGTTTCTTACTTCATAACAATAGAAAATCGATCACCCACTTTATGACATGACATGACTGACTGGGCAGAAGATTATGCCGCAGTAGGTTGCATTTTGCTTTCTGCGATAGACTGGTGGCCAGCCAAGGCAATAGAAACCAATCTGTCCTGTTATTTAACTCATAGTTAAAGGGAGAAGAGATAGATTATATTACTTTATTATATTATGTATAATTACAGGGGGATCTGTTTATTACATCATATCAATAGAAAACCGATTCCCCACTTTATGCCCAGTAGATGTTTTAATTGTGTTTTCAACTATTATATTCAGTCAATTAAGTGCTATACGTAATACACGCTTGGGCGATCATGTCTCTTTCGAGACATGACTGACTGGGCAGAAGATTATCCCGCAGTAGTTTGCCATTGCTTTCTGCGGTAAACTGGTTGCCAGCCATGGCTATAGAACCCACTCTGTGCTATTATTTAACCCATAACTAAAGGGAAGAGTCGGATTAATACCTATCCCAAGGTTATTTGTGCGTAAGTGAATGCAAGGAATTCAACTGGAATTCGAACTCGGCAGCCCGATTTATCGTTCCGAGTCGATATCCACTGCACCAAAACGCACATCAGCAACAATAATAGTAATAATACTAATGATTATTCGCTGTTAATGATTTCAAGATAAAATGTTGCCACCTTAGTTCAGTCAGATGTATCGGAGGCCTGGAACCTTTATTTTATCTCTAGCAAAATTTACTGGTTTAGCATATATATATATATATATATATATATATATACGAATAAATCTAACTTAGAGCCAATAGACCTACCTAGGTTTCACCTAACGGATCGTCAGGGCAAGTTGGCTCTTTCGAGACGGATTGAAATATATTATAACAATTATTAATATTATTATTATTGTTATTATTATTGTTATTATATATATATATATATATCCGAGTGAACTAAGAAAAATTTACAACGTCCAAAACATTAATTTACAACAGTGCTCGATATATAAATATAGAGCTGTGAATATTTATTATAAATTATATTTCAGAACATGTACACTTTTTTTTATGTGAGCCGAAAGCTTTGAACCAACCTAATAAAAAATTATCCAAATGTTGGTGAATTTTTGTCTTTATTTTCACCTGAAATTAAAGCTAAAATACGATGTTTAGAACGGCTGATGATTAAAGATAATAGACATTATATATATATATATATATATATATATATATATATATATATATATATATAATAACAATAATAATAACAATAATAATAATATTAATAATTGCTATAATATATTTCAATCCGTCTCGAAAGAGCTAACTTGCACATATATATATATATATATATTTATATATATATATTTATATATATATGTGTATATATATATATATATATATACACACATATATATATATATATATATATATATATATATATACACTATGAAGTGTACCTTTTGTTTAGACACTGAAATAACAATGTCTCATCAGGTGGTGTTGAAAGAAATGGAATTATATTTGGCGAGATGTGTTTGGGATATTGGAGGGGGTTAGCGACAAGGGAATAAGTCTTGTAAATTGTCCGTTAGAATTTTGAAAAGACAGATGGGTAGGGAATATAGTTGATTAATGAAACTGTCGGAAATTTTGTAGACGTATTTAACATTAAAAGATGGAGTATAATTTTATGGCCTCATGGCTGCTGTACTTTATTCTTTAAGTGTTTATTTGTACAACTATAGAATATTTTTGTGTTTAAACACAGATTTTATAATTAATCTAATTTTGTATATTTAACCTTAATTTTAAATTTGGGAAATCACTTTTTCTATAAAACTTTAAATTAGATCACAGTGTTTGGTGTGTAACGGGTAAAATTGGATGCAAGAGTGTTGTTAATACTTTAAAGGTTTATCATCTCTAAGGGGTCCTACCTTCGGCTTTTGTAGTCATTTTTAGCATGTAAGATTAGTTCTTTAGGGTGTTTGCAGTTTACTGTGGTTTCATGATTCTGGTTTAAAAGTTTGTTGCTATTCATGTAATTAATGATTTCAATTTTTTCTTGAAGACAAAGGAAACATGGTTCTTTTAGTGAGAATATATATATATATATATATATTAAGTAAATCATCGAGCTTTATATTCGACCTCAACAGAATGCAGAAAGCACTGGACGGCCGTTTCGTCCTATATTTGGGACTCGAACCCAGACAATTGTGCTTATTTAGCTGATGTTATACCAACTGTACCACGGGGCTTGGGGACAAAGAGGTGACGAATTAAGATTTATCGATCCTTAAATAAAATAGACGTCATAATTATCCCAAACCTGAGGAACCTTTCGGCCAACAGTTCTCTAGGGCTTCGTTGGTTTAATTAAAAAGGACAAAACCAAAGGATTACTTACAATACTGGGAGAAGATGGAACTCGTTTAAAAGTAAACTTTAAAGAAAAAAATATTAAAATGTAAGGGGGGGGTGTATACATATAATTCCACAAGAATGAAATAAAAAGGAAAAAATGTTACACTCACAAACTCTCCAGTAATTGTAAGGAGCGAAGGAAATGCTCTTTCTGTCTGCATAGCCTCTAAAACGCGAAGATGATATACCGATTGTCCTCATACGAATGAGGCACATGCTTGATTGTCCGGCAGGTGTTGGCCAATTGCTGAATCCAGAACTGCTTGGGTTGTTCTTATACTTCTGAGAGGGCTGCCTGAACGTATATTCGCGGGGACGTGTTGCGCAACCCGCGTCTCTAACCTCAGATTGGTTCGTCCTATACATGCTGCATCGCAATAGCACTTAAATTTGTAAACAACGGAACTTTTCCGAAAATAGGATAACCTATCTTTGCTGAAGGATGGAAACACAGGTCTTGTCTGAAAAACAACACGCAACTGCACTGAAAAATAACCGGACGAAACACATGCCGAAACTTTATATATATATATATATATATATATATATATATATATATATATATAATAAATAAAGAGACAAGTGTCTTTAATCTAACATATTTCACTCATAACAAGCTTCTTCAGAGATTTAATAAGGACTAAGAAGCTTGTTATAAGTTAAGCATGTTACACTAATGACAATATTTTCCTACTTGCTCTTTATTTATTCATTTATCTTGTCGGGTTCCGATCCATATATATATATATATATATATATATATATATATATATAGATAATTATTTTAACATTCAATTATATTTATTTATTCATTTTTGCACAATTAATAGGATTAGTAATAATAATATAAATTAATCCTAAAATCTACTGCAAGTGGTTTTGACAATTTTATAGAAACAAACACTTTCAAATCAATTTAAGTTAAATTTGTGAGAACGATTTCAGTAAAATGAATATATGTGCGCCTGCGTAGTCATGGATTTTTCAACTTCATTCCAGAACCACCATAATAAAAGCCAAATAATTACTAAAAGAATTAAAATAAATTTGAATTTTTTTTTATCTTGGCTCAGTTAAAACACATGACACTTACAAGTGATTTCCGTGACTTTCGCAAATAGATTTTCTTTTTCCTTAATAGACTTCGAAAGTTTAATGCAAATAACACTACGTATTTAATTACTTTTTAAATTACTTGATTTATTTTCGTAACATGACAGTATGTGCTACTTGTTAGGTCCCTGCAGGAAAACGTTACTTTCAGAAAAGATATTTTTAGGGCATAAGTACAGCCATACCTATTGCATTCTCTCCCGGATTCTTGCTTCTAAGTTCCCTTTGATCTTCAAAACTTTAAATGCAATGTCGATTGTTATCTTCTGTTTTCTTAATTCTTGTTCTTTAATTGTTGCCTCTCTTTAAGGGTATTTTTCTCATATTACCTAACACTCACTAACCTACTGCGTCTTACTAGTTTTAATGTTTTGCATGGGTTGAGATGGTTTTAAAAAATATGATCTGTTGTATGATTCTGGGCATAAACATACCGTAGAGAATTTTTATACTATTGCAGTTGAAAAGGCTAGATGTAACCGTAAATTCTATGCTAGGCGTTTCTTCTATTGCATGTTCTCTCTTGTGGAAACATGCTTGAGATTTTAACTTCCCAGTCCACTTCGATCTTCAAATATTTAAATCCAATTTTTATTATTTTAAGTCTTGTTCTTTTATGATTACCTTTCATTAATGTTATTTTTTTCATACACTCAGTAACCTCGTGCGTCTTAGAGGCTTTAATATCTTGCTTAGGTTGAGATGGTTTTAAAAATGCAATATTTTGTATTATTCTAGGCGAAAGCATTACACAGAGAATGTTTATGCTTTTGCATTTGAAGTAGCTTGATGTAACCGTAAGTTCTATGCTAGCCGTTTCTTCTATCGCATTTTCTTTCTTTAGAGAACTGTTCCGAATTCTTACTTTCCAGTCCACTTCGATCTTCAAAAGCTTAAATCCAACTTCAATCGTCAGCTTCTATTATCTTAAATTTTGTGCTTTTATAATTACCGCTTT
The DNA here is from genome assembly GCA_037127315.1 of Ascarosepion bandense. Classification (NCBI taxonomy): domain Eukaryota; kingdom Metazoa; phylum Mollusca; class Cephalopoda; order Sepiida; family Sepiidae; genus Ascarosepion; species Ascarosepion bandense. The sequence continues at coordinate 40,806 of JBBBDQ010030543.1, forward strand.
TTAATGGTATTTTTCTCATATTTTCTAATACATAGCAATATCTTGCGTCTTAGCGGCTTTAATGCCTTGCTGGGGATGAAATGACTTTAAAAATGTTGCATGTTCCCAGTCATCTTTGAGCTTCATGTATTTAATTGCAATGTCAATAGTTATCTCCTGTCTTCCTAATTCCTTTTTTTGATCTTATTGTTCACTCTCGGTAATAATGGCTACATTTTCTTAAATATTCCCACATTCAATCACTCCTTACATCTTTTTTTTATTCGTCCCTACTTTGAATACTCTTGCTATATATACTCTGGTTTCCCTGCGATATATTTGGAGATGTTTTGGTCAAATCTAAAAAAGAACCAGCAATATTATTGGCCTTGATCTGGCGTCTCGACTTTAGTCATTTTCCTATGTAGCTTCATTCTGACTTTTCTATAAATACAGATATACCTCGGGATATCGACTAAGAACGAGAAATCGGGAAGCCGAGTTCGAATTCCAGTTGAATTCTTGCATTTAGTTACGCGCAAATACACTTGGGAAAGGTATTAATCCGTCTCTTCCCTCCAGCTATGGGTTAAATAATAGGAAAGATTGGGTTCTATAGTCTTGGTCGGCAACCAATCTACCGCAAAAAGTAATGGTAACCTACTGCGGAATAATCTTCTGCCCAGTCGGTCATATCTATTTCAAGACATGATCGCCCAAATCGTGTATCACGTATGGCACTCAACTGACTGACTGAATATAATAATTGGAAACATAATTAAAACATCTACAGGACATAAATTGGGGGATCAGTTTTTCTAGTGTTATTAAGTAATATAATAATGTAATATAATCCATCTCTTTTCCTTCCAGCTATGAGTTAAATGGCAGGACAGATTTGGTTCTATAGCCTAGGTTGGCGAACAGTCTACCGCAAAAAGTAATGGCAACCTACTGCGGGATAATCTACTGCCCCGTCAGTCATGTCTCTTCCGAGACATGATCGCCCAAGGGTGTATCACGTATGGCACTTAACTGACTGACTGAGTATAAAAATTAAAAATTATTATTAAGGCATCTACTCGGCATAATGTGGGAGAACTGTTTTCTATTGCTATGAAGTAATAAACTGATCTCCCACCAATTACTACCTAATATAATAATGTAATATAATCTATCGCTTCTCCCTCCAGTGGAGGATCGGTTTTTATATTGTTATGAAGTCATAAACTGATTTCCCACTAATTACTACTTAGTAATATAATACATCTCTTAGCTATGAGTTAAATAACAGGACTGATTGGGTTCTATAGCCTTGGCTGGCAACCAGTCTACCGCAGAAAGCATTGGCAACCTACTGCGCGATAATCTTCTGCCCAGTCAGTCATGTCTCTTTCGAGACATGATCTCTCAAGCGTGTATCACGTATGGCATTTAACTGACTGACTGATACCTCGGGTTACGTCGTTTCGAGTAAACTCGTTTTTGCGTCGTTTGTCAAAAAATATAAGGAAAAAGAAATATCACGTTCAAATCATTTTATTCGACTTTAATTCTGTTCACTACAAATATTGATCATCTAAGTTCAGTCAAAGGCTAAGATCATCAAAGAAAACGTGTTTTTAACGCCGACGAAACTGGATTATATTGGAAAAAATGCTAGACGATTCTTTCATTTCTAAAGAAGAAAAATCAATTCCAGGCTACAAGGTCTCAAGAGAACGCGTGACAGTTATGTTAGAAGGTAATTGTCTTGGTGATTCAAACCATTGTTGGTGGATCATGCACACAACCCCTGTCTCCTAAAAAAATGTAATCAAGATCGCCAAATTGTAAACATCTACATTTACTATTATGGACGTACATGCATTCGTAAATACAGATTATTTTTTCTGTATTATATTAAAAACTAAAATTTATTTTTGTAAGCTTAAAATAGATTTTTATTGACCAAATATTATGAAAAATGCATTTATAAATAAAATACATAACTGGAGATGGTTATTTGTGGTTTAGCCGAGTGACAAGTAAATTCGGAAACAGATAAATTCGACAAGTCGTTTTTCGACTTAAGTTATCTCTAGTGAAATGTGCGTTGTGGTGCAGCGGATATCGGCTCGGAACGAGAAATCGGGGTGCTGAGTTCGAATTCCAGTTGAATTTGTTGCATTCACTTACGCGTAAATACACTTGGAAAAGGTATTAATCCGTCTCTTCTCTCTAGTTATGGGTTAAATAACAGGACAGTTTAGATTTTATAGCCTTGGCCGGCAACCAGTCTACCGCAGAAAGTAATGGCAAACTACTCCGGAATAATCTTCCGCCCAGTCAGTCATGTCTCCTTCGAGACATGATCGCTCATGCGTTTATCACGTACGGCACTTAACTGACTGACTATCTCTCATGAAATAAATTACTGAGGTAAGATAAAATATATCTTTATTTTCATGTTCGGAAGAACTTTTCGCTGCGGTATCTAGGCTTTATAAATTTAAGCCCAGTGCTGGATTGATAACAAGGGGTCATCATTAATTTAAACTTGAATAGTTTAGATGTATCTGTTGTGGACTGGACGACGTGGTAGTAATTTGAAAGTAGAGTCACCATTATAAAGTAGACTGGTGGTCCAATCCACCACATTAATAATAAAAAATAACTCAGAGAACAATGTAACAAGAATAATAACAATGTATTAAACATCATTACAGGATTGATTATTTTGTGCATGCAAGATTTAGTGGAGAAAGTTCTCTCTTGGATGTTGAAGGAAATGCATCAATGTTCATACTGGAAGAGTTCCTGAAAAAAGGAAGTATGATGTTCGTATTAATCAGTAGTTGAATATAACTATATATGTAGTGAAGTATGCTTATAAGAGAGATAGAGAGAGAAATATTTTTAGTGTAACTAATTGCTAAACGCAATTAGCGCAGTATGTGAGTTGGAAAGGAACTAACGGCATTCGGACTCCGAAAGACAGATTCCAGCTGGTCTAAATACGTGTGAACATCAGCTTATATATTTCTGAATGAAGCGCGGGAAAAAGAGGTTTCACGTGCGGTACTAATGTATAAGTATGTCCGTATATATGTGTATAGGTGCATACATGGCGATATGTATATACGTATGTACATGCTTGCAGAAGTGATTCTACATATCCGTGAATTCTATAACATTTTCTTCTTTTGTACTTCCCGCTTATGGAATTCTCTTCCGATTTCATGGCTTTCAGTCAACATTGATCTTCAAAGATTTAAATGCAATGCCAACTGCATTGTGGTGCAGTGAATATCGACTCGGAACGAAAAATTGCGGAGCCGAGTTCGAATTCCAGTTGAATTCCTTGCATTCACTTACGCGCAAATACCCCTGGGAAAGGTATTAATCCGTCTCTTCTCTCTAGTTATTGCTTAAATAACAGGACAGATTGGGTTCTATAGCCTTGGCTGGCAACCAATCTACCGCATAAAGCAATGGCAACCTTCTGCGGGATAATCAACTACCCAGTCAGTCATGTCTCTTTCGAGACATGATCGCCCAAGCGTGTATTACGTATGGCACTTAACTGACTGATTCCTGGATACTCTTCTATTGTTCTTGCTTCTTAATAATGCTTCTCTTTTTTTTAATGAAATGAATAAACATTACTGCTTAAGACTGATAGAATACATAGGGACTGATAAATTTTGACCTACAAAGAAAACAAACATTCAATTAATTTATGGACCTACCAATATTGAAAGACAGACATCACAGAAATTTTAAGAAATCCGTTAAATGTTATCTTTTATTAAGACGTAAAATATAACGTAGGGATAATGGGCTCTTCATCTTTCGAAAAGAAACTGTGAAAGAATCTGTAAAGCCTACGCCATATTAAGAAGTAATATATACCGTTGGATTCTTTGATATTTCTCTTCCAAAAACGATTTTGAAAAAAGCTGTTAAAACTTATGCTTTACGAACACCTAAAATATAACGTAGATAGGCTTTTTTCTTCATCTTTCGAAAAAGATTTTTAAAATCAGTTAAATCTTAAGTTTTATTAGGAAGTAAGTTATAATAAAGTAATCTTAATCTTCCAAAAATATATGTAGAAGAAATCTGTTAAATCTTTGATGAGGTAAAATATAAAGTAGGAATCCTTTGTTCTTCATCTTCCGAAAAAATTATCAGAAATCTGTTAAATCATTTACGAGGTAAAATATAAAGTAGGAATCCTTTGTTCTTCAGCTTCCGAAAAAATTAGCAGAAATCTCTTTAATCTTTTATGAGGTAAAATATAAAGTAGGAATCCTTTGTTCTTCAGCTTCCGAAAAAATTAGAAGAAATTTGTTAAATCTTTTATGAGGTAAAATATAAAGTAGGAATCCTTCGTTGTTCAACTTTCGAAAAGATTAGGAGAAATATTTTTCAATCTTTGATGAGGTAAAATATAAAGTAGGAATCCTTTGTTCTTCAGCTTCCGAAAAAATAAGCAGAAATCTCTTTAATCTTTTATTAGGTAAAATATAAAGTAGGAATGCTTTGTTCTTCAACTTTCGAAAAGATTAGGAGAAATCTTTAAAATATTTTATGAGGTAAAATATAAAGTAGGAATCCTTTGTTCTTCAGCTTCCAAAAACATTAGCAGAAATCTCTTTAATCTTTTATGAGGTAAAAATATAAAGTAGGAATCCTTTGTTCTTCAACTTCCGAAAAAATCAGAAGAAATCTGTTAAATCTTTTATGAGGTAAAATATAAAGTAGGAATCCTTTGTTCTTCAGCTTCCGAAAAAATTAGCAGAAATCTCTTTAATCTTTTATGAGGTAAAATATAAAGTAGGAATCCTTTGTTCTTCAGCTTCCGAAAAGATTAGAAGAAATATATTAAATCTGATGCTTTATTAATACGTAAAAACATAGCGTTGGAATGCTTTGCATTTCATTTTCCGAAAATGATCTTGAATAAATTTGTTAAATCATATTTAATCCCAGTATTAGATTGGTGACAAGGAGTCATCATCAATTTACAGTTGAATTGTTTCAATGCGTCCGTAAAGTTTATAATAACTTTTTTTACCTCTTTTACTTATTGATTGCGGAATTCTCTTCCGGTTCCATGGTTTTCAGCCAACATTGATCTTCCAATATTGAGATGCAATGTCAATTATTATTTTTTCTATTCTTGGTTACTCATCCATTGTTCTAGCTCCTTATTCTGTTATACTCATCCATTGTTCTAGCTCCTTATTCTGTTATACTCATCCATTGTTCTAGCTCCTTATTCTGTTATACTCATCCATTGTTCTAGCTCCTTATTCTGTTATACTCATCCATTGTTCTAGCTCCTTATTCTGTTATACTCATCCATTGTTCTAGCTCCTTATTCTGTTATACTCATCCATTGTTCTAGCTCCTTATTCTGTTATACTCATCCATTGTTCTAGCTCCTTATTCTGTTATACTCATCCATTGTTCTAGCTCCTTATTCTGTTATACTCATCCATTGTTCTAGCTCCTTATTCTGTTATACTCATCCATTGTTCTAGCTCCTTATTCTGTTATACTCATCCATTGTTCTAGCTCCTTATTCTGTTATACTCATCCATTGTTCTAGCTCCTTATTCTGTTATACTCATCCATTGTTCTAGCTCCTTATTCTGTTATACTCATCCATTGTTCTAGCTCCTTATTCTGTTATACTCATCCATTGTTCTAGCTCCTTATTCTGTTATACTCATCCATTGTTCTAGCTCCTTATTCTGTTATACTCATCCATTGTTCTAGCTCCTTAATAATGACTCTCTTTTTTCTTAATCTGTTATACTCAATAACCGGTTGTGTTTAAGTGGCTTTGTTACCTTTTATAACCTGCTAGCCGAGTTCGAATTCCAGCCGAATTCATTGCATTCACTTACGCGCAAATACCCTTGGGAAAGGTATTAATCCGTCTATTCCTTCCAGTTATGGGTTAAATAACAAGACAGAATGGGTTCTATAGCCTTGGTCGGCAACCAGTCTACCGCAGAAAGCAATGGCAACCTACTGCGGGATAATCTTCTGCCCAGTCAGTCATGTCTCTTTCGAGACATGATCGCCCAAGCGTGTATCACGTATGGCACTTAAACTGACTGACTCTTTCTCATAACTTCTTTCCTATGTAGCCCCCTGCCAAGCAGTGGCAGTAAAATGCCTTGCTTGGGGCGATATGATTATTAAAACATCTATACTATTATAATTGAATATAAATGTGGGGATCAATTATACATCACAATCAATATATAAACTGATCCCTCACTTTAAGGCCGCAGTCATCCTTCTCTTACCCACTTCCTGACACCCCTGTAACCTGTCATTCTTTCTCATAATTTTCCTCCTATGTAACCTCCTGCAATGAAATGCCTTGGTTGGGGCGATATGATTATATAAAATATATTGTTTGTACACACGTTGTCCGTCGTTATATTTGAAGCCAATTATCAACATTGTTTTACAGATTATACAGTCTACGTTACTCTAGTATTTGTTGTCTGGATATGAAATATATATCGAATTGGAACATAGATTGAACTGATATATTGTTGTAGGGATGCCTTGTTTCTCTAATTCCAAAAAAAGGTTTTGAAGAAATCTGTTAAATCTTATGCTTTTATTAAAAAGTAAATTTAACGTAGGGATGCTTTGTTCTTTATTTTAGAAAAAGATTTTGAAAAAATCTGTTAAATCTGATGCCTTATTAAGTCGTAAAATATAACGTATTCATGCTTTGTTCTTCATACTCCGAAAAATATTTTGAAGAAAACTTTGAAATCCAATGCTTCTTATGACGTAATATATAACATATGAATTCTTTGCTCTTCATATTCTGAAAACTATTTGAAGAACTCTTTTAAAACAGCTTTACTTTTCACGATCCGTAATAATATTTGTTCATTGAGTGAACACTGATTTCTAAATATATATTAAAGAAACTACCTTTATATTATACGTATACTGATGATAATTAATAATCTAGGGAACAGCAATTGTGGATGAGGAAGCAGTTGACAAAATGAAGGGATAACTAGAATAGCAACATTGAATAAAGAGTGTAATTGCATACTTTCCAATTTTCACCAATGCATCCCCTATAAAAAAACATCTTATTTAATCTCCAAAAGCATTTCTACATTAAGCAGAGGACAAACGTGATGCAGCGCCTTCTTTGGTAGAGGTCTTCATTGAAGTAAATAATTGAGAGTAAAAATTAAATATGGGGTGTCGAGGCATTTTTGAATCAATGCCAGTCGTTGGCCGCGTAATTTGATTATATTTTGTAAGTGAGAGGACGAGAGCGACAACAGGCGGGAGAGAATATGGCCGCTCCTCATTGTCGACGTTAATTCAACGTGACGTTTTACTGCTTACGAAGTACAACAAGTGGTGTCATCTAATTTTGCAAGGTTTCTGCTTTTTTCTCGCAGAGAATCGCACTCACAGTTCTTTATCATTCTTGTAATGACAGATACTGGCATCGTGTGAACTTCTTCAGATCACCGACTTTAACCAGCAGAAGTAAATTTACATTATATCTGCGGTGTAAATAGAATGAGATTTATTAGAACAAGACAAAAACGAAAAGAAGAGGGACAGACAGAAATGTCAAAAAATGTAGGAGAAAATCGGTAAAAAGAAAATGTGGCAGATAGTGACATACGAAAAAATATAATGTGTGGATACAAACACATTGACTATACACAGATATGGAATGCCATTAGATAAATATTAAAAAAACATGACGATAGATAGATAGATAGATAGATAGATAGATAGATAGATAGATAGATAGATAGATAGATAGATAGATTCGGGCACTCTGAAATACGTATTAACAAGCTTTGATCTTATCTCGCTTATGGAATTGTGGTATTATTGAAACTGTAACTTGAAGATACTTTTATTGATTTATGTTGTCTGATATAGGTATGAACATACTGAGATAGATAGATAGATAGATAGATAGATAGATAGATAGATAGATAGATGTCCATGAAAGACTGAGATAGATAGATAGATAGATAGATAGATAGATAGATAGATAGATAGATAGATAGATATCCATGAAAGACTGAGATAGATAGATAGATAGATAGATAGATAGATAGATAGATAGATAGATCCGAACCGACTGAAATAGATAGATAGATAGATAGATAGATAGATAGATAGATAGATAGATAGATACCTGGGAACAAACATAGATAGATACTAAGATACATACATAATATATATATATATACTATAGTCGTCCGCAGACAGATCTGTTTCACTGTATCACAGCTCATCAGTACGGTTAGACTACGATTGCTTTTTAAGCTAGGATTGAAACCCGACCGAATTGGCGTCAGTCGGCGTTTTTACCTCTGGGCTACGAGCGTTCGGTAGAAGAAGGCAGACTTTTTAGCGCGTATATCATTACACACGCCCAATAGCCAGGGTGCTCTAATTCATTATTGAATGAGCGATGCGTATATGTAAAAGCGAAACACAAGTGTTTTTATTATAAAATATATCTTATTAGCACACCTTGTAAAGCAGTGATTTTTTTCACTTAGCAAACATTATATACAGGAACTTAAAAAGAACACAATTTATACCATATCAAGAAAATTAAGGTGGAATGATTTTCGGAAAGTTTGTCTCAATGAACGAATATAAAGCCAAGTGATGATGGATAGGAGAAATCTGATTGTGTGACAGAGAATTGAATAATTTGAAACCCAGACGTTTTCAATGTCAATAATGAAATAAATTCAATGTATACATATGTATAATTAAACATGTCTGAAACCTTATCACGTGAACTCGTTAAACGGTTACAAGATTTTCTTTAATCTTTTTTTCTCTTAAAGTAATGAAAAACTTACAAAGACGGAAAAGTCTGTCAAAAATACACTGTACCTCAAGCATATGTACAGGGTAACCAAAAAAGTTATGTCCCTTTTTTAAGGAGAAAATGAAAACGCTTCACAGTATGTGTAACTTTTATTTTGTCGTCGAAGTAATCCGCATCGGCATCCAGCCTCTTCTGCCAACGTGTCTCCAGAGATGGTGATTGCAACTTTATTGGAAAACGCTAAGGTAGATCTCTTCCAATAGAGATGACGACCAAATTTTTTTTAATTATTTCACCCCAAGCAAGGCATTCCACTGCCACTATTGTGCAAGGGGTTACATAGGGGAAGGTAAAGAGAAAGAGTGATTAGATATAGGAAATGTCAGAAGGAAGGTGATAGACGGGTAATGATACCGAGGCTGAGTGCTGGGTAGATCGGAAGAGTGTTTGAGAGAATGGATGCGAGTTAGTGTGTTAGGAGGTGTTTATTGACCTTACATTTAAACTCCTGGAGATTGTAGCCGTCGGGGAAGCAATCGTGTGGAAGAGAATTCCACAGTCGGGAAGTGCGAGGAAAGAAACTGTTGGAGTAGAAGTTACGGTTGCATTTTATCGGTTTCACTTTAAAAGGGTGGGATCTAGTTGCTAATTTAGTATCTCGTGCAAATTCGTATTTAGGGGGCACCAGTGATCTAAGTTCATCGGAGCAAAAGCCGTGAAAGTATTTATAGAATTGACACAGGGAAGCCACGTCGCGCCGGTGGGAGAGAGACTGCAGGCGGTCTGCCAAGTCGGTATCTATCACATTACAGACCCTCCTCTGAACCTTATCAAGAAGCCCGAGGAGAATAGCAGGGGCACTTAACCAGATATGGCAGCATTATTCAATGCACGGGCGGATGGTAGATTTATATATGTGCAGGATAGATTTAGACGGAAAAAACTTCCGGGCTCTGCACAGAGAACCGACTTTCATAGCAGCGGATTTAGCAATGGATTCGATATAGTCATTCCACTTGAGGTCCGCTGAGAGTGTGAGACCGAGGAGGCGTAGTGTTTATATGTATAATATGTAATAATAAAGACATTGATTGAGAATAACCCGCATTACACAAGGCGGGAACTGGCAGAAGCATTAAATCTATCAAAATTCATCATTCATAAACACTTAGGGAATTCTGTTTACTCGTTTAGATCCCACATGATCTGAGTGAAAAGAATCTTTTGGATCGCATTTCCATCTGTGATTTGCTAAACGCAATGACTATACACCCATTTTGAAGCAAATTGTAACAGGTGAAGAGAAATGAATCGTTTACAACAATGTTTAGCGAATAAGATCTTGATGCAAGCGAAATGAGCAAACTTTAGCCGACCCAGAAACAGTTCTTTATCCTAAGTGACACATGCTGTATATCTGGTGGGATTGAAAAGAATTCCTGTCCAACGACCTTCTGCCAAATAACCAGTCAATGGATTCTGAAAAGTACAACACGCAACTGGACGACTTAAAGGCAATAATACAAGAAAAACGTCCAGAATTTTCTAACCGGAAAGGTATTATTTTCTATCAGGATCTACCAGACATCATGTTTCTTTGGAGACCCGGCAAAAATTGATGTAATACTGTGGTGGAGACTTACCTCGCCGAAGTAAGAGAAGGCAGTTTGTCTCCACATGCATTCGTAGACGTTATGGAACCGCGAGGCGTGCTCATGCAAGGCAGTTTTTGGAATGACACAGCGCATGCGTCATTGGCAAAAGCGAGGCTTTCACATGCGAGAAATTACGGTTTCTTGCTCGAGACCAAAAACACATAAAAAGAGCCAAATTCTGTTTCGGAAGGAGTTCGGTGTTGGCGATTCGTGAAGACTGAACCGGTGTTTGGAAAACAGTGTTTTGTTTACGGTGCGCAGGAAACGGAGACCCGAGTAAAGCAGTGTTCCGGGTACTACGAGGAGCAACTGGGAGAACCGATCCAAGCGGTCATTAATTCGTCTGCCAACTTCGAGAAGATATAAAAATTCTACAGTTACTCCACCCGCCATATTTATCAGATTTTCTCTATTGGATTTTCATTTATTAGATACTTGTAAAATAATCGCAATGGTAAAAATTTTAATTCTTTGAGTGACAATAAATAAAACACAATAATGAGTTCTTTCCCAAGAAAACACCGGTATTCTGGAAAGATGAAATCTTCAAGTTGAAGGAAAGAATGGAGAAAATTTATACAACAAAATGGTTAACATTTAGCTGGTCTATGTTTTGAGTTCTCTTAAAAATCGACGTGAACATTCTAGAGAATGGAATAAATAATGCGAACAAACTAAAATTCTACTAACAAACATGGCGACAGATAATGTTGATTGATTTATATGTTTGTTTTTTGTATTTTATCATCATTTCTTGGTTATTTAAGCTTGGAAAAAATATCCAGTAGATCCAGCTTAACACTGTGTCGGACTCTTGTTTATTCATCCTAAACGAGATCCACCCTTCAGCGAAACTCCATCTGGTTGCCTCTTCTCTCGGAAGCAGTGAGTTGACGAAGAGAGAGTGTGTGTATCAAGTATGATCGCTCTACTCTCGCCTTCAATAGTGTCCACGTATTTAAGAGGGTAGGAACATACCTTTACTGTATATAGATAGGTATGCAACAATAAATTACCCCCGTCTCTAAGAGTATTAGGAGTACGTGCCGCCTTTCTTCTTCAATTCCGAAAATTTTCCGAAAATTAAAACTCGGTCTGCAACGGGATTGACTAAAAAGACGGCTAACATCTATGTCTGCTGAAATAGACTACTCATAGTTTAATATATATATATATATATATATATATATATATATATATATATATATATATTGTAACTAAGTTGTTGAACTCGTAGGTTTATTTACCTTTTTTTTCATGACCCAACGCTACAATCATGCTAGGAAATACTACGAGTTTGACTAGATATTCTTGTTATAAAAGACTAAAACTGCTACAGAAAAATCGATCTAATAAACCCTTAAAGTAAGGTCTAATACCCACAACAACATCTAAATAAATAAAATGTAAAATTAAAAGAAATAAACAGGCTCCCAAACTATAATCTAGGAATAATCAAAAATTAAAGGAAAACAAATCGATCCCCTAAATTCAAAATCAAGATTAAAATATACAAATTTATATAAATTATAAAAAACTGATAAAATACAAATTTACATTTGCCCTCTAAAAAATACAATTTTTGATTTTTTATAAATAACCTCGCCTAAATACAAAACAATCCACACTTAAATAGAACAAATTACGAAAGTCTACAACAAAGTTGAATATTCCAAAAGAAAAAAAAATAACTCCCAAATTAAAAAAGAATAAAAAAAATTAAAAGGAAAAAATCGTTCCTCTAAATTCAATATTAAGATTAAATATACAAATTTAGAAACATTATAAAAGCTGACAAAATAGAAATTTGCATTTACTCCGAAAGAATTTAGAATTTTTAGAAACAACTTTGCCTAAATACAATAATACCTGAATAAACACCCCCATCCCGCTAAAATAAAAAAATAATAAAAACAAAAATTAAATACAAAATATGCCGGACTGAAAAAATCAAAAGAAAAAGAAAAAACACCCCACCCCTATCACGTCTATATAAGGAACCCTAAGAAAAACAGACTCGCCCCTAAATCAAAGAGAATAAATAAAATTTGTCTGGTACCAACAGACACAAATAAATCAAGCGCTAGCTAAGCAAGACGCCTAAAAATTCTTAAGGTCAACAAACAAGACAAATCCCCAATCACACACACAAGAAAACCCCACGCAAACACACAAAACTGACCGAGTAATAAACCCCCAACATACACCAATCTCTGCGAAATTCTAACCAAAAGATATACCCGACAGATAAAAACGTACACTCCAACAGATAATACCATTAATCAACAATTTAGCACTTACACACCAGGCTCTTCAAGACTCTAACAGACAACACAAGACACATTCCCTTCATTATCAATAACCCCAACCAACCTCCCACAACAACAATGAACCAAATATTGAGAGCAGACGAATTCAGTTTTGCTTTTACCTCCCGAAGAAACGTTGAGCACCCAACGTTGAAAGAAATATATGATTGTCAAGGACATATATTAAAAAATAATGTACATTTTCTAAAACATAATTTATAATATATATATAACTTATTAACGCTAGAACAGAAATATTAAATAAGTGTAGAATGCACAAAATAAAGTTTCTTGCTTAGTGTATCGGACCTTAATGTGACCCCCCCCCCCCCATTTTTTTTTCCTCAAACAACCCCTTCCCCCAAATGGGTTAGTCTTTAATAGGTGTCTATCTATTTATTTGATTAGTCCTTGGTCTGCCTTTGCCCTGACGAGCCGTTGTGCGAAACCGCGGTAGGTCTTGGCGATCTTGCGATTTTTTTCGTGCGATTTTTTTCGTGTATATATATATATATATATATATATATATATATATAGGTATAGGGTAGGTATGGATAGAATAATATTCCATTTCCAAGAAACGCTATTCTTAAAAAAGTGATCAATATAAAGTAAAACTAATAATATTTATTCATAAATTATATTATAATTTCTGAATATATATATATATATATATATATATATATATATAGAGAGAGAGAGAGAGAGAGAGAGAGCGGTACAGTGTTCGATATTTTGAAGCTAAATTGATGAAAGAAAAAACAAAAAATATAAATATATAAATTAAATCGGCAAGATTATATACATGAAAAAACTTTTAAAAGAATTTTAAAATTCCTAATATCACTCGTTTGTGCGCGTGTGTCGTCGCATTGTTGTAGACATAAACTAAGTTTGACGAACTTCTAAAGGGTGAAAAGCGTTACACGAAAAAAAATATTCCACTATGTCAAACTTTCTTTCTCTAAAATCTTTTGTTATATATAATTGTGACTCCGCTCTCGGCTCGGTGATGGCTTTTATGCAGTAGCTGGTCTTCAAGGCGTCTATTACAACGGTGTTCTTCCTCACCCACGCTGTGAACTTTGATCCTGAGGAAGGCACGTTGAAATCTTGCTAGCTGTCTCTTTACCACGTTAACCAGACCGGACGCTCGGGCAAAATTGGGCTAATAAGAACGGTACCAAAAGTAAATTGAAGAACGCCTTAATGAATAACGGAATAAGTCTTTATATGCAAAAACAAAAAAACAAAAACAAAAATAAGAACAACAAAAAAATATAACAGTCGTTAATTTCTTATTCTTACAATGGAGCGAAAGTTTTCATTTCAGAGTAATGTTTTTCTTCTCAACATTAATTCAAATTTCTCTGTTGGTTTATCACTCCAATCGGGTGAATAAGTCCGGTTGGAACGCCGCTCTCAGGTCGCTAGTCGTGATGACATCGACACAGTAGCTAGTCTTCAAGTCGTCTATTACAACGGTGTTCTTCCTCGCCCACGCTGTGAACTTTGATCCTGAGGAAGGCACGCTGGAATTTTGCTAGCTGTCTCTTTACCACGTTAACCAGACCGGATGTGAGAGCACAATTGGGTTAATATGAACAGCACCAAAATTAAATCGTAGAACGCCTGAATGAGTTTCGAACAAGTCTTTATATACAAAAAAAAATAAAATAACAAAAAAAAAAATGAGAATATAACAGTTGTCAATTTCTTTCTTTACAACTCAGCGACAGTTTTCATTTAATAGTAATGTTTGTCTTCTCAACATTACTTAAAATTTCTCTGTTGGTTTATCACTCCAATCGGTGTTTTCAAGTTGTGACGATTCAAAATGTCTTATTCAAGCTTTCCTCAGAAGCTTTACGGAAACTTCCGAAGAGTGGTCCTGGTGACGGCGGCGGTAAATTCGTCTTGTCTGCCTTAGCTCGGCGCGGCAACAACTACTGAATTTGACTTTAACTCTTTCTCGGCTCTTTCTGTTTTTTTACATCGTCAGCCAGAACTCTATCGAAGACTTTAACTCTTTTCGGTCGGTCGGTGACAGGCTTCTCTACGTTTCTTTACATCTTTGGTCAGGAGCTCTATCGGAGGCGACCGCTCTTTTCGTACGGTCTTCGCTCCCTGGTTGGGAACTCTTCTCTCCTTTTGTCGTTACATCTCGACTGGTCCCACTTTCCCGACAACTACAATCTCCAGGTGTTTAAATTTAGGGTCAATAGACACCTCCTATCACACTAACTTCCAATTATTCTCAGAACACTCTCATCTACCCAAACCTCATTCTCGGTATCCTTACCCGCCTATCACCCACCCTCTGACATTTTCTATATTTAATCATCCTTCCTCCACTCTATGTATCCCCCTGCGCAGTAGTTGTAGCGAAATGCCTTGCTCGGGGTGAAACGCTTATAAAAAAAAGTCTCGAGCGAGTGAGGGTGTGACTCTGCTCCCGAGCGTCTAGCGAGCGAGTCTGATTTTGGCCTATGGAAGCCTTATTTTTAATACATGTCCCAGATTCTCTTGGGAGTTGCATGACGGACACGGGGTTTCCATGCCTTCAGCCTATTAAATTACTTCCGCCTCCACATTTTGAGGTGGGGCTATATCATTCCCTTAGTTTAACCAATGAATTAACAATATTTCTTAATGACATCGTTTCTTGTCGTCTTCTTCCATTTTGATTACATCATTTATTTTTCTGACTTTAGAATCTTTTCTCAGGAATAATTTTGAGGATCTAACCTACCTGACCTCATCAAAAGTTTATGACAAGCCTAAAACAATATTCTAGCTAAAGTTTATTTTTCGATTTTACCAGCTGCAAAAGCTTCCGCTTTATATCACAAAATGGCCGACAATATGATGACCCCATCTGACCTGTCACTTTACACATGCAAAACTGTTTTGATCAATTCACTTTCCAGCGAGTTTCCAAGATTTTAAAAATTTACAATATATATTTTTTACAATTTCTTAGCTTCGTTCATATTGCGATCGATAATAAACAATCGTATCACCTGTTAATCTTATTTTCCTCTCCTCATATTGTACTCTGCAGAATTTACAATACCACTAGTAATAATTTCTTTCGCTCCGCCTTACTAAACTTAGGATTACATTTTTTTTCACGTACAAAAATACTAGGGTTACGTTTTTTCCACATACCAAAATAGTGATACATACCTCCTCTAACCTTCCTGTCCTTTAAATCTTTTAAATGGCATTAAAAATCTCAAAACACTATTTTTTCCAAAGGTATTTTCCCCTTCTGGTTAGGCTTATACTCTTCTCATGCACTAATTTACACATGCAACAAAAGTTCTTTATTAAAAAGTCTCTTCAGACAATTTGAAAAAGTTCGTTTTTCTCTTTTTTTTTTCTGATAGTTCGACGTATGCAATTTCAACTGAAAGTTCTTTATTAAAACGTTTTTTCAGACAACTGGAAAAAGTTCTTTTCTCACTCCTGTTTCTGCCGATACTATTTTTTTAAGCACTAACAATCTAAGTATGCAATTTCAATAAAAAGTTCTTTATAAAATTTATTTTCTGTCAATCTGAAAAAGAAAAATTTTGTGTATGTGCATGT
The DNA here is from genome assembly GCA_037127315.1 of Ascarosepion bandense. Lineage (NCBI taxonomy): Eukaryota > Metazoa > Mollusca > Cephalopoda > Sepiida > Sepiidae > Ascarosepion > Ascarosepion bandense. Next base: position 57,200 of record JBBBDQ010030543.1, read on the forward strand.
GTACGGGTGGAGGTGTTTTTCTTTGTTTTTGTTTGTTTTTTTACTTGTCCTTCTTGGACACTGTTCTTTTCTGCTCCTCTGTGGTTGGTTCCTCAGGTTTTGGACACTGTATGGCAACTCCCATTAAATTTTTTCAGTGCAAATTACCAAAATTACTTTCAACCGATTTTCTTTTAAATTTCCATTTTATTGCTCCCATTACAGCAATCAGTACTTATCACGGCTGACCAATTTATTAGAATCTTTTTGCCATCCACCCAAACCATAAATCCTTCTCCAAGTTGGTCTCTTAATCGATTCATATTTATCTTTGGCATCTGCCTTAACGTAATACTGAAGAATTCCTTCATTATAGGATTCCATACTCTTCTGTATAATAAGGTTAATTTCTCACTTAATTATTCTCTCTTATTATCTTTTCAACTTTCATTTTTTTGCTAATTAATTATTAGTCAAATCCAAACACTCCTACTTTTACTCTTGCTCATCTACCTTCACTTAATTCGACTTTTAGTTTATGAAGTTTTCAGCTTCTATTTTTAGACTTTTTCATGAGTTTCTCTCGTTATTCTGTTATTGGGTCCACTGTAACGGGTTGCTGTTCTATCGCTCTTTCTTTTTGCTAATTCTTCATCTGCTTTGGAATCTTTATGTTTCCATCTCTTCTGGCTCCACAGGGTCGCCCCGCTGTTATTTTCGTCACCTTTGGCTCACCCATTTCCCAATTAGCAATCTCAGATAACTTTAAATCATTAGCATGAGCTCTCTTTGTTCGACCAGCCATCTGGTCCCAAACTACATATGACACTGAACCAAAATAGTGATACATGCCACCCCTAACATTCCTGTCCTTTAAATCTTTTAAATGACATTAAAATAAAAACACTTTTTTCTCCAAAGCTATTTTCCCCATCTCGTTAGGTTTATACCCTTCTCATGCACTAATTTACACAAGCAACAAAAGTTATTTATTAGAAAGCCAAAATAGTTTTACATAACTGCAACTAAAACTACTTTGTCGAATCTCAACATAAAAGCATATTTATAATTTGTTACAACCACGCCTAAAACAATTAAAGGCTATATTATTACAAAGCAAACTAATACTCTAATATAGAGTCTTGTGTATGTTAAGTTCCGAACACAGTAAGCACATTGTTACCGTGTTCATAACTGATGTTATTAAGTGTAGCATTTCTCTTTTTTATTAGTAATGCCTCCATTACTTTTACTCTTCTTTTGCATGTCGATGATGCTATTATGTATGTATTATCAACGAAAATATTACTGATAGGTCCTGGAAGATCTTCATTTGTATTTAAATGAGATTGGATTGAACTTTTGTAGGAAAGGTGCAATGTCAATCTTCTTGTTAATTTTGTGGTGGTATAGCCAATGTAATTGTTTACGGATTGGGACAGTTGAAGAACACAGTTCTTCAAAGGACATGGAAATTCGTAAACGACACTGGATCTCTGCAGTTCAGATTTTGCAAGTAAATTATTATTATTATTGATAATGAAGTTGGCAGTTTTGATTTTTTTATAATAGATAATATAACACCGCCCAATTCAAACAAGGAAATTAAATTAAATATCTATTGTAAAAAGTAATTCAAATAATTTTACTTTGGGATCGGTTTACGCGTTGTATGTGCGCTGTGGTACAGTGGATATCGGCTCGGAACGGGGAGCCGAGTTCGAATTCCAGTCAAATCCATTGTATTCACTTACGCACAAATACCCTTGGGAAAGGTATTAATGATTAAAAAAAAGTTATTTTCACCTTTAATAAGTGTAGCATTATTTAGATCAAAGTATTGATTGAATCTATTTCTATGTATAACTAAAACTTTTGATCACTTGTCTTGTATTTTTTTTAATCATATCACCCCAAGCAAGGCGATAACGCCACTGATGCACAGGGGGCTACGTAAGGGTAAAAAGGATGGAAAAGAGAAAGCCGGAAACCACATCCAAAACAGGGAACAAGGGATGAGCCTCTTCACCTGTTCAATAGATGTGGGTGGAGTGTGAACCGGGCGATAGTTTAATCTATCTACTATGAGATTGTATATTACATTTTTGACACTTCAACGTGGTCTAAATGGTTAGCGCCTTGTCTCAGTCACTGAATAGTGAGTTCAATCCTCAGTGGTGCTCAGTACATTTAGCCATATGCCAAAAAAGTAAACTGCGCTTTTTGTTTATTTGTTTTACAATCTAAAAGGTTAAGAATCTGTTTTCAACTTTTGTTTGCATATATTTTTTGTCCCTTTTTCGTACTGTGTAGTAACACACTCTTCAGAGTCTTCAAGGTAAAATAAAAACAAGTTGCCAAAACTACCACTACTCTCTCTACTAATTTCTTTAGCTACGATTCATATTACACAATAAAAACTGTAATAAAGTTAGACTCTTACCCTTAAGTATTGTGGAAATTAGATATTTGACAAAGTATTCATTTTTTTAAAAATAATTTTGTCATATGTGATAGTTTACAAATGAAGAAACAAAAGTTCCTTTATGTATTTATAGATAAATCTTTTTTTAAATTTCTTCAAGTTTCCCCAATATTTTGTGAGGAGCAGTTCTAGCTATTTATTTTATATATATCGACTTCAGACTTATTACTGTGATAACAGATCTGTTAACATTGGTGTAACGTTGTAAAAACAAGAACTCAAATTTACTGTGGCTGAGCGAAAGATTAAAACACTTGCTAAACATTTTGAACCTAGTGAATTGTTGTGTCTTACAATTAGAGAAGCGTTTCATTTTAATTAGTCTCTGACACGTTACTGTAAGCAAATAATGCATTTAATGTGTTATTCTGTAAAAGATATATTTTGTGTTTGTATAGATTTTCATTTAAATTCCTGTAAATTTCTTTTATGTATTCATTGTGGCACTTATTACAGGCAATAAAGTAAATTCGTACTGCAAGTTTTAGTTTTTATTGTTTTAAAAATACGGTAGTGTGCAAAAGTATTAGGACAAGAACTATTTTATCTTTTATAAGACATATTGACAGAAAATAAGCAATTTAATTAAAGTAATATTATCTGTTTTACTCAACAAATGCTTTAACAAGAAAAAATACTTGTTACTAAATAAATTTAATATTTAGTATAATAGCCTTTTGCTTTAAAATAATAAAATAATTGCGACAATTTACCAGTCGAACTTAATATATGTATATATATATATATATATATATATATATATATAGTACTGTGCAAAAGTATTAAGACAAGAACTATTTGATCTTTTATGAAACATATTGACAGAAAATAAGCAATTTAATTAAGGGAATTTTATTTGATTTACTCAAAAAATGCTTTAACAAGAACAATACTTGTTACAAAATAGATTTAATATTTAGGATAATAGCCTTTTGCTTTGAAATAATAGAATAATTGTGACAATTTTCCAATTGCTTTTACTTTGATCACAGCCTTCATTCTGTCACGCACTAACATCACAAGCGTCTTCAATGTATCTAATGGTATCTCCTCCCAAGCAGCTTGTATTTGTTCCCAAAGTTTGTCTTGCAAAGTAACATTAGATTTATCAATTTATTTTATCCAAAATATCCCATAGATGTTCAATAGGATTGAGATCAGGGCTTTGTGGGGGCCAATTCAAATTCCGAAGCATTCCATTCTCTACCTTGTCAGTTAAATAATTCTTACAAAGGTTTAAAGTATGTTTAGGGTCATTGTCTTGTTGATGAATAAATTCTGGTCCTATTAAAGGTAACCCAGATGTGACACAATGGCGGCTCTCATGCTTCTATCTTGGGTCTCTCACTGGCCATTTTGATGTGACCAAAATTTAAAGAGCGTCGTGTCGAGTTCGGAATCTGTTTGGTTTGAAATATTATTAAAGTAAGTCTTTCTTTTTTTTTTCTGCCTAATTTTAAATTTTAAGCTTTTCAGGTTTCATTGGTTTTCTTTAATTTTTTTGATTTTAGCAGAAATCTCTTGACTGGCATATTGCTAACTTGTTTGTTTCTTTCTTTCTCTTTCGTCATCCGTATATTAGACTGTCTACTTTCCTCCTCTTTGCTGGCCGTAATTTGACTCTCATGCTTCTATCTTGGGTCTCTCACTGGCCATTTTGGTGTGACCAAAATTTAAAGACCCTCGTGTCGAGTTGGGAATCTGTTTTGTTTGAAATATTCTTAAAGTAAGTCTTTCGTTTTTTTTAATTGGAGGAGATAGACCTATTTATCACCCGGTTCACACTCCACCCACGTCTATTGAAGAGGTTAAGAGGATCATCCCTTGTTCCCTGTTTAGCGTGTGGTTTCCGGCTTTCTCTTTTTCAATCTTCTCACTTTGTTTTCTTTTTTTTTCAATTGGAGTAGATAGATCTATCTATCGCCCGGTTCACACTCCACCCACGTCTATTGAACAGGTTAAGAGGCTCATCCCTTCTTCCCTGTTTAGGATGTGGTTGCCGGCTTTCTCTTTTCCAATCTTCTCACTCTGTTTTTTTTTTCAATTGGACTAGATAGATCTATCTATCGCCCGGTTCACACTCCACCCACGTCTATTGAACAGGTTAAGAGGCCTATCCCTGGTTCCCTGTTTAGGATGTTGTTTCCGGCTTTCTCTTTTCCAATCTATTCACTATTACGTAGCCCCCTGCACATCACTGGCGTTACCGCCTTGCTCGGGGTGATACGATTAAAATAAAAAGTGTGTAAAATGTTAAGACAGGATTGATTTTAAACTTTATTTTGATGCCTCATCAAAGATAAAATAATTCTTGTCCTAATACTTTTGCACATTACTGTATATATATATATATATATATATATATATATACATATATATAGTCATCCGCAGACAGATCTGTTTCACTGTATTACAGCTCATCAGTACGGTTAGACAGCCGATTGCTTTTTAACCCAGAATTGAAAACTGACCGAATTGGCGTCAGTCGGCGATTCTACCTCTGGGCTATGGGCGTTCAGTAGAAGAAAGCAGACTTTTTAGCGTGTATATTATCATTATACGCGCTTAAAAACCCGAGTGATCTAATTCATTTTACTGAATGAGCGATGCGTACATGCCAGAGTAGCTAATGTTTTTCAACGTCTACCATCCTTCCAGAGTGCTCAATCAGAGTGTGAGAGTATTCCCAGGAGCCCCCTCTCTCAGTATTTCTTTTCAATCTCTCTCCCCCCAGGAGCCCCCTACCTATAGGACCTCCTAACTCTACCAAAAAGCTGACTGGGATGCCTTTCGCGATTTCCTCTGCGACGTCCCTTGGGGAAAAGTATTCGACCTATCAGTTGATGACTGTGCCTCTGAGGTCTCGTCATGGGTGAAAGCTGGCATTGATGCCTTCATAACCACCAGGAAGTATTGCTTAAAACCTCATTCCTCTCCGTGGTTCTCTCCGGCCTGCTCATCCGCCATTGCCCACAGGAACCATTACTTCCGTCTATTCCGGAGACAGTCAACTGATCACAATAGGCGCCTGTTCATATCTGCTCGCAATGAGTGCAAGAGAACCCTAAGTGACGCCAAACAGTTGTTTGCTGAGAGAATGCGACAGCACATAGCTGACCGCAAGTTCGGCCCCAAGGACTGTTGGATGATTTGTAAACGAGTGCTCAACAATAGGAAATCCTCAATACCTCCTTTAATCTATGGATTTGAGGTTCTCACGTCATCTGCGGACAAAGCTGAGTGCTTTGCCCACAGATTCTCATCCAACTCCACATTTGACTCGTCCGGAGTACACCCACCAGACCTCCCTATTAGAACTGAGGCCAAACTGCACGACCTATATATTACCCCGACAGTAGTATCCAGAGTAATTTCAAAACTCGACCCACATAAAGCGTGTGGAGACGATGGAATCCCGGTGTTGGTTCTTAAGAGGTGTGCTCATGAACTTTCCCCTGTCCTCTCTAAACTATTTAACGACTGCCTTTCTGCTTCCTGCTTTCCTGCATGCTGGAAGTTCTCTTCAGTCGTTCCTGTATTTAAGAATTGTGGTGAACCCTCGGACCCTTCCAACTATCGCCCTATCAGTCTTCTACCGATATTCGGGAAAGTATTCGAGGCTATAATCAATGCTGAAATAGTTCATCATCTCACCGCCCACAAACTGTTTTCCGACAGGCAATATGGATTCCGCTTTGCCAGGTCCACGGCCGACCTGCTAACAACCGTAACGGAGTACATGCTACAGGCCCTTGATGAGTCTGACGAGGCTCGCGCGGTTGCTCTGGACATCTCCAAGGCTTTCGACAGGGTTTGGCACTCTAGCCTTCTATGCAAACTACGCGGTTATAGTATTACCGGTCGCCGGCTTGACCTAATCCAATCTTTCTTAAATAACCGCAAAATGAAGGTCGTTCTGAATGGGCGTGCCTCTTCGTCCTACAGCACGAATGCTGGTGTCCCACAGGACTCTATCCTGGACCCGACGCTCTTCCTTATTTTCATCAACGACCTCACAGATGAGATCAAGTCCCAAGTAGGCATCTACGCAGATGACACTACAATATACTCCCGCACCAGTAAGAAACCTGTCGTGGAGGACAGACATAATCTCGCTGCTGACCTTGAACGGGATCTACACTCTGTGGTGAATTGGGGCAAGAAGTGGCTGTTGCCTGTCAACCATGACAGGCAACCTCTCTTGCCTCCCATACGCATGGACCAAGCGATTCTCCCGGAGAGTAATACACTACGCCTCCTCGGACTTACCATATCCTCAGACCTCAAATGGAACTATTATATTGAATCCATAGCAAAATGTACTGCTAAGAAGGTTAGGTCACTATGTCGTTCCAGGATGTTTTTTCCACCTGAATCCATCCTGCATATATACAAGTCAACCATCCGTCCGTGCATAGAGTACTACTGCCATTTATGGTCAGGTGCCCCTGCTGTTCTCCTCAGTGTTCTTGACAGGCTCCAAAGGAGAGTCTGTAATGTGATAGGTACTGATCTGGAGCCACTTCCCCATCGTCGAAATGTGGCCTCCCTTTGTCTCTTCTATAAATACTTTCATGGCTTCTGCTCAGACGAACTTGTCACTGCTGCCTCCTAAACAGGTGTTTACTCGTGCAACCAGACTGGCAACTGGGTCCCACCCATTCACAGTCAGGTTAGTTAATGCAGACGACAATTCTACTCCTGCAGCTTCTTCTCTCGCACTTCCCGCCTGTGGAACTCTCTCCCATATTCTTGCTTTCCTGACGGCTACAACCTCCAGAAATTTAAATGCAAAGTCAATACTCATCTACTAACCACTGGACTCTAGCTCTCTCCCCACCCCTGTATAACCTTCCCTTTCTCTCCACCTATATATCTGTCATCGCACTTGCTTTCTCAGCTTTCTATTGTTTCTCTCTAACTAGTTTGTACTCCTCACTCTTTTCTAATTAATCTTTTTACATTTATGTAGCCCCCTGCACATCAGTGGCGTTTCCGCCTTGCTCGGGGTGAAATGATTAAAATATATATATATATATATATATATATATATATATATATATATATATACAATGAAAGTATTTCTCATTTTCAGATATATATCGAGGGCTACAACTTGTGAGTGCTCTTAAATAGAATGTGATGATTATTCTTGGTTAGATTTTGTTAAAATTAGAATAGAAATTTATGAGATCATTTTTATGGGGTGATTTGTGATGTATTCTATGTTTGAGGTCATTGTTATGTATTGGGCTAACATAATATATAGGAAAAATAAAGTCTCGGTTTCGTGACTATATTCTATCGTATATTCGAATTTGTTTCATTAAGTACCTCCACTAAATCGCTGAAAAACAGCATAGTCTGAATCAAAAAGGCCCCAAACTTCATAAAAACGAACTTTTGTCATCAAACTATTTATATTATTATTAAGAGGAAAGATCAAAGTAATTTTTAATTCTTTTTTGAAATCTTAATCCTTTTTAAAATTTTCGAAATTTTGTCAGAAAATCTTGTTTTGATTTGAGTTAGCGGGTAACTAAAACGTTACATGAGTTTACAATGGAAAACGTAATATTATATCACTAACTTTTTAAAATCCAAAATAAACTCGTAAAAAAGAAAAATGAAATTATAGATAAATTCAGGTACATAAATAAATACTTGCTTTACCAGTTAAACTTTGTCAGTTACCTCTTTTTTCTCTACTGCCTCCTACTCTCCCACTTCATCATGTTACTGTTTCGTGCTAGATAGTATTTCTGACAATATAGAGAAGACTATCTTTCTATATCAGTTTGCAAATAGATTTGTTTTCGGTGACTTTAATGGCCATCATATCAAGTAAGTTGAACAATTTGTCTTTGCTCTCGCTAAATTGTCAATCCCTCAATATCTCACGCAAGCGGTGGACTACCCCGCAAATTTCCCCAATAAGACACGCTTTTATATGTCTTTTATATTGCTATCCTTGACACATGTCCTGCTATGCAGCTCTGTTCTCTAAGACACTGTCACCATGAGGTGGTGTGTGTAAGCATCTCTTCATGCTACGCCTCCATCGAAGGACCCACTAGTAACAGAATATCTTTCTGTTACCAACTCGCGAATTGGAACACGTTTCGTTATTTCTTTCGTGACATCCCATAGAACAAAGTTTTTATTCTCACTATTCAAAAATGGGTGTTTGCAGTCCCGTTCGAGGTGAAAAACGACATTGATCTTTTATTCCAGCTGGGAAATTCAAATTTACACTTCGTTCATCTCCTTGGTTAACACCTGCATGCTTCGCTGTTATTTCCTAGAGAAATCACTTGCACCGGTGTGACACGTCTGATTACAATTTACTTTTCTTTATCTCTGCTCGTAATGAATGCATGTTCTTAATTATGAAATTATCAGTTCATAGAATGAAACAACTTATAGCATCTTGCAAGTTCGGTTTTAGAGATTACTGTCGACTCAGAAAGCTGTAGTTGTTGCAATGCAAGCTAAACAAATTTTAATTTCAAATTTATAATTTCAAAAGCGTGCAGAAAATTTAATAAAAACAAGGGTTGTTTTTATTAAATTTTTAAAACTCTTTTGAAAGTATAAATTTTAAAACAAAGTTTTTTTTATCAAATATTTGGCAAGTTTTCTAATTATAAATTTTAAATTAAAATTTGTTTAGCCAACTTACAAAAACTCTAACCTTCAGAATGAAAAAATATTAAAAATCAGGGAGTTCTTCGCATTTTGTGTGTGCGGATTATATTCGAGGTACTACAAGGAAATTTTTACGATTAAAAAAAAAGAAAATAACGTTTATGGTGTGTTTATCGGGGTGATTGCCAATATAGACGCCATCATTAGAAATAGAGCAACTGAGTCGCCCACATTTGAGGCGATCACAAAGATCAACTCAACCAGAGTCAATAGAATGGCCTCGTTCTGGAAGAATTTGATGTGAATTTTAGTAAGTGGTATTTATTTTTGTAAAAAATACAAACAAGATAGCACAAGAAAGGGGGAATGTTGGTATTCATCTAAACTTATTTATAAATGGAAATTTGTCTGCGTGTATGTGTGTGAGTGTGTCTGTGTGTGTGTGTCCGTTATCTATAGACTCCGAAACGGCTGAACCGATGCTCTTGAAAATTTACACAGTTGTACTATAAGCGTCTGCGCGTGTTCTTAGCTAGGTTTTGTGTCGACGTACCCCCAATAAATATCGAAAATCGATAATCGAACAAATCGGGTTATAGAAGGAGTGGTGAGATTTTAATCAAATTTGATACACTCATAGACAAAGACATAAGAAACGATATTCAGAAGTTTCAAGGTTCCAGTTCGTACAATAGTGCAGAGAATCGATAATATATATATATAAAAGGCAAGATGTTTGTGTGTGTGTCTGTTTATCTGCCTGTATGTCTGTATTTTTTCAGCCTCTTTATTTTAGTTTTTGCTTGAGGTTTGGTTCTAAGTAGGTATAATTGTAGTTCTTAGTCTCAGCCATGATACCATTTACTCTGAGGACTTATTTAGCCTTCGAAATTCAGTTTACGTCGAAAAAAACTTATTTGATATCGATAGCAGCAAATCAAAATTTGACTTACATCCATTCATTTTTCTTTCAGTCTACGGTTTCGCTTTAACTGGAAACAACTATTGCTTTTTAGTCTTTCGTGCCAATGTCTAAAGAGTCTGAGCTCCAGGACCATGGATTAGTTTTAAAGCTTTCATTACACCCGAGCAACGCCGGGCTATACTGCTAGTCTGTCATAAAATAATTTAGTTAACCTCACTCTCTACCCTAAACAAGCTATACAATACTCCTTACAATAAAACATCATATTCTTACTTACCATTCTTACTAGAAAAACGGTAATACCTCAAAGCCTCTATGAAAGTCTAACTGGTCCCATATGTACCATTTCTATGTGGGGAGTGGGGACTAACAAATTTAAAATTAAAAAATAACTAAATGAATATTTACACAATGGATAATAATATTTACAAGAAACTAAACAAAATATTAGTAATCAAAATCTCAATATTTAATCGTGACAGAAATATTAATTGACTCATATTTTAGTAAATATAAATTATTTTTATTCTGCAGTAAATTAAGAGAAAGGTACCCAATTTTTATTTTCATACCAAATAAAACATTCTTGGTCGATTCAAGAACATTTTCAAAAAATTTAAAAAAAGCTTATTTCCTTATTTGATCGGTACGACCGAGAAATTTTCAGCCTATTCTCTCATTTTGACATGTATTTATGTCGATGTATGAGTATTATAATTCATTCTACATTAAATATTAGCCAATACTGCATCTCTGAAATATTAAAGCTTTCTTGTTAAAAGACGCTTAATATTTGCTAATAAAATTGACAAAGTTGAACCAGTAACCGTTAAATGTATCTTGGCTGCAAATTCCTCGCACACAACACGCCAACAGCATAAATTGAAGGCGCGCTGATAAGCATTTCATGAAAGATTTTCTCGTTTTATTCTAGACAAGGAAGGGACCTTCCAGCGACCAATCTCTTTTGATTGTGTCGTAATAATGCAGCGTTGGGAGTCTACGTGCATTGTCGATATCCACTCGAGATGGGGATAAAATAAAATAATGTGTAGAGAAGGGGTCGAATCTATCGAGGAATGACAAAGAGACAACAGAGCGTAGGCTTTTGCAAACGAATTGAAGACAGAAAAGGGGAGCTCTAAATGGGAGTTAAGCATAGAGATTGTATCCTGAAAGTAAAAGAATCATAAGTAGACGGAAGGGTATGTGAGAAAGAAGAAGTGTAGGAGGCAGCATGGTGAAACGTGGGAATGATGGGCGGGATTTCTTTTTTTTTTTTTGACATTAATATCAGTGGATTAGGGAATCAAAACAGTGGATTGAGCCATAACGACATATGTATATATATATATATATAAATTAGATATTCTACAATTTCATGGGTAATACGTATTTCGCAGCAAGAAGAAAAAAGCTGCTCATCAGACCCAAAACATTTAACTGTTGTATCTTTTGGGTTTGACGACCAGTTTTTTTCTTCTTGCCGCAAAATTCGTATTACCCATGTCATTGTCGAATATCTAATTCATATATATATATATATATATATATATATATATATATATATATATATATATTACAGTCGTTTATAAATTATATTACTCTGTTAAATTAAATACATAAATTTTGAGTTCGTCTCTATCGGAAAACACACTTCTGATCAAAAATTTAAGACCACTTAAAAATCTTTAAAAAGAATTTTTTTTTACACATAGATTTTAAACTCCTCCCACTTAAGGTTACCGATACTACAATCTAAAAGGTTATGAAAACAAAAAGCTATATTCCAAACATTTTATTTAGAAGTTTACATTTTTATAAAATGAGGCGATTTACGCATGATCAAAATTATAAGACCAAAGGTATAAATTGTTAGATCTATGGTAATTCCAATGTTTTTAGTTCAGTTAGAGATTAGCAATCACTGCGTAAAGGTGTTACCATGCCTAAAGCAAGCAAACTTACCAAAGTTGAGCGTTCTCGAATTCTAGAATTCCATAAGCAAGGTTTGTCACAGCGGGCGATCGCAGCTAAGGTAAATCGCAGTAAAACTGTGATTTGCAACTTTCTAAAGAACAGTGAGAATTATGGAAAAGCAAAATCTTCTGGTAGGCCCCAAAAAATTCCTCCTGCATTGAGTAAGAGAATAAGACGGGTTGTTATGAAAGAGGCGGGACTTTCTTCTAGTTAAATTAAGGCAGTCACAGATGCTGATGGCAGTCCCGTAATCATCAGACAACACTTACGACAAAAAGGCATGGTAAATAAAAAGCGTAAACAAATTCCTCAGCTGCTTCCACGTCACAAGGTGGACTACTTAAAGTTTGGTTGTGAATGCCAAACATGGGACGTTGAGAAGTGGAAGAAAGTCCTGTTTTCTGATGAGAAAAAATTCAATCTAGATGGTCCTGGTGGTTTCCAACGATATTGGCATAACAAAAACATGCCTCCTGAAATTTTCTCCACACGTCACAGTGGTAGAGAGTCCCTAATGGTATGGGGTGCCTTTTCTTACAGAGGGACGATGGAGCTCCAGGTGGTGCAGGGTTGTCAAACAGCGGCTGGCTATGTTAGCATACTACAAAAAGCATCATTGATGATGGAAGGCCATCGTTTGTATGTGGATGGATGATTATTCCAACAGAATAATGTTGCAATCCACACAGCAAGACGGACCTTGAGCTTTCTACAAGAAAATGGGGTCCATCTCTTGGGACATCCTGCATGCTCACCAGACTTGAACCCAATTGAAAATGTTTGAGGATGGGTGACAAGAGATGTTTATCGAAATGGCAAACAATATTCAACAAAAAATGAACTTCGTGAAGCCAACTTCAGAAGCTGGAGCAACATCCACCGCACCTTAATGAAACGCTTATTTCTAGCATGCCCGACAGAATCTTTGAAGTCATCAAAAGCAGTGGAGGTAGAACTCATTATTAAATTTAGTTGTTGAATGTTTTCATACACTTTTTGTACAATTTCGTAGAATTTTTGTCTCTGGTCTTATAATTTTGATCATGTGTAAATCGCCTCATTTTATAATGTAAATTTCTAAATAAAATGTTTGGAACATAGCTTTTTGCTTCCATAACCTTTTAGATTGTAGCATTGGTAACCTTAAGTGGGAGGAGTTTAAAATCTATCCGTAAAAAATATTTATTTTTAAAGATTTTTAAGTGGTCTTAAAATTTTGAACAGGAGTGTACCTGACTTATATACCAAGTATTCTACGTTATATATATATATATATATATATATATATATATATATATATATATATATATATATATCATGGACTCTCCCGTCGATTTCGGCGTATGAGCGTTTTACTCAGTCTACCACACACAAAATTGTTTAGAGTGGTAAAGGCTTGTGTAGCATCATCCACACTTTTTAGAACTGCTGATAACAAACAATCGGTGCAGAAGTTTGCCACAGATCGCATGAAGAGCAGATCTCAGTTATTTAACCCTTAACTGGAGGGAATGGACGGATTAATACCTTTCCCAAGGGTACCAGTGCGCAAGTGAATGCAGTGTGCTCGACTGAAATTGGAACTCGGCTTACCGATTTCCCTTTCCAAGCCGACATCCAACTCACCACAACTCACATCCGTCCATGGACGGATATATATATAAAATGATTTGTACCCACAGAATACACTAATAACCTTAAACAGAATATACATCATAATTATCCCAACCTGAGGAACCTTTCGGCCAACACTTATCAAGGGCTTCGTTGGCTTTATTATAAAAGGTCAAAGAAGGAGAAAACAGAGGATTACTTACAGTACTCGGAGAAAATATATGGAGTTTTTCCTATATATATATATATATATATATATATATATATATATATATATATATATATATATAAAGATGGAGCATAATAGACAAATCGATCTGACCAGACCGAGATAGTCATACAGACATAGATTATAACAACCTGAAATAGATACAAAACAAACTAGTTTGTGGGACACCTGCGGACATTTTCAGACAGATTTGAATGAACTACGTTATACAAATATTTACTGAATTTGTTCTACTTAAAAATAATTTAAGGTTTATGGAACGAATTGCAGGGTACTATACCTATGTTTCAAATTAAGTGTGTTTATTTGGTAAATTAGCAGCGGAATGTCTGGCTAGTATACAGTTTTAAAAAGTGACCACTGACGCTAGTATCAAATTCTTTAAGCAGCGCGCACACGGAAATTTGTCCTGAATATGACAATAGACTACACAACCGGCTATAATTATTAGGCAACCGCAGCTTTTTTTTTTAAGAAATGGTGTATTTTCCAAGGCATAGAAGCAAAGACGAACTCGTCCGAATCATCCTAAATTTTCTTCATTCTTTCATTGATGAAACTGCAATATAGGTAATTATTAAATATTTATAAATTCATTTTATGCACATGTTATTGTGCAATATTAAAAAATGAACCATTCTATTTTCATTTACAGTTATTCATGTTGAAGGATCTCCCCTTTTTCTATGATAATTGTTTCGACTTTTGTAAACATATACTCCTGCCATAGTGAGATACGTCAGAACAGTAGATATCTTTTAGGAGTACCGTGATAGTACCTTAAGATACCAAAGTACACAGTGAATACCGCATCAGTAGTCATAGTACCTCTTAAGTATGGCACTTAAATGACTATCATGAAAGAGTACTTTTATGTTGGTTGGTTGGTTGGTTGGTTGGTTGGTTGGTTGGTTGGTTGAATTTCTTGAACATCATTTCAACATTTATGAGTTATGTAAAGTCAAAATTTAAATATTTTAACAGAATCTTATGGATTCAACTAAATATATTTTGAATGTAATTCTATGCCTTTATCTATAGATAAATGTATTTTTGATAATTCTACTATTAAATATATTAATGGTCATTTTGTTATGTATTGTTGGTATATATATGATAATAACGTATTTTTATTTTTTCATGTTGTTTTTGTTTTGTTTTCCCTATTTGCTCATAGCTGAGGCACCCAAAGCTACCACCCCGAGTCAGGGTAATAACAGAAACAACAGCAATTAAGAGGTGGTTCCTTCTTCTTCTTCTATGTGCCCTGTCCTTTCAGGACGTAGGCGATCATGATTCTCCACGTTTCCCTATCTCTTGTGGCTCTTAGTATGTTTGCTCCTGATACTCCTGGCAAACCCCGTTCCGTCATCCACCTGATCAGGCCCTTCAAATATATTATCCGCTGCCTTCCTCTGTCTCTTTTTCCTTCTATCTGGCCAGTCAGTATCAGGTTATCCAAGCTCTCCTTCCACATTATGTGTCCTAGGAACTTCAGTTGTCTCTTCTTGATGCTCAGTATTAATTCCCTTTTTGTTACGATTCCCAAAATTTCTAATTTGCTGAACTTTGCTGCCGGATTAAGTTTATCGTCATGCCCAGGACTGCTTATATCAAAATGTCCCATTGTTCACCCGTTTTCCCTATCACAATAATAGTATCTTATAAAGAATAAAATATTCAGTCATCACTCGGTGTAAAGTAATTATTAAACAGCTAATATATAGACCACCACTACTATGGCCTTGTGTCTAACTTAATTAAACTTCATAGATATCCCAAACAAAACAGTTTATCGATTTTATTATAACTTAACGTTTTTGCTCAGACTTCGAGACCTTCGGAAATACTCACCAGGGAAACTCTGGTTTGAACAATTTAACAATGCGACTTCTTTACACGGTAAGGGCTTTTATTCGCCGTTTCCAACTGTAAATACAACAACATATGAACGATATCTTCCTTATGGTTTACGTCTCTTACTCCTTTAAAATCCCGCTTAGTAATATTTAGATGATACAAAAAGCAAAATATCGGTTATCCAAAAACCAAAAAAACACTTGTATTGATTAGCTCTCAGTATTTTTATCGACTGTCATAATCTCAATATATACATTTTCATTCTTAAGATTTTCTCTCATGAAAAGCAAAAGGCATAGTTTTCTTTAACATTTTTAACTTTATTTATTCATGTTCGGTATTGGTTAAAAATTTATTTAGTGTTTAACCAATCAGAAGTCATCTTTTAAAAAAATATGATAACAGAGGAGATATGGGGTTCATTTGCAAACAGAGCGAAAAACAAATATTGAACATTTGTTTTTTTTATACGAACATTGTTTTTTTTATACGAACATTGTTTTTTTTATACGAACATTGTTTTTTTTATACGAACATTGTTTTTTATACGAACATTTGTTTTTTTTATACGAACATTGTTTTTTTTATACGAACATTGTTTTTTTTATACGAACATTGTTTTTTTATACGAACATTTGTTTTTTATACGAACATTTGTTTTTTTTATACGAACATTTGTTTTTTTTATACGAACATTGTTTTTTTATACGAACATTGTTTTTTATACGAACATTGTTTTGTGACTATAAAGTTGCTTTATCTTTTGCTACCATTATGTATAACAAAGGAAATATGAACCCTTCTGGTAGGATGTGCGTTGTGGATATTGACTCCGAATAACAAATCGGGGTACCGAGTTCGAATTCCAGTCGAATTCCTTGAATTAACTTACGCAGAAATAGCACTGGGAAACGTATTAATCGTCTCTTTCCTCCACTTATGGGTTAAATAACAGTACAGAATGAAAAATAGTACAGAAAAAAGTGAAAAATAATTTCGAAAAAAATCTACAGGGGAGAAACAAACTTCCTATTTAAAATAATTATTAACATTTTTAATTATTTGTTCCATTCTCATGAAACCGTTTATTTGTAGTTCAGTCCGGTGTTCAAACTCTATTGAGGCTTCGCCTATGAAGTTCAACTGCATTTTCATACTTTTAGTAGTATTTCAGGATAAATTAGACAATCAGAATGAACTGTTTAAAGTTCATAATTTTATTCAAAGCTAAGCATGGACGGCATTAGTAATCCAAACGCATAAATATGGTAAGAAGACAAGTTGAATTGTAATCATCTTCTTCTATATACCGTGTTTCTTAGACGATCATGGTCCTCCACATCTCCTTATCCTAAGTGGCTTTTAGCACGCCTTCTCTTGTTATCCAGCTAAACCTCGCTCTGCCATCCATTTGCTTAAGCCTGTCAACTATGTCATCCGCTGCTTTCCCCTGTCTCTCTTTCCCTCTACCAGATTTGTGAGTTTCAGATTCTCCAACCCATCCTTCCTCATTATATATCCCAAAAATTTTAACTGCCTTTTTCTGATGTTCAGGATTAGTTTCCTTTTCGTTTTTGTCCACTTCAAAACCTCATCATTGTTGCCATTTAAACACAGTAAAATTTGATATACATTTTTTTATACACCTTCTATATCAGTCAGTCAAGTTCCATACGTGATAAACGCTTGAGCGATCATGTCTCGAAAGAGACATGATTGACTGGGCAGAGGATTATCCCGCAATAGGTTGCCATTGCTTTCTGCGGTAAACTGGTTGCCAGCCAAGGTTATAGAACCCAATCTGTTCTGTTATTTGACTCATAGCTAAAGGAAGAAAAGATAGATTATTATACTGAGGAGATACATTATATATATATATATATATATATATATATATATATATATATATATATATATATATGAATTAAAGTACATTGCGACACGGAAATTTATATTTCGAGATAGAATCTCGTCATCAGGCAAGTTAGATGTTGGTTGTGAAAATGATTTACATTTAAATACAAATAACTATTTTGCTTTTTATGAATGTGGAACATATACAATTTATGTGTGTGTTCCTTTTAACTAAGCAGAATAAAGATTCATTTTGGAATTTGGCCAGTAGATTCTAGTTAAAACATACTTACTTTTTTCTTTCTTTTTTCCTTTTTTTCTCCCTAATAGTCAAAGTGTCAACTTGCTTTTAACCTAGTTTTATTTTTCTTTTCTATTTTTCTTTTTCTTTTTCTTTTTATTGCTTCTCACTTTATCGTATTACTTTTGATGTAATTTTAGAGCCAAAAATGTCTATTCTGCTTTCTCCATATTTTGACCTCTCCTCATAGAAAACAGGAAAGAGATGAAGAAAGAAAAGAATTTTAAAAAATTTTTTTCAAGCTTAAAGGGACGTTTATGAATAGAATAAGTAAAGAACAGAAAGGATAATCTTTAATCTGACATGTTTCACTTTATTAAGCTTCTTCAGAGATGTGTTAATAAGACACAGGTTATTTAAAAAAAAACAGTATACTGATTGATCTGATATGCGTCACGTGTAATATGGCTAAATTCCGCCACTGAGTGGCGTAAAAATAGCATAAAGAAAAAACTAAGAAAAACCTAAGCCAAATTCTAGACAGCAATGGTAGGAGGCCTGATTAGATCCATGCAAGCGGAATAATGAACATACCTGCTCCTACAAACATATGGTCTTTACAAGCATTTTCAGGATTGGCAAATAATATTCTAGCCATATTGCAAACATCCATACATTGAGAGCACCACTAAATAAACTGCTTAAAAAAAGACTCAAAGTGGCATTGGTCGGTGGATTGTGAAGAAGCTTTTCAAAAATTAAAAACGGCATTAACATCTGACTTATCGCTTACGCATTACGACCCTAACAAGGAGATATATGTGGCAAGTGACACAAGTAATATAGGTTTAGGGGCAGTACTTCTACATAAGGAAAAGGACAGTCAGCTGAATATCATGTTTTGAGGAGTCTCCTTCGTGCAGAAACGAAGTATTTTCAGATTGAAAAAGGAAGGATTAGACTTGATATTTGCAGTTAAAAATTACATAAATAATGGCAGGCACTTTACTTTTCAAACTGATAACAGTTCTTTACTGCCGATATTTGGATCTAAAAAAAATAATTCCGACGAATTCAGTGAACCGTCTTCAGAGACGGGCAAGTATCTTTTGAACTAATCGTTTATAATGGACTTCTTACCGTCAAACAAAGATGGATTGTCGAAATTTATCACAAGAATATGTCGCCCACTCAAAGAGACAGTGATTTCTTCACGGAGTTGCAAATTTGAAAGGGAACACGTCCTGTATAATACAGTAAAGTAATTGCCTTTTGCATTAGATGAAACCAGGGACAACGCTACATTCAACAAATTTATTACTCAGAAAAAAAGAGTTAATGGAACATAAGAAAAGTAAAGCACAATATCCGGTGTTAAATTCATTTACGCAAAACAAAACAATAGTTATAATTACAGACGAGACAGAAATTAGAGCACAGAGAAGAGGAATTTAGATCGCGATAGTCGCCAAAGTAATCAGTCCGAATATAACTCGAGTGACACTATTCTTTGTTTAAATAACACTATTCTTTTTTTAAATAACACTATTCTTTGTTTAAATATACCATTTCAAACAATGTGCCATTCCAGCATTGAGAGTACTGCAGAGGTGCCAGTCACTCTACAAAATCTTTTCCCTGAAAAGTTACATCCCCCAAACGATATATTTCGTTCTTTTCGGGTCTGTTTCTATTGTACTAGTTGGTTTTCGTTTACGATTTCCTGCAAGATGTTGTTGCACTGTTAGGGGCATTGGCACATCAAACATATCATAAATCACCTAAATGGGTTCTATCCTTCGTTGCTCTACGTCAAGTGTATACCTTTTTTTTTAATTTGCTTAACTTGCCTCTTAATTGCCCATCTTGGGTGTTTGAATGGCATATTATACGGAGACTGGGTAGTCATCCCAGCAGTTTTATCAAAGAAAATATTCACGCAGGACAACCAGGTATATCGTGTATGAAAGTGATCATGAGAAGCTGTGTATATTGACACAGTATGATCAAGGATATAGAAAATCTAGTTAAAATATGCGAAAATTGCGCGTTGGCTGCAAAGTCACCACCCGTAAAATCCAATTCCTAACCTAAAACTGACAACCTATTGTCGAGACTTCATTATAATTATGCTAGACTAGTAAAGGGCATTTACTACTTTATTGGTGTGGACAGTTTCTCAAAGTAGCCTGAAGTTTTCCGGTGAAAGATGCCATCTACAAAAGTCATTAGACGTTTTTGCATTAGTTATTTGCGTGATTTCCAGCATCGGACATTATTGTGTCTGATAAACGGGACTGAGTTTTCGGAAAAAGAATTTTCAGATTTCTGTGAACTTTATTTAGGGTTGTGGCGGACCTACCCATTAACATAGTAATGGACTAACTCGACCTGAATAAATACCATGTGACTAGTAGTCACCGGAGAGCACCAGTCTGGTATGAGTCAAACACCCGTAGAGTGAATTATCGAACAGAGACTTTGATATCCAGCACTGATTGCTCGTCAGCGATACGAACAAGCTGGCATATTGTACCTTTACTCGTTATTTTGTTAATACAATTGTTTACACTAATCCCGTGTTCCTGTTTTTTATTTGTGACCCCTTAAACAGGGTTACAATATTTAGTTACTCATCTAACATCTCCGCCATACCACCCAAGGTCAAATGGACAGGTAGAAATGTTAATCGACCTACTCAAAAGAGAGTGATAAAAAAAGTGAGCGAGACAGAAACCATGAATAAAGAACTGTAAAATTTTCCGTCTACCGAATAATGCCAATTGTAAACACAAGTTTGTGTATCTACCCAGCGAAACTAATGTTTGCTAGAAAAATCAGGCAAAATTTAAAGTTTTATTTTTTCGATTACTAGTTCCCTAAATTTTTAAATTAATTGTGAATGTAGGTACCTTAATGAATTCATGACAAGTTTAAAAAAGAAAAGATGAATTGAAAAAAAATAATTGGAATGATTTTATAATTGAACTTTTTTATTAAATTTGGAGAATTATCATGTATGGTCATTTTTTACCTAAAGTTTGAGAATTGCCTGACTATTAAAAAGTTCTACTTTAATTTTATTTTTTAAGACGAAATTGAGCATTGAGCATTTATAAATTATTCATATTTTCATATTTCTGTGAACTTTATTTAGTTATTCATCAAACATCCCTTCCCTACCAACCAAGGTCAAATGAACAGGTAGAAAGGTTAATCGACCTACTCAAAAGAGAGTGATAAAAAGGGTGAGCGAGACAGAAACTGTGAATAAAGAATTGTAAAATTTTCTTGTCCGTCTACCGAATAATGCCAAATGTAAAGGTACGTTCGTGTATCTACCCAGCAAAACTAATGTTTGCTAGAAAAATCAAGTCAGTTTTTGATAAACTGAGACCGACAAAAAAAAAAAATCCAGTAGAGTACTTTGCTTACTGAAATTAGTCAATATAATCATTTAGCTTACAATTAAGCTAATTTGAAAGCTTCAAAACTTTTTACTTTTAAAACTTCAGTTTAAAACTTAGGTATCAAAATACATTAAGGTACCTAGTATACAAGTAAATTGTGACTTTTTTTAAACAATCTTACTCATTGTCATGTCATCCATTTATAAAACACTGTTCTCATTATTTGTGCTTACGTGATTATATTTTATGTTTGTACGTCTTCACTAGATGAGTTTACTAATTCTATATTCTGTGAAGGAGGGTAAATGTTTGATTATACTTGGGAGTGATTAGACTTTGGGTGGATGTATAATGGATATGTGCTAGATTTCATATATGGTTGGTAAGTATTATTTACTAAGTCCAGTGTTACATTGTGGCGATACCATCCGAGCATAGCGAGGGACCGGATGTTTGCACTCTCACGACCAAAAAGCAAATGACCAAAACTAATCGGTGCGCATCCGGCTTTGCGCAGATGTTCCGGTTGAAATCTAAAAATTAATTAAATATTAAATTTCCAGCTCGCGAGCCTAGGCGAATTTTATTTATCGCCAATGAGAAGCCCAGAATCAGATACGGATGTGAATTCCCAAATGATCAGCTGCGATCCAAAAAGAAGAAATAAAAAGCTGATACAGAAAGCATCGCCAGACAGACCGACCAAGACAGACACACACAGACAGACTCGAGGGAGACGAGAGTAATTAGTATCTCCCTCGACCAAGTCAAGTGGCTTATTATGCTCTCAACCCCTAACCTCTCTTTTCCTTCTTCCCTGTCTCAAAACTACTTATTGACCAAAGGAGCGGATACATCAAAGACATTCCTTACTTACAACGCTCCCACATACCTAAGTATTAATTCTCTTTTCAGCATTTTATTGCCATGAACATTTTAACGTCCGTTGGACCCATATTTAAAAGATTAGTTTAATTGTAAAAACCTTAATTGATATGTGTATATATAAAATAAGTTATTTCTCAACTCAATTTGCTTTTCTTAATTTATAATCTTTTTATGACTTATAGTGGGCTATCTACAACGAGGCCAAATTCCGTTAATCTTCAACAATATACAACTACCCTTCCAAAGAACTCCTCCCCACAATAACTTCAAGGAATTTTACTATTTTCAATTTTAGGTTTAGATTTTGAATTCTCTATGGATTAATTTCCTAATCTAATCAGTTTTAAAATGTGTAAATTATTTTACTACCGCAAGAACATCATCTCTATGTAACCCTATGTCCTGAGTTTTAATGTCATAGTGTGCAGTGAGGTTATATAAAGCAAATAAATTAACAAGATCAGAAGACTGCGCAGAGTCTACCGAAGTCCTTGTAATTTCCAAAATAAATCATTTTCACCATTTAATTTAAATATGAATTAGACTTCATATATGGTTGGTAAGTATTATTTACTAAGTCCAGTGTTAGTTAAGGAAGTTTACTATTTTCAAATTAATGCTGATTATTACTTTTAGGTTTACATTTTGAATTCTCAATGGATTAATTTCCTAATCTAATCAGTTTTAAGATGTATAAATTGTTTTACTACCATAAAAACATCATCTTTGTGTAACCCTATGTCCTGTGCGTTAATGTCTTCGTGTGCGGTGGGGTTATATAAAGCAACTAAATTAACAAAATAAGAAAAGCACGAAGCCATTTTAATTTCCAAAATAAATCATTTTCACCATTTTAATGAAAATATCACCGGAAGAAGAAGAATGACGTTCTGAAACATGGAATCTTTAGTTTAGGGAATTTATACTTTTATAAACCATTGTAATAACAAAATAAATAAAAAATAAGATAAACATATAAATAAAATCAAAATATAAATAAAATAAAAATAAATAAAAACCACTTTGATTTATTTGTCAACACGTCTGTTAAGGTTTTTATGGAGAAATTGTTTCTTTTTTCTCTTTTCCTTTTTCTTTCCTTTCTTTTTTCTTAGCTTACTTCCCTGTCAACCACCCCTTCATACTTCTTTCTTTATTTTTTCTTAGAACCAGACAAGGCTAAATTTTAACTTACAATCCAGTTTAAAAGTAAGGTTTTCCAAAATCTAAAAATAGATATTAATTTCTGTCTACTATCTTATTAATCCCACCCTTTTAATTTTTCTGTGAAATTTTTTTATTTGAACTTCCGCCGGTAAAAATATATCTGTTTTTATTTTGAAATGAAAAGTTGCCGAGGATACGTGAAATTTCTCTTAGGGATTTAATGTCGAGATGGCCATATAAATGATTTGAACATCGAAATTTATTTTATTATATATATATATATATATATATATATATATATATATATATATTATATACGTACACAGGGCACGATGGGTATATTGTGACTATTTTATATTTATTTATACGCGTTGTATTTATTTGATTCTGTCGATTGCACTGTATTGAACGTTGAGCAACGTATTTGAGAAAAAATACGTGATTTATTCCGCCAGAAAATTGGAAACAACTTGCCTTATTGGTTGGTGTTCTCGTCGAAAGCTTCAATAAGAAGATTTCAGAGTTTTTGCCTGTCATTCATGCAGAGGTAAATGAGTCTAATGATGATTACGAAGATGTTTGGTGTGAATACTAGTGCCTATGACGTCACACCCCCATTCATCTTTCCACACGGCCTCAGGCTCGACTTGTTGGCCTAACCCAAATGCTATGAGGTGGTAGTTCCACTCTAGTTCTGGAGGGTGTTTGTTTGAATATTATTTGTCTGGTAACAAGATTCTACACCATGACACACAAACGAAAAAACCCAGTTATGGCTATCTGTCAATTTCAGCGACCACATCAGCCCATACACCTGGCTACCTAACTCCCCAGACTGCAACTCCCTTGAATATTATGTTTGACGCGCAGCGAGTGACAAAATAACCTGTAACGACAAAAATAATTTAAAGACAAGATTTATGGAAGCATTCACTAGCTTAAACAAAGAGACAGTACAGAAGAGATGGAAGTGATTTCGAAATCATCTAGAAGCCGTAGTTGAAGCCAACGGTGATTTTACTGAATAAATTTACTCTAAAGTATTTCAAGATATTGTTGTGTAATTTAGATAAAT
The DNA here is from genome assembly GCA_037127315.1 of Ascarosepion bandense. Lineage (NCBI taxonomy): Eukaryota > Metazoa > Mollusca > Cephalopoda > Sepiida > Sepiidae > Ascarosepion > Ascarosepion bandense. The sequence goes on from JBBBDQ010030543.1 coordinate 81,555, forward strand.
ATAGATGTTAAAATGTGATGTCAGTGTCATTTTCATCTTTGCAGAAGGTAGACAATTTTATATATATATATATATATATATATATATATAAAATTGTCTACCTTCTGCAAAGATGAAAATGACACTGACATCACATTTTAACATCTATAGCTCATCAGTACGGTTAGACTCCGATTGCTTATTTACACAGGATTGAAACCCGACAGCTTTAAAAAATTAACAAGTAGAAAAATATAGTTATAAATGCAATCAATTAAAAGTTTATTGTGAAAGTTTAAGTAACATCAAAATTAAAATATGTAAACTAAACTTCAAACTAATAAAGTGAATGTGTACAGCGTTTTGTGAATTCGGATTTCCCCAAAAATCTTGTAATTATACAAGTGAATACGTTAAGGGCAACGTTTATTGTCGTTCAGTCAGTTAAGTGCCATACTTGATACACGCTTTGGGCGATCATGTCTCGAATGAGACATGACTGACTGGGCTGAAGATTATCCCGCAGTAGGTTGCCATTGCTTTCTGCGGTAGACTAGTTGCCGACAAAGGCTATAGAACCCAATCTGTCCTGATATTTAACCCATAACTGGAGGGAAGAAACGGATTAATACTTTTCCCAATGGTATTTGTGCGTAAGTGAATGCAAAGAATTCAACTGAAATTCGAACTCGCCACTGCTCCACAACGCACATCCTATCCACTGTTTCACAACGCACATCCTATCCACAGCTCCACAATGCACATCCTGTCTACTCCTCCACAACGCTCATCCTATCCACTGCGCCACAACGCACATCCTATCCACTGCTCCACAACGCTCATCCTATCCACTGCGCCACAACGCACATCCTATCCACTGTTTCACAACGCACATCCTATCCATTACTCCACAACGCACATCCTATCCACTGCTCCACAACGCACATCCTATCCACTGTTTCACAACGCACATCCTATCCACTGCTCTACAACGCACATCCTATCCACTGTTTCACAACGCACATCCTATCCACTGCTCCACAACGCACATCCTATCCACTGTTTCACAACGCACATCCTATCCACTACTCCACAACGCACATCCTATCCACTGTTTCACAACGCACATCCTATCCACTGCTCCACAATGCACATCCTATCCACTCCTCCACAATGCACATCCTATCCACTCCTCCACAACGCTCATCCTATCCACTGCTCCCCAACGCTCATCCTATCCACTGCTCCCCGCGCACATCCTATCCACTGTTTCACAACACACATCCTATCCACTGCTCCCCAACGCATATCCTATCCACTGTTCCACAACGCACATCCTATCCACTGCTCCCCAACACACATCTATCACTGCTCCACAACGCACATCCTATCCACTGTTTCACAACGCACATCTATCCACTGCTCCACAACGCATCCTATCCACTGTTTCACAACGCACATCCTATCCACTACTCCACAACACATCTATCCTGCTCCACAACTCATCTATCCACTGTTCACACAACGCACACACATCTATCACGCTGCTCCACAATGCACATCCTATCCACTCCTCCACAACACTCATCTATCCACTGCGCCACAACGCGTCTATCCACTGCGCCACAACGCACATCCTATCACTGTTTCACAACACATCCTATCCATTACTCCACAACGCACATCCTATCCACTGCTCCACAACGCACACATCTATCACTGCTCACAACACACATCCTATCCACTGCTCACAATACACATCTATCACACTCTCCACAACGCTCGTCTATCCACTGCTCCCCAACGCTCATCCTATCCACTGCGCCACAACACCCACATCCTATCCACTGTTTCACAACACACATCCTATCCATTACTCCACAACATACATCCTATCCTGCTCCACAACGCACATCTATCCACTGCTCCACAACACACATCTATCCCACTGTTCCCCAACGCACATCCTATCCACTGCTCCACAACGCATCCTATCCACTGTTTCACAACATCTATCTGCTCACAAGTACATCTATCACTGTTTCACAACGCATCCTATCCACTGCGCCACAACGCACATCCTATCCACTGTTTCACAACGCACATCCCTATCCACTGTCCACAAGAGCACACATCCTATCCACTGTTTCACAACACATCCTATCCACTGCTCCCCAACGCACATCCTATCTGCTCCACAACACTCATCCTATCCACGCACATACACAAAGCTGTCCTATCCACTGTTCCCCAACACCCATCCCTATCATTACTCCCACAACGCACACATCCTATCCACTGCTCACAACATACATCCTGTCCACTGTTTCCACAACACACATCCTATCCACTGCTCCACAACACACATCTATCCACTGTCCACACAACGCACACATCCTATCCTGTTTCACAACACACATCCTATCCCACTGTCTGTATACATCTATCTCACTGTCCCCAACACACATCCTATCCACTGTTTCACAACACACATCATCCACTGCTCCACAACACATCCCTATCCACTGTTCCACAACACATCCTCACACTGCTCCCACAACATACATCCTATCCACTGTTTCAACATACATCTATCCACTGCTCCCCAACTCACATCCTATCCACTGCTCCACAACACATCCTATCCAGTTTCACAATGCACATCTATCACTCCTCCACAACGCTCATCCTATCCACTGCGCCACAATGCACATCCTATCCACTGCTCCACAACGCTCATCCTATCCACTGCGCCACAACGCACATCTTATCCACTGTTTCACAACGCACATCCTATCCATTACTCCACAATGCACATCCTATCCACTGCTCCACAACGCACATCCTATCCACTGTTTCACAACGCTCATCCTATCCACTATTTCACAACGCACATCCTATCCACTGCTCCACAACGCACATCCTATCCACTGTTTCCCAACGCACATCCTATCCACTACTCCACAACGCACATCCTATCCACTGTTTCACAACGCACATCCTATCCACTGCTCCACAACGCTCATCCTATCCACTGCGCCACCACGCTCATCCTATCCACTGCGCCACCACGCTCATCCTATCCACTGCGCCACAACGCTCATCCTATCCACTGCTCCACAACGCTCATCCTATCCACTGCGCCACAACGCACATCCTATCCACTGCTCCACAACGCTCATCCTATCCACTGCGCCACAACGCACATCCTAACCACTGCTCCACAACGCACATCCTATCCACTGTTTCACAACGCACATCCTATCCACTGCTCCACAATGCACATACTATCCACTGCTCCACAACGCTCATCCTATCCACTGTTTCACAACGCACATCCTATCCACTGCTCCACAACGCACACCCTATCCACTGTTTCACAATGCACATCCTATCCACTGCTCCACAACGCACATCCTATCCACTGCTCCACAACGCACATCCTATCCTCTGTTTCACAACGCACATCCTATCCACTACTCCACAACGCACATCCTATTCACTGCTCCACAACGCACATCGTTATTGTCGTTACCACCAACGAGAAAACAAAAACAACAAACGGTTAGTTCAGACTGGATGATCGCTTCTTAAGAGTTAATTTCTTCGGGTCACTAAATGAGTACCAACATCACCAAATAACATCTAGATTAACGTATACTTAAATTCGCGTGACCAAATTGCGTGACCAAATTGCGTGAACAGATCGTGTTTTGTTTTTCTATCTAACAATGACGGGTTCCTTATTAGAATCAATTCATACTCTATAGGACAATTTTCTTTCATTTGGGAAAATCAAATTATTCTTTCATATAAATTCTTACCATCATGAGCAATTTGAAAACATTTTTATTAAGATAACATATTAATTGGAGTAGATAGACTAAACTATCGACCGGTTCACACTCCACCCACCTATTGTACAGGTGTAGAGGTTCATCCCTTGTTCCCTGTTTAGGATGTGGTTTCCGGCTTTCTTTTTTCCAAATCTTTTCACTCTTACGTAGCCCCCTGCACATCAGTGGCGTTACCACCTTGCTCGGGGTGATATGATTTAAAAAATATATATATTTTCACTTACTTTTCGTATCGAAAAAAATCCGAAAATCCAGCCAAATGAGGATAAGTCTTCTTATATGTGCCGGGTTCCTTCAGATTGTGGGCGTCATGGCTGTCTACAGTTTCTTAGCCATTGCAGACCTTTCGTTTCTGATCCTTTCATTATATCTTTAACAAGCAGTATAGCCCGGCGTTGCTCGGGTGTGATGAAAGCTTTAAAACTAATCCATGGTCATGGAGCTCAGACTCAGCCTAAAGAAGATTTGAAATAATAAAATAATTGCGACAATTTACCAATCGCACCTAATATAATAATTGCGACAAATTATCAAACGCACCTAATTTAATAATTGCGGCAATTTTCCAAACGCACCTAATAAAATAATTGCGACAACTTACCAATAGCATATATACTAGCAGTATAGCCCGGCTTTGCTCGGGTGCAATGAAAGCTTTAAAACTAATCCATGGTCCTGGAGCTCAGACTCTTCGGACGTTGGCACGAAAGACTAAAAAGCAATAGTTGTTTCCAGTTACAGCAAAACCGTAGACTGAAAGAAAAATCAATGGATGTAAGTCAAATTTTGATTTCCTGATATCGATATCAGATACGTTTTGTCGTCGTAAACTGAATTTTGAAGGCTAAATAAATCCTCTGAATAAATGATATCATGGCGGAGACTAAGAACACAATTATACCTACTTAGAGCCAAACTTGAAGCAAAAACTAAAATAAAAGGGCTGAAAAAATACAGACATACAGGCAGATAAACAGACACACACACACAAACATCTTGCCTTTTAGCCTTTTATATATATATATATTATCGATTTTCTGCACTATTGTAAGAACTGCAACCTTGAAACTTCTGAATGTTGTTTCTTATGTCTTTGTCTATGAGTGTATCAAATTTGATTAAAATCGGACCACTCCTTCTATAACCCGATTTTTTCTATTATCGATTTTCGATATTTATCAGGGGTACCTCGACACAAACCTAGCTAAGAACACTCGCAGACGCTTATAGTACAACTGTGTAAATTTTCAAAAAAATCAGTTTAGCTGTTTCGGATTCTATAGGTAACGGACACACACACACACAGACACACACACATAATCACACACAAACAAAGTTCCATTTATGAATAAATTTAGGTTAGGTTATTATTCTTTTCTTTATCTTTCGTAATTCATGTTCTGCCAACCATTTACAAAAATAAACGCTCGTGTTTCTGGTTAATAATATTGCAATATTTCTAGTTATTAATACGCTAACAAAGGGGTGAGTGAAGAACAGGTTTAATATCGTCGATTAATGCAGCGGTAATAGAGAATAAGGTATTTATGTTTAATAATACTGTAAAGAAATACTGGAAAAAGATTTAGTGGAGGTTTAATCATATGAGAGGCATGATTTCATAATACAGAAGTAGAGAACAACATAGTGCTGTGTGGCAATGCGTCTGACTCTAAAACTACGCCTTGCGACTCAGTTTGTTGACGACCATTCCTGAGCAGGCATTCTACTCATAACGAATGGACAAGTCCATATTCAACAATTCGGCTAAAGAATGGTCAGTCGTCTTTCTACACAAGAGGTAGGTCACTTGCTGCTTTACTCTGCCAATCTTGTCTGCAGACCATGTAAGCGTCAGATTCTCAATTCCCTCAGTATTTATCTATGCTTCTGGGATGAGGTAGTATTTACATTATCTACATTGTTCGGTCTGTTTTTTCACATTCTTTATTGCCATTTTTTTCGACATTTCGGCCTTTGTACGCTCCGGCCTTCTTCAGGCGCTACGAATTTTGAACTGAGCCCATTATTTCGATCATTTGGGAATGCATTCTCTGTCTATGTGCTATGCAAATTTAGAATGTCATGTGGTTATCTCCCTTTAGCTTAACTCTCAAAAGTTTTTTGTTCATCACTGGTGTAACCATGTATTGGATTCACAACTCTTTGGGTCAAGTCACTACCCATCTGTTATTATTGATTAATAATGCAGTTATAGAGAATAAGGTATATATGTTTTATCTTACTGTAAAGAAAGACTGAAAAGGTTAAGTGGAGAACAGGTTTAATCACATTAAAGACATCAATTCATCATACAGAAATAGAGAACACTGTAGTGCTGTGTGGCAATGCGTTTGACTCAAAAGCTACACACTTCGACTCAGTTTGTGACGACCGTTTCTAGGCAGACGTTTTACTCATAACGGATGGACAAGTCAAATTAAAAAAGTCTCCACAGACGTTAATGATTTTCAACAAAGAGACTGTGCAAAGGAGATGCAAGAGATTCTGAAGTAATCTAGAAGTCGTGGTTGCAAATGGATACAATCCAAAATATGTTTTAAATTTAAATAAATTTAGAGTTGAAATTTTGATCTCAAAGAAGATACATTGAAAACCCGGTAGCCGTTTCTCTACAACTTCAAACCAGACAGGAAACACGTGCACACTTGTGTTGATAAAATAGAACGGCACAAAAAAAAAAGAAAAATGTTCGATGACGCGTAGATAAGTTCCGAAAAATTCTTTATATACAAAAAAAAAAAAGAACAGAAATAAACAGTCGTTGAATTCTTACAACGTAGCGAAAGTTTTAGCCTGAAATTAATGGTAATTCACTTCAATCGGAGATTTCAAGTTTTCTTGAAGTTTTGACGGTTTCAAAACTAAGTCTTATCAGGGCTTTTCGCCGAAGCCTTACAGAAACAGTCGAAGTTGGATCTTTGTGTGTGGGGACGACGACGGCGGTAATTCGTCTTGTCACCTTAGCTCGGTGCGGTAATCAACAACTGAACTTATTTTGGCCTGCTCGGCTCTTTCTGTTTCCCTACATCTTCAGCCAGGACTCTATCGGAGGCGCGTTATTTGACTTTAACCCTTTTATGTCGGTCAGTGGCAGGCTTCTCTACGTTTCTTTACATCTTCAGTCAGGAGCTATCAGAGGCAACCGTCACTGTCTCTACGGTTAGCCCCTCGGTGCGACAACCGTCAGTGTCTCTACGGCTGGCATCCAAACGGCATGGCTCCCGGTTAGGAACACTTTTCTCTCACTCGTTACATCTCGACTGGTCTCAAGTCCAACTCCAACTGCAACCCCAACTGAGCTTCAACTGAATTTGGCCTTCTAGGCTCTGGTATTTATGGGTACCCCAAATTCTCTTGGGAGGTGCGTGATGGACACGGCATGTCCATGCAAATCAAATCTTCAACCAATGAGATTACTCCCAGCTCGTATCATTAGGCGCAGTGATTTTATTCCCTTGGTCTAACCAATGAAATAGCAATATTTTTATTAAGATAATTTCTTTTCTTCTTCTTCCCGATTACATCATTTATCAAGTTTTCAAATTCTCAAATCTTTTCCCAGAAAATTCGAGAATTCAGGATCTGACCTTACCCCAACCCCATTAAAATTTTTCGGCGTGTTTTGACTACCTATATTTTTCACTTCCATTGGCCGTAAAAGCTCAAAGCTCCTAACGGTATCTTTCTTAGTTACACAATGGCGACCAATGATGATGCAATATTATAGTATTATATATATATATATATATATATATATATATATCTTTTACAAGCAATGTAATTACGTGTTACACATAGATTCCTTTAAGTCATCTTACTATACATTGATTATTGATTTAAATGAGTCACTAAAAGAATAGATGAAAAAAAATTGAAATCAAAATTTTAGGTACGGGAGGTATTCGGGCTCGGAAAATGTAAGTGTTAAAATGTTGAATCCATATGGTCGTTTTAATTAATACTCTAGTAATTAGGACGAGGGAAGAAAGCTTCTAGCGAACATAGATTAATTTTGGATGACATTTAAGAGAGTTTTTCTATTATAATTTAAATTTTAAAAATGCAAAAATTTAGATTTGTGGCGGCATTTGCTTATGAATTCCGTACATATATTTATAAGTATTTAGGATACATTATTATTTTTTTTTCAACTAAACATAGATTACATATATCGTAAATGATTTTAGTGGTGCGGACTTAACCTATCAGTTTCCAATATATTATAAGGTTTAGTCCCTCTTCTTTTATTTCCCAGAAGCCTCAGAAATTGGATGTTGGAAATCTTAGATTGCAGTTAGAAAAGATTTGTTTCTGAATGTCGTAACTTTGTTTAAATTCACCTGCGGAAATACCAATATAGGTTTAGTAATTCTTTCTGTTGTTATTGGAGATTTGGGCTTGGTAGATTACCTGGGAGATTTGCATTTGCCTCCCACTTGACAGTTGTTTACGGATGTACAATTACAAGAATTTAAAATTCCTGTTTTCGTGTTGGCATTATCTAAATTCTTTAAATTTGATTGTAATAAGAATTGATAAAATTATCCATATTATGAGTGCATATGTAGCTAATTTTGAAAGCAAGCATTTCTATTAAAGATTTTCGTAGTTGATTGTGGGTGTTTAAATATTTAATTATCAGTTTAAGAAAATATCAATACATTTGTTATATATATATATATATATATATATATATATATATAATAAAAGTATTGTTGTTAATTTTACTATAAAAATCTATTTTTAGATTTTTGTAGTGTTTGTCATGATTGTCACTTTGCTATAAAAATGTATTTTTGGTCATTTCTTATGAAATGTATTGTTGGTAATTCTACTATAATATGTTCTTGCTTGTGCCACTCTAGTACCATTCCTTGCTTACCAGTCAACTTTGGTCATACAAAAACTAAATGAAATGATAATCTTTACTGTCTTTCTTCTTAATTTTTGTTCGTTTATTGACCTTTTCCTTTACGAGGTTAGAATCACCATAAAAAAGGGTCAAAAGTTACCTCCTCTGCACCATTGAAGGGAGTCCGGTTCCTCAGCCAACAGGTGCATGCTGGGAAAGAAGGAGAAGGGACTTCCGGCAGAGGCGAGCAAACATGACAGGCTGAGGTTTGCCACGCTCTCTATAAACACACGGTGGTTCAACATCTACAACTGTTCGCTGTACTCATGTTTCCACAATAATAAATTCCCCTAGTTATTTCAAATACTCGGCGAGTGTGTCATTTTTCCATAACCATTTTATTTTGTCATGTTAAAAACATAACAAAACTAATAGTAATTAACATAAAAAACATAACATAATCACCTGCGTTCTAGTAGCTTTCTTGTATTGCTTGTGTGAAATGATTAAAATAATAGCAGTTCCTTAAACTTACTGAACTTTTATCTGAATGAACTGCTTCACAATTAACACAAAGTTTTTGTCGCGCTAAAGGTGAAAAAATGCGATCAAGTCAAATAATCTTGAAAGAGTACAAATCATGAATGAAGCAATATAAATTTTAGCAGGAATTTTCCTCACACTCAGCATCAGATTAAAAGGTTCCACTTTCTGTCTGAGAAACTGAAAATCATTAACGTCTGTAAAGACATTTGTAATCAGTTAACTGATTTCTAATTAGAAAAGCCATTTGCATCGTAATACTTGCTACTGGATTTGGTGAAAATTTATATGTTTCATAAAGATTTATATTCTGCTGCCGTCGACCTTCTATGTAATAAACATATTTGAATTTATTGTTTTTGCAATTGTTCTAGAGAAGATGATATATATATATATATATATATATATATATATATATATATATATATATATATATATATCGTAAAGCTGGAGGGACAAAAGTAATTCCCAACCAGATGCGATTGACAGGAAACATTGCGAGAATGAGAATTCCTAAAACACTTTTATATGGGGAACTGACGAGCGGGAAGCATTTACGACACAAACTTAGAAAGAGGTTTATAAATAATGTGAAATGCATTGTACATTAATGTGCGGCTTTCTGAAGAACAGACATTTAATAGTACGGAATCGAAGTACTTTAGAAGAGAAAAATGTCATGCCTTTCAGAATGAATATCTCGGGCATATTCAGATCAAGCGTGATCATCGAAAAGCTGCTCACACTGACTGCAGCTACTATGCAGTCACGGGTATACACGACACGCCATAATTATTAGGCCGCCCCAGTGTTTTTAAAAAATCATGTATTTCATACTATTTTTTATTATTTATTGCAAAGTGAATAATTGCAAATGAAAATAGAAGGGTTCGTTTTTTAATACTGCACAATAACCTGTGCATCAAATGAATTTAGGAATATCTAATAATTACCTATCTTGCAGTTTCATCAATGAAAGAAGGAAGAAAATTTAGGGTGATTCGGACGTGTTCATATAGTGCTTTCTTGTCTTGTAAAAGTTTGGTAACTACAAAAGAACCATTCTATTCATTCATTGTCTGTTATATTTAACAACATATATTTAGAAAATTATTTGCTGCCTCGATACATTATATATATATATATATATATATGTTTGTGTATGTGTATGAAGAAAAATAGTTATAATATATATATATATATATATATATATATGTTCACCTTGTTTTCCTTTTTTTTCTTGTTTCTTAGTAATTCCGCCTACACATTTCCTACCCCTGTTCCACTTTTCTGAAGTCCGCGTACGATTACTGAAGTTAAGCAAGTTTGAGCCTTGTCAGTACTTAGATGGGTGACCATTTAGGAATACATTGTTCTGTGAACTTGGGTGGTGTAATGGATCAAAATTATTAATCGTGGAACCCAGTTCCAATTCCAGTTGGGTTCATTATAGTCACTTACGCACAAATGCCTTTGAAAAAAGCATGAATCCACATCGTCTCCCCCACCTGGGTTAATTAGTAAGACTTCTATTACTAAAACCATAATTAACTCAAGAATAAAATTGCGTACAAAATACTTATATTTAGGCATAAAATAACGCATAGAATTTGATATGACTAAACAAAAACCAAGCAACAACTTTGCCTTTTCTTTCTTGATATTAATATGTAAGTTTATCAACCAGAAAGCGTCATTTATTCCATTTCAGTATAGTCGGTGGAGGGTACATATGACACCCCGATCCGTAATAGAAAATTATGAAGCTTGGAAATTCAAACAACCGGAATAATGAATGAACTGACATGAGACGTAGTGTTACGCAAAGTTCCGAACATTTATGAAATGGATTAACAAGGGACACATTTAATGTATTTATTTGAAGATTATTTTTAAATTATACTCGTATTAATATATATTCTGTTTTTAGATATAAAAATATATATCTAGCGCGTCTTAGACCTCTCGATCACGAATGACGATCAGTCTAAATGAGGCCAAATTAAGTTTATAACACAATTTTCGAATTCATCGTAATAACCCTCTTTGCTCTGAAATGTATCGTAATGTCAACAAATGTAAACATGTTACGGAAATTAACGAAGATTAACGAAACTTGGTTATAAACAACCGACAATTTGAAATGATTTCTTTGAATATATATATATATATATATATATATATATATATAGATAGATAGATAGATAGATAGATAGATAGATAGATAGATATTCCGGCCTGAAATGTTCTGTGTGAAATTTCACGATTTTTTTGTTTATAAGACTTAAAGACTTGTTTATAAGGCTGCGTGAAACTATTGGTGGTCGAGCGGTTAAGACGCTTCAGTTTTGTTGACAGCTTGCCCTATGTTGTCAGGGTTTGCAGGTTCGAGTCCTGCCGAATAGCAGGCAATTTCCTAACAAAATTCTCGTAAATAAAAGGCCGGTATAAATATACTGTTTAATTAAAACAGAATATCAACTTAAATACGAGTACCAATTAAAAACAATGTTAAAATAAATGAATTATATAAGATGAATTGTTAATAGTCAATGCCCTCGTAGATATAAAATCTTTCTAAAGAAAGTAGGAGAATTCATTCTCTCACCCACTTTTCTAAAGAACTTAATGGCGTGATACAAACACTTGCTATTGACGGTTCTCCAAATCATCTCAGAGTTTACCATATTAGATTTTTTATTTTTAAGGTAACCAATAGCAACACCAAACATACAAAAAATAACATTTACATTTTCTACAAAAATAAACTGCATAGTAATTACAAGCAAGATGAATCTTCACTTAGAAAGAAATACGGAACACTTTTTGGTAAAAACAAGAAAGTTAAATTAATTATTTATTACAAACAATTTAAAATCTCAAACTTCAATGTCAAAAATAATAATTTACATGTAAGATATAAACTACAGGGCATTCAAATTAATTACAAGTTTACATGTCATTTAAAGAACTGTTTTTGATCAAAACACATTTGTAAATAATTTACATTGGATATTCTACTGCATGTTTAACAGGAAGATTGACGCTACTCTGAATATAGATTTATTAGGTTTCATTTAAACTCACATGAAGACCTACCAACCTCTATCCATTACATAGTCGTCAATAATACAAATACTATCCATTGACCGATCCAAACCAAATTTGTGAAAGAAGTGAAAACAAGTAAGGGTTACAAAGATCATTTGGGTTTACTAGAGTGAGTAGATTAGTATAATAAGTTCTTCATTTAGTGAAAAAGAAAATGGCCGAACATACTAGAAAGAGTAGCTGCAGATAAAGAATCTAGAATCAGGTGCAGGATTTTGTAATTAAAAAGGCGAGGGCGGGAAAAGGAATTATTCCCTTTGGCTACAGTTAACAATAAAAGGTAAGAAGTCTGCCGAAAAAAAAATTTCCATACAAGTAGCACAAAGTAAGGAGCCGGCTTGGTACTTCTTGACCGAAAGTCGGGGTTACTGCCGGAGCCGATATGATGTTTAAAAACCCGAAATCGGCAATGAAGGCAGGGCATCACTGGAAAGCTTGTTTAAACACCAAAAATGTATTTATGGACTGATAAATTCTAATTCATTCTTTTGGAAAAACTAAATATTCTGCTTTTTTACGCACTATCTTAAAAACAATTTAATTATAAAAATAACAGTTACTTATTTAATAAAAATAAACTATTTGTACTAATAATTCTCTCTAGTTATCCACCTTAAAAACAGAGAAGGTATAAATGTACTCCGTAATAACACCTGTCGACAGACAAGTCAAGTCAGAGTAAAGTGCAAAAAAGCTTAACTGTAAGTCTATTCACTGGTTCTGTTTTTAAGACAGTATTTTTCTTTTGACATATCTTTTAAGTTTTTAAATGTACTCGTATTGTACAGCGAGAATATTTTGAGGGCCCTAGATGATATGCCAGGATGTTTCATCGGAGGACACAATTTGAACAACATAAGATACGCAGATGATACAGTGCTGATTACCGACACAGAAAGGAAACTACAAGAGTTCTTACAGAAGGTAACTGAAGAGAGTGACAAGAAAGGACTAAAATAAACTACAAGAAAACCGAATGCATGATCATCAGCAAAAAGAACAACCCAAAATGCCAAATACAGATGGGGGATGTTAAAATCAAGCAGGTACAAAAATTTAAATAATTGGGAAGCGTTCTAATAGAAAACGGAAAGTTCGACACAAAGATCCAAAGCGAATTGGCATTCTAGAAGCTAAGTAACGTATTAAGACACAGGAAAATTTCACTAAAAACAAAGAAGAGAGTACTAGATTGTTATGTGGAGTCAGTTCTTCAATATCGCAGTGAATGCGGGACAATATCAACAAAGATGAAGGAAAAACTTGAATCAGCTGAGATGTGGTTCTACAGAAGGATGCTGCGGATATCATGGACCGAGCATGTGAGCAACGATTAGGTGTTGGAAAGAATGGAAACGAAAAGAAAATTAATATTGAGCATCAGGAAGAGACAACTGAAGTTCCTGAGACATGCAATGAAGAAGTAGGGTTTGGAGAACCTGATACTTACAGGCTAGATAGAAGGAAAAAGTGACAGAGGAAGGCAGCGGATAACATATTTGAAGGGCTTGAGCAGGTGGATGGCAGAATGGGGGCTGCGAGATGTTACAGGAGAAAGCGTGCTAAAAGCCAACAGGGAAAGGGAGACGTGGAACGCCATCATCGCCAATGTCCCGAAAGGACAAGGTTCATAGAAGAAGAAGAAGAAGAAGAAGAAGAAGAAGAATGAGGTTTTGGAAAGGATGGAAACGAAAAGGAAATTAATATTGAGCATCAGGAAGAGACAACCGAAGTTCCTGGGACATGTAATGAGGAAGGAGGGCTTGGAGAACCTGATACTAACAAGCCAAATAGAGGGAATGAGAGACAGCGGAAAGCAGGGGATAACAAATTTGAAGGGCATGAGCAGGTGGATGACAGAATGGGGGTTGCGAGATGTTACAGGAGAAAGTATGCTAAGAGCCACCAGCGATTGGGAAACGTGGAAGGCCATGATCGCCTACGTCCTGAAAGGACAAGGCACATAAAAGAAGAAGAAGTATTTTTTAAAATCTTCACAGTATTTAATATTGTTAAAGATATTGTTAACTTTAGTAATGCTAAATATTGTGAGGATTTCAACACTCGTTAATGTCTTGCACATAGATTTTAGTATCGTATACTAATATGCATTAGTATACTAATATGCATTAGTATACTTATATGCATCCTCTAATTTATTGCGATATCAGTAAACTAATATATATATCTTGATAGAATTCTTAAAAATCAGACCGCCAAAAATGACCACATTTAAAATTAGTGTAAAAAAATCATGGAAGAATAAATATACTTAAAACCAGACTTTTAAAAATCGTTTCCATTAAAAGTAAAATTCTACACAACAAAACTAAATATAATGACAATAGACAATCTTAGATATTTAAGAAAATTGTTTTGAAGTATTCGGTACTTAATCATGTCTTCAGTATCAAACTTTTTTTCCTAAATATCAGCTTTAATATTTGTCAAGATCTCCTTGTATATGAAATGCCACATTGAAATAAGGGTCAAAAATGTCGTGGCATTCTGAAATTATAAAATATTGAATTACTTTACGCTTCGTCGTGTTGCCAAGATATGGTTTTTAATCCGTAGACTCTTAAAACGAAAGCGTAAATGTTAAAAACAAAATTCGAGGAAAATGTGATCAAAAATTATGGAGGGAATCCTAATAAAAGAAGTTTATAAAAAAAGAAAATAACAAAATGAGTAAGAGTCTAGAGTAAGAAGAAAAGAAGAAAAAGAAGACAGAGGACAAAAGAAGATGAACGACAAAACGGATGAAGGAAAAGACAAAAGGAATGACGAGAAAAATAAAAGCAAAAAAGGATGCAGAAGAATAAGGAAAAGAAGAAAAAGAAAATGAAGAGAAAAAAACAATAAAAGATATGGAAGGCGTGGGTGTAAAAGAACAAAAAAAAAGAATGTGGAGCGGAACATGAAAGGTTGGTATATATATATATATATATTTTATAATCATATCGCACCAAACAAGGCATTTTACTGCCACTGCTTTGCAGGGGGTTACATAGTAAGACATTTATGAGAAAAAGTGACAGGTTATGAGAGTGTAAGGAAGTGGTTGAGAGAAGGATGACTGTGGTCATAAAGTGAAGGATCAGTTTATATATTTATTGTAATGTAGAATTGATCCCCCACTTTATACCCACATTATAATTGTATAGAATTTTTTTATAATCATATCGCCCCAAGCAAGGCATTTCACTGCCACTGTTTTACAGGGGGTTACATAAGAGGTAAGTTATGAGATAGAGTAACAGGTTATAGGGAGTGTCAGGAAGAGACTAAGAGAAAGATAAGAACACTGATGAGAGTGGAGTGGACGGAGAAGGGAGCATGAGAGAGAGGATGCAGGTTAGTGAGATAGGATATGACTTATTTTTATAATCATATCGCCCCAAGCAAGGCATTTTACCTCAACTGTTGTGCAGAGATTTACATAAGAGTTAAGTTATGAGAAACAGTGACAGGTTATAGTGGGTGCCAGGAAGTGGGTAAGAGAAGGATGAGCATACTGACGAGAGTGGTGTGGACGGAGAAAGAAGCATGAGAGAGAGGATGCAGGTTAGTGTGATAGGAGATGACTATTGACTTTACATTTAAATTCTTGGAGATTGTAGATGTCGGAGAAGCAAGTAAATGGAAGGGAATTCCACAGGCGGGAAGTGCGAGAAACGAAGCTGATGGAGTAAAATTTGCGTTTACAATTTATTGGTTTCACAGTAAAAGGGTGGGACCTAGTTGCTAATCTTGTAGCTCGAGTAAATTTATATATTGGGAACACCAATGAGCTGAGTTCATCGGAGCAGAAGCTGTGAAAGTATTTGTAGAAGAGACACAGAGAAGCCACATTGCGCTGGCGAGAAAGTGACTGTATCTGAGTTGCCAAGTCGGGATCTATCACATTACAGATTCTCCGTTGGATTTTGTCAAGGACACCGAGGTGGATAGCAGGAGCACCCGACTAGATATGGCAGCAGTATTAAATGCACGGGTGGATGGTAGATTCATATATGTGCAGAATTGTTTCAGACTGGAAAAACTTCCTGGCTCTACACAGAGAATCGACTTTCTTAGCAGCGGATTTATCTATGGAGTCTATATAGTCATTCCCCTTGAGATCTGTTGTGAGAGTTAAGCCGAGGAGGCGCAGTGTTTTGCTTTCAGGGAGAGAAGCCTGATTCATGTTAATGGGTGGAAGTAAACGATTGTCTGTGATAGTTAATAGATAGCAGTTTCGTTTTGGCAGCATTAAAATTCACGAGCCATTTCTTACCCCAGTCCGCCAAGGATTGAACATGAAAGAAAAGAAAACGTTAGAAGATGAAGATTGGGTGTAGAAAGACATAAACATGGAGGGAAAATAAACGTCAGAAGGGTGGGTCTAGAAGGACATAGAGGGAAATACACGTTAAATGAGGACGGGTGGATGTAGAAGGATATGAACATGAAGAAAAAAGAATCGGTAGAAATGAAGAGTGGGTGTAGAAGAAAATGAACATGGAGGAAAGGGAAACTTTAGAAGATTAATAGTGCGCACCCAAGGACATGAACATGGAAGGAAATGAAACGTTAGAAATGTGGGTGTAGACGGACAGAGAAACATTAGAAGATTAAGTGTGCCTGTAAAATCACATGAATATCGAGGAAAGAAAAATGTTAGAGCGTAACGGTTGGGTGCAGAAGACATGGGGCATAGAGGGAAAAGAAATGTTAAAAAATTGGATGTAAAAAGAAATATAAATGGAGAGAAGGGAAACGTTAGAAAATGGAGGGAAGGTTTAGATGGATATGAATATGGAGGGAATAAAACTTTACAAGATGTAGCGTGAGTGTACAAGGACATGAAATGGAGAGAAGGAAAACGCTACAAGATGAAGGATGGGTGTAAAAGGACATGAACATGTATCTAATATTAACGTTAGAAGATGAAGGACGGGTGTAGACGGACATGAACATGGATGTAATAGTAAAGTTAGAAGAAAAAGGGTGGGTGTAGACGGATATGAACATGGAGGGAATAAAACTTTACAAGATGTAGCGTGAGTGTACAAGGACATAAAATGGAGAGAAGGAAAACGCTACAAGATGAAGGATGGGTGTAAAAGGACATGAACATGTATCTAATATTAACGTTAGAAGATGAAGGACGGGTGTAGACGGACATGAACATGGATGTAATAGTAAAGTTAGAAGAAAAAGGGTGGGTGTAGACGGATATGTACATGGAGGGAATAAAACTTTACAAGATGTAGCGTGAGTGTACAAGGACATAAAATGGAGAGAAGGAAAACGCTACAAGATGAAGGATGGGTGTAAAAGGACATGAACATGTATCTAATATTAACGTTAGAAGATGAAGGACGGATGTAGACGGACATTAACATGGATTTAATAGTAACATTAGAAGAAGAAAGGTGGGTGTAGACGGATATGAACATAGATGTAATAGTAACTTTAGAAGATGAACGACGGGTTTAGACGGATATGAACATGGATGTAAAAATAACGTTAGAAGATGAAAAGTGGGTGTACACGGACATGAACATAAATGTAATACTAACGTTAGAAGATGAAGGATGGGTGTAGACGGACATGAATATGGATGTAATAGTAACGTTAGTAGATGAAGGATGGGTGTAGGCGGATATGAACATGGATGTAATAGTAACGTTAGAAGATGAAGGATGGGTGTCAAAGGACATGAACATGGATGAAATAGTAACGTTAGGAGATGAAGGGTGGGTGTAAACGGTCATGAACATAGATGTAATAGTAGATGAAGGACATGTGTAAGCAGATATGAACATGGATGTAATAGCAACGTTAGAAGAAAAAGGGTGGGTGTAGAAGTGCGGTTGTACAATGACATATAAATGGAGGTTAGGGAAACATTAGAAAATTAAGTGTGGGTGTAGAAAATAGAGGGAAGGAAAGCGTTTGACGATGAAGTCCGGTTGTATAATGACATGTCAATGGAGGGTAGGGAAACATTAGATGATGAAGAGTGGGTGTAGGAATATTTGAACGTGTGTAATGGGATAGTTTAGATGATGAGCGGTTGGTATCGAGGAACATGACCATGAAAGGAAAGGAAACTTTAGAAGAACTTAGCACACTGGTGCCCCCTATATATATATTTACTCGAGCAACAATATTATCAACTAGGTCACACTCTTTTTAATGTGAACCCAATAAATTATAAACGCAAATTCTATTCCATCAGCTTTTTTGTCCGCACTTCCCGCATTGCTTTGCCCTACCGTGCCTCATAATACGCAATCATAAGAATAAGAAAGAAAGAAGTGTTGGATTCATGCCTTTCCCAATCTCATTAGCACATAAGTGAATGTGATAAAATCAACTGTTATTCAAATTCGGCTCTCCAATTACTGAATCCTAGCAATAATAAGTTACTTCACTTTGCACCCTAATAAGCATGTAAGAAAAAAAAGAATTGCATTCATACCTTTCTCAAGAATCAATCAGTTAGTTAAGTACCATACGTGATACACGTTGGACGATCATGTCTTAAAAAAAGACATGACTAACTGAGCAGAAGATTTTCCTACAGTAGTTTGCCATTGATTTTTGCAGTAGACTTGTTGCCAACCAAGGCTAGAGACCCTAATTTGTTCTGTTATATAACCTCAGCTGGGTGGAGAGAAGACGGTTTAATATCTTTTCCAAATTTATTTGCACGTAAATAAATGCAACGAATTGAACTGGAATTCGAACTCGCGCTCTGCTTTCTTGTTCCAAGCCGATATCCCCTGCACACAACGCAAATCCGGTATATGGATCATGCGATTGCCAGGACTTGGAACAGCAAGTTGTTCTCAAATTTAATAAAGTTACACTATAACAAAAAGTGTTTTTAAATTTACGTACGAAGTCTAACGAACCTTTTTAGTTAGTTAATATAAATTAGTATTATTCGATTATATTTTAAAGAATGTCTTTGTATATATATATATATATATATAAATTGTGTGTTGACAAAGGAAGCAGCTATGCTAGTTTAAATGCAGCATTTCTTTCCAGACGAGGAGAGTGCTTGATAGGTTCGCAATAAATGTAACCCAGTGAAAAGTATTGGTTTTAAGAGATTTTCTAAAACACTAATTTTGTTTAAAGAGAAATATTACTGGTTGAAAAAAAGAAAGCTTTTGTTATATAAATTGCCTTAAGACAGACGAAAGATCATTTCTTTCTGATAGATGTAAAGTCTGTGGTAGGTAGCTTAGTGCATAAAAGCTAGAAAAGGACATGGACGAATGAAAATTATGAATAAACTCTAATGATATGTTGGCTCTCATTGTCACGTTCCATGGTTTTAATGTCTTTTTTTTTTTACTATTTACAATATTGGTGCTTACTTACAATTCATGTGATAGCCATTAACAAATAATATTGTATTTTATTAATGGCTGACGTAAATTTGTAGGGGGTATAAATGAAATGCAAAGTGCAGGAGTGGAATCATAAAGACAGGAATTATAGTAAGTGATAATTTAAGATACGAATAAAAACAACTGGATAAGAAATATAATCTCCACCGAGGTGAGATGTCAAACTTGGATCGCAAAGTTGGTACTATACTATAGTTGATTTTCTAAGCGCCGCTTAGATGCGTCACAAGGCCGAAAGTATGGGGTACTCATTGGGGATCGAATACACTTTTAATGGGTTATTGCAAGAAAAGCTTGCTAACCATTACACCACGCCAAGGTGCCCTTGGTGTTAGACATCTGAAATAAACATTTGTTTCTAAAAAATGTTCACTCAATAAAAGGATTGAGAACCACTCAATTTAGATTGTTATTATTAAAATCATTGTCATGTATAAGGTGTGGGACATGAATTAAATTTTCGGCGGTATGAAGGGAGAAATCTTGTCTCTCTTTCATCATCATGGCTGATGCTAAACTCCAAAAGAGGAACTCATTGTGCCGCCTCGACCTAATGTTGATTGGTTGGTTGTTTGGAGTTTTATGGCATATCAACAACTATGGGTTATTGTTGTTGACGTGATCCCACTGACACTTATGTACTCGTCATTATTATTTAGTCATTATTTAAACCATAAGTGTTACACTTTCAGTTCAGTAGTTCCGGGAGTAGATCGACAGTTAGGCGTGGCCTACTGCCACTCTTGTAGTTACATTTTCCTTGTTAAATACAATATGTTAAACCTATTATCCGGTGTCCGAGTTATTCTTCCGTAGCCCCGCTATCGGATCCACATCAAATTGAAGACGAGATATTCGTACCCACCAAGGGATACCCCACCTCAATAAACCTTCGTTCGCAGGCCCTTTTCAAGATTACAACATTACCACATCAAACTGGCGATGCGATAGTCGTACTCACCAATGGGTACACCACCTCAATAAACCATCGTTCGCGGTCTCTTTTCAAGGTTACAACATTACCACATCAAATTGGCGACGAGATATTAGTACTAACCAAGGGATACCCCACCTCAATAAACCTTCGTTCGCGGCCCTTTCCAAGGTTAAAACATTACATCAAACTGGCGACGAAATATTCTGAATCACCAAGGGATACCGCACCTCAATAAACCTTCGTTTTCAGGCCCTTTTTAAGGTTACAACATTACCACATCAAATTGTCGACGAGATATTCTTACTCACCAAGTGATACCAAACCTCAATAAACCATCGTTCGTGTCCGCTTTTCAAGGTTACATCATTACCACATCAGTCATTTAATGCCAAATATGTACCTCTATATTACATATATTTTTAGTAAACATAATTTAAGTTTAACGTCTTTAAACCACAGCTCGTTTACTCTTACTCACGTTTTCGGTCTGATGGTTTGAGCTGATATGAATCGAAATAATTATATCGAATGAATTGTTAGATGTGGCACAAGGTGAGGATCGCACTCACTTTTCATGGGCTCTATCAAGACAAGGTTGCAAACCATGACACAACGGCGAGGTGCCATTGGTACCAGAATACAAAAATAAACATTTGTTTAAAAATCTTTTCTTTCAATAAAATGATTTAGACCCACTGAAGTCAGATTGTTTTTATTAAAATCATTGGCATGGTGGGACATGATTTAAATTTTAGCGGTAAGAAGGAAGAAATCTTGTCAACCTTTTATCATCATGGCTAATGCTAACCTCCAAGAGAGGAACTCATTGTGCTATCTAGGTCTAATGGTTTGAGCTGATAAGAATCGGAATAATTATATCGAATGAATTGTTTTGAGAAGGACCTCCAATCCGTGGTGGATTGGGGTAAGAAATGGCACGTAAAATTCAATTATTCCAAAACGAAGCTGCTGTCAATTAACCCCCACAGACAACCGCACCTCCCTCCCATTAGCATGGAATAGGCTTGCCTCCCAGAGAGTAAATCACTACGCCTGCTTGGCCTGACACTCTCAGCGGACCTCAAGTGGAATGACTACGTCGAATCCATTGCTAAATCCGCAGCTATGAAAGTCGGCTCTCTGTGCAGGGCCCAGAAATTCTTTCCGCCTGAATATATCCTGCAATTATATAAATCTACCATCCGCCCGTGTATTGAGTACTGCTGCCACATCTGGTCGGGTGCCCCTTCTATTCTCCTCGGGGTTCTTTACAAAATACAGCGAAGAATCTGTAATGTGATTCATACCGACTTGGCAGACCGCCTGCAGTATCTCTCTCACCGGCGTGACGTGGCTTCCCTGTGCCTCTTCTATAAATACTTTTATGGTTTCTGCTCTGACGAACTTAAATCACTGGTACCCCCTAGATGTAAATTTGCACGAGATACTAGATTGGCAACTAGGCCTCCCCTTTACAGTGAAACCGATGAAATGTAACCGCAATTTCTACTCCAACAGCCGCTTTCCTCGCACTTCCTGCCTGTGGAATTCTCTACCGCATGCTTGCTTCCCCGACGGCTACAACCTCCAGGAGTTAAAATGTAAGGTCAATAGTCACCTCCTAACACACTAACTCACACCCACTCTCTCCAACTCTCTCCCTATGTACATCCTAAGTCGTCTATCACCCTCCTTCTGACATTTCCTATACCCAATCCCACTATGTAACCCCCTGCGCTATAGTGGCAGTGGAATGCCTTGCTTGGGGTGACACGATTAAAAACAAAAAATAGAAAGTTTTTTGCTAAGAAATGTAGCGTCGTTCTAAACAATTCTTTTCTTGTCATAATGTATATTTCTGCTTTATAAGTGCACCACGTCATTACCACGTCTAATCTGGTGCTTCCGCTATAGAGATAACGTCATTACCACGTCTAATCTGGTGCTTCTACAGAAGGATACTGCGGCTTTCATGGACCGAGCATTTGAGCAATGACAAAATTTTGGAAAGGGTGGAGACGAAAAGGAAATTAATACTGAGCATCAAGAAGAGATAACTAAAGTTCCTAGGACATCCAATGAGGAAGGAGGTTGTTGGAGGACCTGATACTAACAGGCCAGATAGAGGGAAAAGGAGACGGGGATGAGCAGCGGATAACATATTTGAAGGACCTGATCAGCTGGATGACGGAACGAGGGTTACATGGTGCAACAGGAGAAAGCTTACTAAGAGCCACCAAGGATAGGGAGATGTGGAAAGCCATGATCGCCTACGTCCTGAAAGGACATGGCACATAGAAGAAGAAGAAGAAGAAGAAGAAGAAGAAGAAGAAGAAGAAGAAGAAGAAGAAGAAGTGATTATTAAAGCTTCCAATGATATTCATGCTGACATGGTTGCGACATTCGGAAATGATGACCCAGCTTTATCAACAGTACAAAAGTGGGGATTTGGAATAAGGATTTGAAGGAAGAGTTTTGAAGATGATCCAATGTTTGGAGGTCCTGTAACTGCCACAACCGAGGGAAATATCGATCCTGTTCAATACATGATGAATGAGGACAAGCAACTGATTATAAATCAAATAGCCAAAGCTATTGGCATATCCAGTGAGAAGGTTGAGAATATTTTGCATAATGAACTTGGCATGACGCAGGTTCTTGCTTCGTGGGTTCCAGTTCAAAAAGCTCACCGGACAGAGGACATCCCTGGAAAATATGGCGTTACTTGAAACAGTCACAGTTGGTTAATGTTAGATTCATCATTTTGAACCAAACACAAAAAGACAATCCAGGCACTGAAAATACCCTCTTCTCACCTTCAGGAAAGAAGGTCAAAATCGTTTTATCTACAGGAATGGTGATGACAACAAATTTTCAGGAGGCAAAAATTTTTATTCGAATATATTTAAAAGTGCAACATGATCAATGAAGAAAATTACGCCAACTTGCTGAGGTATACTGCCGGCTTTCTCTTTTCCAATATTTTCACTTTTCTTTTTTGTTTAATTTTTTTTTCAATTGAAGTAGATAGACTGAACTATCGCCTGGTTCACACTCCACCCTCGTCTATTGAACAGGTGTAGAGGCTTATCCCTTGTTCCCTGTTTTGGATGTGGTTTCCGGCTTTCTCTTTTCCAATCTTTTCACTTTTCTTTTTTGTTTTTTTTTTCAGTTGGAGTAGATAGACTGAACTATCGCCCGGTTCACACTCCACCCAAGTCTTTTGAACAGGTGTAGAGGCTCATCCGTTGTTCCCTGTTTTGGATGTGGTTTCCGGCTTTCTCTTTTCCAGTCTATTCACTCTTACGTAGCCCCCTGCACATCAGTGGCCTTACCGTCTTGCTCGGGGTGATATGATTAAAAAAAAAAGAAAAAAGTGTTTTGTTTCATCAGAAAAAATACTCCAGCACACAAGTCCTTGCTTTCCATGGCTGCTGTGCGTGACTGTGATTTTGAACTAGTTGCCAACTGTCCCTATTCTTCTGATTTGACAACTTCTTTTATGCACCGTGTACGTTCATGAATGAGGCTATCATGGCCCTCCACAACTTCCTATTCCTTATAGCTATTAACACTCCTTCTCCTGTTACACCACCCAAGTCTTTCAAGTATGCCGGGTGTTGCTTTCCCCCTCTCTTCTTTCCTCTGTCCGTCCTGAAGTGAGTTTCGACACTTAATATAACATGGCTGCTGCAGCTGATGTGGCACGTGAGCAGCACTAAATGAAAATAAGGACAAGGTAATACATTAGAAGGGAAATGAAAGCGGTATACACCCATAGATTAAATTAAGGGGCAAGGAATCACTCTTCTGGAGATTGGCTTCAGCCAGACTGATGAAAGCCAAAAATAATTCTCTATGACCCTCGTAGAAATCCTTATATCAAAAAATTCCCTTTCTTTACTGATTAACCATCCTTATTCCGAAAAATTCATCTTATTTATTTAATGACCCTCGTAGAAGTCCTTATTCCGAAAAATTCACCTTATTTATTTAATGACCCTCGTAGAAGTCCTTATTCCGAAAAATTCACCTTGTTTATTGAATGACCCTCGGAGAAGTTCTTATACCGAAAAAGTCACCTTATCTATTGAATGACCATCATAGAAGTCCTTATTCCGAAAAATTCACCTTGTTTATTGAATGACCCTCGTAGAAGTTCTTATACCGAAAAAGTCACCTTATCTATTGAATGACCATCGTAGAAGTCCTTATATCGAAAAATTAGCCTTATTTATTTAATGACCCTCGTAGATGTACTTATTCCGAAAAATTCACCTTATTTATTGAATGACCCTCGTAGAAGTTCTTATACCGAAAAATTCACCTTATCTATTGAATGACCCTCGTAGAAGTTCTTATACCGAAAAATTCACCTTATCTATTGAATGACCCTCGTAGAAGTCCTTATTCCGAAAAATTCACCTTGTTTATTGATTGACCCTCGTAGAAGTCCTGATATTGAAAAATTAATCTTATTTAATGAATGTCCCTCGTAGAAGTCCTTATATCAAAAAATTAACCTTATTTATTGAATGACCCTCGTATAAGTCCTAATACCGTAAAATTTACCTTATTTATTGAATGACCCTCGTAAAATTGCAACCTCCAACAAATAAATACGTAAAATAAAAATAACAACATAAATAAATACATCCTTCAATAAATTAGTGTAGTAGAATATAGAATAATAAATAAATTAAATTCCTATATAACACGCAACTTTCCATTAATGCGTAATTTGATACATGTGTATAATAAAATTGATTACTCAATAATTAATTAATAAAATAATGATAATAATTTAAAAAAAAACAGATTTGTTAATAATTACATCTGTCAATGTGTTAGTCTCACTTACATCCTTCAATAAATATATCCTTGTAAGGTTACTAGTGTCGGGGTACCAGTATAGGGTAAGCAGTAAAGGGATGTCTATTTTCTTTGAAGAAAGAAATATATCTTACTCCTATTCCCACATGGGTTAGTAAATAAATAATATTAATTCTTTCTCAATAAATGCTACTTTGATACGACATTGAATAAGTTAATAAATAACCGTCTTAAAACGATGATCTGGGAAAATAACGCGTTAAAAAATAACGAAAGAAAATCAGACATACGAAGTGTGTCTTAATGTTAAGACGGGTCACCATGCAACGATTAAGCGGAACGAAGAAATGAAATAAACGAATGAATGTTTGTTCTGAAAGAGACTTTATATTATAATGCCCACACAATAAGACACATATACACACAGGTGTCTACATGTGAAGAAATAAAACGCGATGCAAAGTATCAGAAGGAACAAAAAGAAATGGTCTTACATTTAAAGATACATCTGTTCGGTCATTGTGACATTTAGAGGGGCCAAATTCATGGGAGGCTTCATCTATGTCCCCACGCGACAACAGGAGCTTTATGTTCCAGCAGAACATGGAGGTAGGCAGATTATGCGTAGGCTTAAAGGTTTGGACTGAAGAAAAACAACTTTCTTCCTCGGTTGCTGTTAACTGAAACCAAGTGGGATTACCGCTTGGGCCCCTAACAGGAATGACGTTACGAGCAGCTGTCATGTGACCACGTTACTTTATATCGACCAAAGGAGGATAAACACCTTTTGTATCCTTATGGTGCAGGGAATATCGACTCAGAACGACAAATCGGAAAACCGAGTTCGAATTTCAGTTGAATACCTTGCTTTTACTTACGCACAAATACCGTTGGGAAAGGTATTGATCCGTCTTTCCCTCCAGTGATGGGTTAAATAATAGAAAAGATTGGGTTCCATAGTCTTGGCTGGCAGACAGTCTACTGCATAAAGCAATGACAACCTACTGTGGGATAATCTTTTGCCCAGTCACTCATGATCGCCTAAAGCGTGTATCACGTACGGTACTTAACTGACTAACTGACATCCTTTATTAATCTGGTGTAATAAGAGTCATTCTTCAATACACCTTTTAATAAATAAAAGATATTAAACTAATAAATAAAATTAATTGATTCGTTTTCACCAGTTAGTCAACTTTTTCAGGTTATTTAAAGCCAGAAAATATTTTTGTTTCTAAGAAATTTTATTTGTTTTGAGATTATAACGGTTTAGTGATACAATTTATTTTTACTAATTATCCCATAGATGGAGGGGAAAGTAATGGATTTCTAAGGTCATTTGAGCTTAAGCAAATACATAGAATCCAACGGCTCACCGGTTAACATTTCCAATCCAATAGCCGTTACATCAACCGCACATCAAAGCTTAAAGCACCTGATTTTCCCAAGTGATCAAGCTAACACATCACTCAATAAATCCCGGGTCTAACTAATAAAACAACAATTTTTAAGGCAAAATTCGACTTTATTCATTAACATACTCTCCTTCTAAAGTGATACACTGATTCAAACGCTTCTCTAACAATTCAATGACTTTTTTTTAGAACGATTTGTCTTTAGCCTCAAAATAAGCCTGAGTTTCCGATATCACTTATTTACTGGAGTCATATCTCTTTCTCTGGAGCATTCTTCTGAAGTCTGTAAGTAGTCTTTTGTTGCTGTGGGCCAGATCTGGAAAATAGGGTGGATGCGGAAGCAATTAGAAATGCAATTCATGTAGTTTTTCCATCGTTGCGATTGACTTGTAACACGATGCGTTGTCATTTTCTTCTTCGTTTGTGGCCGTTTGTTGCCGATTTCTTTCTTCAAACGAACCAATAATGCTATATATTCGCTATTAATGGTTCTTTCTTTCTCCAGGTAATCAATGAACAAAATATCTTGCGCATCTCAAAATAAGGAGGCCAAAATTTTACCTGCTGATGCTTGCGTCTTTGGTCGCTTTGGATAGCTTTTACCTGCTGTTGCCTAGGCAACTGACTGCCGTTTGATTCGAGAGTGAAGTGGTGGGTCTATGTTTTATCCATTGTCACATATTTACGCTAAAACTCTTTTTTGTTGCGCTGAAACAGTTGCAAACAACGCTCTGAATCGTCGACGCGTTGTTGTTTTTGATCGACTGTGAGCAAAGCCGGTACCTACTTTGAACATAGCTTTCTCATAGACAAATGTTCCTGCAACATGGTGAATACAATGCCTTCTGATATGTTCAATCACTCTGCTATCTCATACAACTTCAATTTACGATCAGCCAAAAATGGGTTTGTGAATTCTTTTAGTATTTTCTGGGACAATTGTCGATTTTGAGTGACCTGAGCGTTCAGCATCATTTGTGTCTGTACGACCGCGTTTAAAGTCAGCATAACACCTCTTAACCGTTGTTTCCGACGGAGAAGCATCCGAATAACACCTATCCAGCCACTACTTTGCTTGAACAGTAGTTTCCCATCAGAAAGCAATGCTTTATCCAGACACATTGTTTTGAAAATTTGCAACAGTAGCTTTACTTAATGTTGGGACGCCCGCGCCTATTCGGCTATAATGGACTATTCCATTACTATGTAACGTAATGGTGGCATTTACGTTGGGTAGAGAGTGTGCCGAGCAGCCGATCGACAAGTCAGTCGTAGACTTCCGGTGACGACTCGGAAGTACCCATTGCTCATACTACGTCTTACGACGGTTGAGACGATTAACCTTTATTCTTGTATTGGATACTAATAACCTTTGTAAATACTATTTTCACGGAATACAACAATTAACCTATTCCTGTTGTTGAGTTATTTATTCTTACTCACGACATAACACTTAAATAACTGAAATTGGTAAACTAATAATCCGATTGAGTCAAAATTTTGTCCCTTGCCATTTGAAGGTTAGCACTTTCTAAACATTGTATGGATTTTTTATTAGTGGCGACATCTATGCGTTAGGCCAGGGACTTATGGAATGATATGTTAGGTACTGACCAGGTTCAACGTTGCTTAACGTTGGTGATGGTACAAACACCGGTGTTTGAATATGATCGGGTAGCAAGACAAATAAATATATTTGATCCCAAAATGAATATATCCGTGACTACATTAGCCTATGTTACATCTTTCAATAAATATACCATTTATTACACTGGTTTAATAAAATACATGCTTCAATACACCTTTCAAGAAATAAATAAGGTAAAAATAATAAATATACACGAGCAGTCAAAGACCGGAAACTTCTGCTATGGAGACACTTACACCATCTCAGTGATTAGCAATAGATCATTATTACAATGAGAATAATTGCAATAAACTTGACCATCTTCAAGAGTAAAAATAGAAAACATGAACAGGAAACTGATAAATTAGGCTATAAAAATTGTGAAAGAGTTCATTTTTACTTTTTAATATCCCAGAGTTGTATTTTGACTCATTTTTGTGTATTTTATCTTCACTTTACACAAATATTCTTTAGGCTGAGTCTGAGCTCCAGGACCATGGATTAGTTTTAAAGCTAACGCCGGGCTATACTGCCATTATGATACTATTTTAGCTTCTAAGCTGAGTACACTATAATTTTTCTCAAACTCTAAATGTGTCAGACTGTCTACCTTCAAGTGGAGGAGATTCTAGACCAGGCTGGTCCGAAGGGCAGAGTCTCGTCTGGGGTAAATTGACGAAAGTTCGATGCAGTTTAAGTGGGGAATTTGCACGAGTATATGTGCTCGGAATGCGCCATGGTAAAAATTGGCCTTGCATCCCGCCTTTGTGTAGAGGCTCAGGTGAATACAGAGTAGATCATAATCTATACAGTTACAAATCGTGGGAAACTAGATTCCCACTCATCGGCTTCTTCATTTTACGGTTGGTCAACACTTGCGCGATCACAATGCTTGTATTGTATAAAAATGAGTCAGATTGAAAGAATGAAATGGAAAAGGAAGAAAACTTGGAAAGGACATGAGAAAAAAAATTTGAACTGAAAAATAAAAATCATTTAAAACAATAGAAAATAAAAAAATACTTTTAAATATCTAAGAAAATCTTTTAAAAGACAAGCAATGTAGAGAAAGAGAGAGAGAGAGAGAGAGAGAGAGAAAAGAAGCTGCGAGGCAGTTTTTTTTTATTGCAGCTTTTACAAACAAATGGATTCTAATTGAAAATTTATTTCTAACCGTCCCTATTACTTATTTTATTCTCTGTTCTCTGATTATTGACAAAGAAAGAAAGAAAGAAAGAAAGAAAGAAAGAAAGAAAAAGAGAACAACACAAATCTGTCGTCTTGATTACGGTCTGTTTTCCGGATATTTGAAGCCGTCGATGGAGCAAATTTGAAATGGAACACTTTACGTAAATGCATCCAACTCAGCCGCTTTTCCACCAAAATCAGTTTTGCCCTACGGACTTCGTTTTCTACTTGTTGCAGAAAAGAACCAACGTGTTAGATTTCATTTGCTATGACACTCAGTTCTGGCAAAGATATGGCCTCTTCAGGCAACAATGTTACAAAAGAATAAACGGATTTCTCAATATACTATGCTTATTGTTCGCAAGAATATGATAAATATATATATATATATATGATAAAAGTGAATATTATATATATAAATGATTTTATATATATACTCATTTTTATATAACAAATAAATGTGTGTGTACTTTTTATATAACAAATAAATGCATATATATGTATATCTAGAATCATTCGCATATATATGTGTGTGTGTGTGTGTGTGTGTGTGTGTGTGTGTGTGTGTGTGTGTGTGTACTTTTTTGTTAAATAATGTTAGATTATACATCCGAAACCTATGTTTAGAATAAATAAATAATTTATATTAATATTTAAAATTCTCAGTGTTTCTCGTTCGTGCTCATGAACGTGAAAGTCAAAAATCAGATAAAATCCATGATATATCCCGAAAAGGAAGACAGTATAAAATGATCAGGTGAAGAATGGAATTCCACACCAGAAATAAGAAATACAGATTTATTGTACTAAGGTACAATTAACAATAATACACATATAGGCAAGCCACGGGTTGAAGCGGTATCGACTATCGAATAGTGAATGCCTTCGCCTAAGACCTTTTCTGTATTTACTAGCCTTCCCACGCAAGGCCAGATGTGACACATGGTCATTTTATAGTGGGTATTCCCGATCATATAGCCGGGACAAAAAATGTCTGTCTATTTTTCCCCAGTCGTGGATCTACCCTTCGGCGGAACCACGACCGGGTTTGTGCTCTCTGCAGAGAGCGCCCTCTACCCGCAGGCAGAGGGCCGACCGTGTCATAGAGCAGTCAGGCGAATGCCTAAGACTTTTTCCCTCTTCGTACCGCTCGTTACCGTCTTTTATGAAGTAGAGCATTCTATTCTCGGGGATGGCAGGATGTTCTACTGTAACAGTCCAAAAGAACAAAACACGTTACACAAGAACTTTTTACGCTTGGCTGTATTTCTTCTCCGCTACTTTGTTCTATATATATATATATATATATATATATATATATATATATATATATATATATATATATATTCTAGAACAGCTTTTAGATATTCTACAATTTTATGGGTAATACGTATTTCGCAGCAAAAAGTTGCTCGTCAGACCCAAAAGATACAGCAACTAATAATATCCCCGAAATATTTTTCCGAAAAATACTTACACACAGAGGCTCACGTGCCCGTGTCTAGAATAGACATTTGTAATGATAATCTACAAAAACAATTCCTCGCCCATTCAAAAAAACCCGAAGAGAGAAAAAATATCAAAATAAAATATAGACAATTGATAAATGGAAAGAAGAGAAAGACAAAAAAAGAGGAAGAGAACGAGCAGTATAAAGAAAAAATAGTTAACTTCTTAGATTGACGCCAGCGTCCATTACATTCAACTGCTTTCTTAGAAATATATGACATGGAAATTTAACATTAAAATTTAGTTTTAAATATAATGGGATATATTTACTAAAAAAATAATAAATAAATTGTAAATCATACTTTTTAATACAAATAAAAATATAATCACCAGTATTATTATATTATAAATATAGTTAAAATAATTAAAACTTATAAAAACAAAATATAGAAAATTAAAACAGAAAGAAGAGAAAGAAACAAAAAAATAAAAAAGAAAAAGAAAAGAAAGAAAACGAACAGTATAGATAGAAAGGCAGTTGAAGTTAACAACTTAGACCGACATTAGCGTCTATTACAAACGATTTACATTCTTAGAAAAACATGACATGGACATTTAACATTAAAATTTAGTTTTAAATATATTTAAGGTAACTATTTTTCGGAATATTTTTCGGGATTATTTTGAATATTATTAGTTGCTGTATCTTTTGGGTCTGACGAGCAGCTTTTTGCTGTGAAATACGTATTACCCATGAAATTGTAGTATCTAATTTTTTTCTAAATTATATTACTCTCTTAAATTAAATAAATAAACATAACACTGAGTTCTTTTGAGTTCGTCTCTATCGCAATTTCCCAGACATATATACCAAGTATTCTACGTTATATATATATATATTATAAATTATGTTTTAGAATATATATATTATATATTATGTTTTAGAACATGTACATAATTTCTTCTATATATGTCCTCTTCTCTACAATCATATGGATGTTTCAGTATTTGGACTCAAACACTTCATCGGGAGAAATAAAGGTTTGGAATCATTCTCTGATTATATTTGGTTCGTTGTTGTCGTGGGGGTTGGTTGGGGTTATTGGTAATTAAGTGAATGTGTTTTTTGTTTTGACCGTTAGACTTTCGAATGTTGGAATGTTGGAATGTACGTTTTATCGGTAGGGTATATCTTTTGGTTAGAGTTTTTAAGATGGCGGCGTGTTGAGTTGTCCTTTTTATGGTTGGCTGTTGTTTAATTGATCGATGTCCGCTGTTAGTGGCTCTAATTCATGTATTTACTTTGATCCTGTGTCTAGGTTTTCACTTTGGGGTTTCTTAGATAGACGTGATAGGGGTGGGGTGTTTATCATGTCTCCTAAAGGGCCTTGTTGTAAAATTTCTTATTTTCATTCAAATTTTTAAGGTTGAATGGTAATTGATTAATCTTTGTGTTAACAATGTTGGGTTTAATAGTTTTAGGGTGTTTGGAATGGATATTATTACAACTGGGAGTATTATTGTCTTTGAAGTAAGCTTGGTGGTAGCCGTCATTCAGGTGAGTGTAGTATCATTGTATAAATTCATCTGCAGAAATATCAATGTATATTTGGTAATTCTTCATTTTATTTGTCGAGGAGATTTGAGCATTGGGTAGATCTACATTTGCCTTCCATAACATTTTTAATAACGGACCTACAATTGCAGGAATTTAAAATACCTGTTTTACTGTTGGTATTAGCTGAACTCTTTAAAATTTGATTATTACGGGAATTGATAATTCTGTCCATATTGTGAGTGCAGGAGTAGCTAATTTTAAGAATGTTTCTATTGAAGATTTTGCGTAGTGGTGATGAAAATTACTATTTTAAAAAAATAGTTTCTTATATTAATACTAATTAGTTTAGAGAATGGGGAGGTTAAACCATATTACTTTACTTTTTTTACGCTTATTTTTTAGTATTAGATGGTTCAAAATTGATAATAGGTTTTCATATACCAATTTATTCCTGAAATCGCATTTCTGAAGAGCCTTGTATAACAATTTCTTATTTTCATTGAAGATTTTGAGGTTGGACGATAATCGGTTATCCCCCATATATACATACAAATATCTTATAGACATATCCACTCTCGTATTCACACACCCACACACCAACCTAAGAAAACTATATGTACACGCGTACACTCAAAATTAATACAAACCCATATATACACAAGTATATAGATATATATTTACACGTAAAACTTGTCAAATAATCATTAACACATAATGAAGGTGAACCTTTAAGAGCGATAGAGTCGGTCCTGTAATATTCCTGTACTTACATATTTACACAAGTATACAAACAAACATCACTTATACGCACAAAAACGACATACATTCAATTACATACATGTGGAAAAGTAGTTATACATATATACAGGCATATAGGTCAAATCTATAGCAAATTTCAGCTACAATTTCCCCAATACTGAAAAATTACCAGAGAATGTGAGTGAACCTGCAAATACAATAGATTTGGGTAACGTAAGACCTCCTACAGAAGGTAGCTGAAGAGAGTGACAAGAAAGGACTACAAATAAACAGTAAGAAAACCGAATGCATAGTCATCAGCAAAAAAGGCAGCCCAAAATGCCAATTACAGGTGATGAACTCTAAAATCGAGCAGGTACAAAAATTTAAATACCTAGGAAGTGTTCTAACAGAAGACGGAAAATGCCTGGCGAATGAAGCATTTCAGAAGTTGAGTAAAGTCTTAAGAAACAGGACAATTTCATTAGAAACAAGGGGGAGAGTACTGGAGTGCTATGTGATGTCGGTTCTTCAATATGGCAGTGAATGTTAGACAATATCTTCGAAGATGAAGGGAAAACTTGAAGCAATTGAAATATGGTTCTACAGAAGGATGCTGCGGAGATCCTGGATCGAGCATATGAACAATGATAAGGTTTTGGAAAGGATGGTGATGAAAAGGAAATCAATACTGAGCATCAGGAAGAGACAACTAAAGTTCCTGGGACATGCAATGAGGAAGTAGGGCTTTGAGAACCTGATACTAACAGGCCAGATAGAGGGAAAAAAGAGACGGATAACCTATTTGAAGGACCTGATCAGGTGGATGACGGAACGAGGGTTGCATGGTGCAACAGGAGAAAGCGTGCTAATAGCCACCAGGGACAGGGAGATATGGAAAGCCATGATCGCCTACGCCCTGAAAGGACATGACACATAAAAAAGAAAAGAATATACTATTTAATAGGTAATTTATTTTTATGATGACATTTACAAATGTTTTCATTCCTCTGCTTTAATATTTGACTAGTTTTTCTGATATAGACACCATGTTCATCTGAACTGACACTTTTTCTATGGGGCTATGTGAAAGGACATGTCTGTATCTCCACTTTTCTTACAAGCCTAGGAAGACTTAAGCAGATAATCACTGAGACGTTGAGAATGTTACGTAAGACATTCTAGAACGTGTTTGGAATGATATAGACTGTTGACATGACATGAGTTGTGTCGCAGTTGCTATGCATATTGAATATTTGTGTAGCTCTGTGAAATGGGTTACAATTTGTTCGAATATTTATGAATGAATATTTTATTGTTCAATATGAAGCCTGTGAAATATATGTGCGTTGTGGTGCAGTGGATATCGACTCTGAACAACAAATTGGAGAGCCGAGTTCGAATTTCCGTTGAATTCCTTGCATTCACTTACGCACAAATACCCTTGGGAAAGGTATTAATCCGTCTATTCCCTCCAGTTATGGGTCAAATAATAGGACAGATTGGGTTCTATAGCCTTGGTTGGCAACTAGTCTACTGCAGACAGCAATTGCAACCTACTACAGGATAATCTTCTCCCCAGTCAGACATGTCCCTTACGAGACATGAACGCCCAAAGCGTGTATCACGTATGGCACTTAACTGACTGACTAGTTTTTGGAGAAATGTACTTGCTCTGTGCATATGGTATGTAGCTTGACGTTGCCGTGGAGAGAACAGCATTTTTTCAAGCAAGGTAATAAATCCACTAAGACGAAAGGCTGACTGATTGTGAGACAATATGAAAAAAAGAAGACACGATCAAGGAAAATAAAAGAACACGAATTAAGTAGGCAGAAGATAACGATTGCTATTGCATTAAAATCTTTGAGACTCAAAGTTAACTAGGGAGCAAGAATCCGGAAAAGGGTCACACAGGCGAAAAAACTAAAGTATATTAATATAGTTCAAATCTATTTTAATTATCATGTCTGAGTAGTTAGAATTATATATTCTTCATTAAAATTGGTTACCAAAATCGAAATTTACTGAAGGAGGGCTTGTTTATTTACTAACATATCAACTCCGTATAGGAGTTGATATGTTATAACAACTCCTATATGTTATGCTATATCAACTTTTTATAACAGTTGATATAACATATCAGCTCCTATAAGTAGCTTATATATACATATATATATATATATATATATATATTGTAAGGATATCACAGAGCAGCTCGGCTTCGAAATATGAAAATCTTTGTATAGTGATACTATGCTTTCATAAACCATTGTAACAACTATTACAATATATATATATATATATATATATATATATATATATATATATATATATATAGTCATCTCTAGACAGATCTGTTTCGGTGTATCACAGGTCATCAGTACGGTTAGACAGCCGATTGCTTTTTACCCAGGATTGAAACCAAACCGAATTAGCGTCAGTCGGCGATTCTAGCTCTGAGCTACGGGCTCTCGGTAGAAGAAGACAGACTTTTTAGCGTGTATATCATCATTAGTATTCGAATTCATTGCTGCATGAACGGTGCGTAGATGCCACAGTAGCTACTGTTTTTCGAAGTCTATCATTCTTCCAAAGTGCTCAATCAGGGTGAGAGAGTATATATATATATATATATATATATATATATATATATATATATATATTTG
Organism: Ascarosepion bandense; assembly: GCA_037127315.1. Taxonomy (NCBI): domain Eukaryota; kingdom Metazoa; phylum Mollusca; class Cephalopoda; order Sepiida; family Sepiidae; genus Ascarosepion; species Ascarosepion bandense. The sequence continues at coordinate 117,750 of JBBBDQ010030543.1, forward strand.
ATATAAGTTATATATATATATATATAAGTTATATATATATAATTCATAATTTATAAATATAAGTTATATATATATATAACTTATATTTAATACCAAAGTTTAATTTTCATGGGAGCATTAATAATTTCTTTTACAAAAATGTTTTGCTGCAAATATTTGTTTTTCTTTTTACAAAAATGTATTAATGTTAAATCTTTTTTTTCCAATTTTTCATGAAAATATTTTGCTGGTATTTCTGCTATGAAAATCAGTTTTTATACTTTTATGTTTTTGTTTTTTTAATATAGTTTGGGAATTGACTAATTACTTATATCTGAGATCCTGCTGCGACTTAGGAACAACACAAATTAACTATTGGTTCCACAATCCTCAAAACATCGCAAAGACCTTGCTGTTGGATGCAGTTTAATTCATGCCGATGACTAATTTAAGTGCCATACGTGATACACGCTTGGGCGATCATGTCTCGAAAGATACTGGGCAGAAAATTATCCCACAGTAGGTTGCTATTACTTTCTGCGGTAGACTGGTTGATAGCCAAGGCTATAGAACCCAATCTCTTATGTTATTTAACCCATAACTGGAGGGAGGAGACGGCGTAATACCTTTCCCAAGAGTATTTGAACGTTAGTGAATGCAATGACCTCAACTGGAATTCGAACTTGGCTCCCCGATTTCTCGTTCCTAGCCGATAACCCTGGCACCACAACGCACATCTTAATTTACTTAATATTCATCATAATAGTAACAAGAACTCCCCTCAGAAACTCAGTGAAAGATTACAAGAGCTGAACACGTTCAAACTCTAAATATCAAAACATGGGCGGCGTTAGAAAATAATGAATCTATCAAATTATTAACACCTTATAGCAGAAATAATATTTGCCTCCCTTCCAGAAAAGCATAGAGAGCCAGCGAGACACTCATATCAGGTGCGGTGAGGTTAATTGAAATGTTTAAGCGAGAAATGACTGTAAACTAAACCAGTATTTATGTATTTTCAAAAGATATTAATTTATAAATTCTTCTAGCCGAAGAAAAAGATGAGAAATAGAATCCCAAGTGTGCAGGATCAACCCTGCCGAGCATTAACTCAGGACGAGTTGAGCACAAGGTCTTAATTTATAATTTCGACGTGAGAATCTTTCAAGTTTTCGTGCCAACCGTTCCATAGAGGGGAAAATTTAATGACATTTTGGCCGACTCAGACGATAGGAAATATATCGATCAATATTTAGGCGTCCACCATCAATCTGTCCACCTGCGTCTATCATCTGAACAAGACCTCAGATACATACACTAAAAATAGTTTCTTAATTATATGGAAATATAATTTTTTTCGATTACCTGAAACCTGAGGTAGGTTAATGTAAAATGTACTTTTTTTGTGTATTTATTTTTAATCTTATGATATAGTTCCCAATTTATAACTGTGCCTACGCTGTCATAAACTTGTTATGTTCGTTTTAAGCCAGATTAAGACGTTCATTAGTGGCGTGGTTGGTTTCTAGCGTAAAGAATTTTTTGCATATGCTCGGTATTTGGTATTTTTGTATGATTTGCCTGTTTTCGCATAGATGTAAGAGATTCTTGTGCGCAATGCTAATATATTAACTTTCGCTTTTCAAGTGTCCTTTGCACAATTGCGCACATTAGTGTTAATCTTCAATTGCTATTATCCACATCTACCGAGGATGTTATTTTCTCATTTTTTCTTCTGCATTTCTCAGTTTTTCTGCACAGACTCCAAAGGAGAGTTAGTAACGTGATAGGTGCTGACTTGGCGGCTCGACTACAGCCACTTCCCCACCGACGAGATGTGGCCTCCCTTTGTTCTATAAGTACTTTCATGGCTTCTGCTCGGATGAACTTAAGTCACTGGTGCCTACTCAACAGGTGTCTACTCGTGCAACTAGATTGGCAACTGGGTCCCACCCATTCACAGTTAGGTTAGCCAAATGCAGACGACAATTCTACTCCTACAGCTTCTTCTCTCGCACTTCACGCCTGTGGAACTCGCTCCCATATTCTTGCTTTCCTGGCGGCTACAACCTCCAGAAATTTAAATGCAATGTCAACACTCATCTACTAACCACTTGACTCTAGACCTTCCCCCACCTCGTATATCCTTCCCTTTATCTCCCCCCCTTTCAACTGTCATTACACCTGCATTTTCATCTATTGCTTCTTCCTAATTGGTTTGTAATCTTCTTCTCCCTCCTTTAATTAATTTTGTTTCAGTTATGTAGCCCCCCGAACATCAGTGACATTTACGCCTTGCCCGGGGTGAAATGATTAAAAAAAAAAATTGTCGTCTTTTTTCTAGAAGAAGCTTCAGTTCTTCAAAAAAGTTTGAAGCTCGATGGGTATGAAGGAAAAATAGCACTCATGGCAAATCAATTAAAATTCTTAATTTCTTCTTTTTCGTGGGTCATGTCCGTTCAGAACAAAAGCAAACATAGCTCTCCATATTTTCTCTTTGTAGCTCATTGTAAATTTTGCTTTTTGCTATCTAACCTGCCAAAACCTAAATATTTTTTTAGGTTACTCTCTGCTTTCATCTGTCTCACTTGCCATTAATATGCCAAACTCTATTGAGGCTCTTAACTCATTATGTTCTTAAGAAAGTTTAACTGTCTCATTCTAATTATACGCAACTGAAAGAGCATAATTATAGGTAATAAAAGAACAAGATTCAATGAAACAAAACTGTTGTTGTTTTTCAATCTATGACGATCATCAGTCAGTCAGTTAAGCGCCATACTTGATACACGCTTTGGGCGATCATGTCTCAAAAAAGACATAACTGACTGGGCAGAAGATTATCCCGCAGTCGGTTGCCATTGCTTTCTGCAGTAGAATGGTTACCAACCAAGGCTACAGAACCCAATCTGCCCTGCCATTTAACTTATAGCTTGAGCGAGAAGTGATTCATTATATTACATTTTTCTATTAAGTATAATTAGTGGGGGATCAGTTTATTACTTCATGACAATATAAAACCGAACCCCCATTTTATCCCTAGTAGAAGTTTTAATTATATCTTCAACTATTATATTCAGTCAGTCAATTAAGTACCATACGTGATACACGCTTTGGGCGATCATGTCTCAAAAAAGACATAACTGACTGGGCAGAAGATTATCCCGCAGTAGGTTACCATCGCTTTCTGCGGTAGACTGGTTGCCAGCCAAGGCTATAGAACCCAATCTGTCCTGTTATTTGACTCATAAGTAAAGGGGGAAGAAATGTATTACATTATTAAGTAGTAATTAATGGGGGATCAGTTTATTATTTCATAACAGAATAAAACTGATCCCCCACTTTATGCCCAGTAAAAGCCTTAATCATGTTTCCAACTATTATATTCAGTCCGTCAGCTAAGTGCTGTAGGTGATACATGCTTTGGGCGATCATGTCTCGGAAGAGACATGACTGACTGGGCAGATTATCCCGCAGTCGGTTGCCATTGCTTTCTGCAGTAGAATGGTTACCAACCAAGGCTACAGAACCCAATCTGCCCTGCCATTTAACTTATAGCTTGAGCGAGAAGTGATTCATTATATTACATTTTTCTATTAAGTATAATTAGTGGGGGATCAGTTTATTACTTCATGACAATATAAAACCGAACCCCCATTTTATCCCTAGTAGAAGTTTTAATTATATCTTCAACTATTATATTCAGTCAGTCAATTAAGTACCATACGTGATACACGCTTTGGGCGATCATGTCTCGAAAGAGACATGACTGACTGATTATCCAGCAGTAGGTTGGCATTGCTACTACGGTAGCCTGGTTGCCAGCCAAGGCTATAGAACCCAATCTGTCCTGTTATTTAATCCATAACTGGAGGGAAGAGACGAATTAATACCTTTCTGAAGATAAAAAAGCAAAAAGCCGGAAAAGAGTTGCATGTAAGAAATGTGAAAGAAGAAGCTATTAGCATAGAACTTACGGTTGCATCCAATAATAGTACCAAGTAATTTAAGTATGGCTAAGTTCATGGTTCTTAACAGCTTTCTTCTCAATATCTGCGCTCCGACAGATTTTCCTGAAGTGTGAATTCGTTACCCCATTACAACTTTGAATAACTGTGCCCCGACAGATTTTCTTGGAGTGGGTTCTCGTTGTCCCATAACACCTTTGAATATCTTAGCTGTTTTCTGCTCCTGCAGAGAGAGAGAGAGAGAGAGAGAGAGAGAGAGAGTTCCAGTCTCACAATACAGTTCAGATATCGCTGACGATAAAGAAAGCACAGACACATATTACCTAAACACGTATGAGCACGAATTCATCATAAACTGACAAGATTTGAACAGGGCGAACCGATTCAATTTTCTGTTTTATCCGCGCCTTGTAATTATATCGATAAGGTTTTGAGGATGCTATGAGCGTCCATGTTCAGAATGGACACGACACATATAATGATGGAGACGAAAACTTCATTAAGTCTGTAACCTTTGAATAGAAATAAACCACCACTTTCAGTTTTGTGATAATGCCAAAAATCTTCCACGCATCTTGTGCATAGAGTTCAAACTTTTTTTCGAAGTATATGGTTGATTCTTCTTCTTCTTCTTCTTCTTCTTCTTCTTCTTCTTCTTCTTTATTTTCTTAAAAAATACTTCTTCTTCTATGTGCCCTGCCTTGTAAGGAAGTAGGCAATCATGGCTTTCCACGTCTCCCTATCCCTGGTGGCTCTAAGCACACTTTCTCCTGTTACACCATGCAACCCTCGTTCCATCATCCACCTGATTAGGTCCTTCAAATATGTTATCCGTTGCTTTCCCCTGTCTCTTTTTACCTCTATTTGGCCTGTTAATATCAGATTCTCCAAGCCCTCCTTCCTCATTGCGTGTCCCAGGTACTTCAGCTGTCTCTTCCTGATGTTCAGTATTAATTTCCTTTTTGTTTCCATCATTTCTAGGAACTCGCAATGTTCTTAAAAATGTAAAAGGAGGTTTGTAGCAAAATTGCCATTTGTAAAGCTTAGATGGAAATAAGACTAAATTGTGTTCATCATTTTTTCTATAAAAAGAAGAGCGTGCAATTGTAGAATTAGATATATATATATATATATATATATATATATATATATATGTGTGTGTGTGTGTGTGTGTGTGTGTGTGTGTAGACGGAATTAGACAGATAGATAGATATATAGACAGATAGATAGATAGATAGATAGATAGATAGATAGATAGATAGATAGATATGAAAGGATTGAGGCATATTGCGAAACATTGCTATAGCTAGATATGAAAAAAGTACAAAAAAGCATGTTCATTATTTTTTATACAATGAGAAAAGCATGCCTTTGTAGAATTACATAAAGAACTCTTGTAATTGTTTCATCACAAGAAGAGGAAAACATCTTTGAAAAAAAGGGTCCTGTTATCGTCATGTATTTGAATTCATAGGCACAAAGGCTTTCTATGTAATCAATCTCTTTTACGGGTTCTACGCCACACTGTCATCCAATTATACCATTTTTCCCTACGAATTTCCAATTTGTCAAGACATTTTCTTTACTTTCTTTTTTGTGGATTCTATTTCAATAATGTTGGAATGTGAATCTAAGTTTCTCCAAGATTTGGCAAAATCGTTAATGAGTTGTGCAAAGGGGAAATGACAGAAACTAAGAATAAAATCGAAATAATGCGTTTGTTGGGATGAAATAAAAGAAGTCTTAATATAAGCAAGAGAGTAGAAAGGAACTGATTTCAGCTTAGAAGGGGGGAATGAATGAATAGGAAGTAAAGAGAGAGAGAGAGAGAGAGAGAGAGAGAGAGGTAGATATATAGCGATCAGCTTGGTGATTAACTGGAAAGATTCATAGATATAATTATATCATGATAGATAGATAGATAGATAGATAGATAGATAGATAGATAGATAGATATGAACAGATTGAGATAGATAGATAGATAGATAGATAGATAGATAGATAGATAGATAGATAGATAGATATGATGACACTGAGATAAATTAATTGATAATAGAGATAGACTGATATATCCATATTGAGATAGATATGAAAAGGCTAATATAAAATGGAAACAAAGTTAAATAGATGTATATGAACAGAGATAGATAGATAGATAGATAGATAGATAGATAGATAGATATGAATTGAGATAGATAGATAGATAGATAGATAGATAGATAGATAACATATTGAGATTGATTTGAAAAGACTAATACAATATGAAAACAACAACAGAAATAAATATGAAAATACTGCGATAGGCAGAAAAATAGATAGATTTGAACGTATTCAGATAGATATGAAAACGATATTTGTAAACGAGTTATTACGTGACCTAGGTTTCTACCATGAGTGCAATCTTCTGCCCGAAAAGTTGTCCATAACACCGGTACTGTATTTTATTTTTTTTAAATCGTATCACCCCGAGCACGGCAGTAACGCCACTGATGTGCAAGGGGCTACATAAGAGTAAAATGATTAGACAGGTAGAGTGTGAAGAGAAACACGAACCAATTAGAAAGGAGTAAGAATGGATGGGAATACAGTTGTGATGACAGTTGCAAAGGTGGAAATAAAAGAAAGGATATACAGGGTGGTGAAGAAAGAACGGGAGTCAAGTGGTTAAGAGATGGTTATTGACATTGTATTTAAATTAATGGAGGTTGTAGGCGTCAGGAAAGCAAGAATATCGAAGCGAGTTCCACAGGAAGTGTGAGGAAAGAAGCTGAAGGAGTAGAATTGTCGTCTGCATTTGGTTGATATAACTATGAATGGAGGGGACCCACTTGCCAGTCTGGTTGAACGGGTAATCACCAGTTGCCTTTGGAGCCTGTCTAGAACACTGAAATTAACTGCGGGGGCGCTTGACCATATAAGACAGCAGTATTCCATGCACAGGCGGATGGTTGATTTGTATTTATGCAGGATAGATTCAGGCGGAAAAACTTCCTGGCCCGACACAGTGACCCAGCATCCCTAGCAGTGGATTTAGCTATTGACTCAATGTAATGATTCCACTTGAGATCGGAAGAGAGGGTAAGGCCGAGGAGGCGCAGAGCATTGCTCTCAGGGAGACTCACTTGATCCATGCTTATGGGAGATAGGAGAGGTTGCCTGCATTGATTGACAGAAAACAGCTTGGTCTTAGACGCATTGAAATTTACAAGCCACTTCTTACCCCATTCCATTACAGAATGTAGATCTCTCTGAAGATCAACAGCGTGGTTATGTTTGTCTGCCTCACCGAATTTTTTACTGATGCGGGAGTAAATTGTGGTGTCATCTGCGTATATATCTACTTGGCACTTAATCACGTCTGGGAGATCTTTACGAAAATAAGAAAGAGCGTCGGGCCTAGAATAGAGTCCTGGGGGATAACCAGCGTTTGTACAGTAGGATGTGGAGTCATGCCCATTCAAGACTACCTTCATTATGCGGTTAGATAGGAAAGATTGAATCCGATCAAGCAAGCGTCCGGTGATACCATAAACTCGTAGCTTGCGTCGAAGGCCGGCGTGCCAAACCCTGTCAAAAGCCTTGGAGATGTCCAGGGCAACACCACGAGCCTCGCCGGACTTCTCAAGGGCTTGGAACATGTACTCCGTGATGGCCGTTAGCATGTCGGCCGTGGAGTTCAGGGGTACATTTCTTAGGAACAATTACCGGAATTCCGTCACCTCCACTCACCTTATGAGGGTCGAGTTTTGATATTACCTTAGATACTACTGGCGGGTTAATGTATACTTTGTTCAGTTTAGCCTCAGTTCTAATAGGGAAGTCGGCTGGGGGTACTCCAGATGAGTCAAATGTGGAATTAGATGAGAATCTTTGAGCAAAGCACACGGCCTTGACAGATGATGCTGTGAGGACCTCAAATTCATTGATTAAGAGACGTATAGAGGATTTGCTGTTGTTCAGCACCCATTTGCATAACCGCCAATAGTCCTTGGAGCCGAACTTGCTGTCAGCTATGCGTTGTCTCAGTCTCTCAGCAAACAAACGCTCGGCGTCAATTAGGGTCCTCTTGCACTAATTACGAGCAGACATGAATAGGCGCCTAATGAGGTCAGGTGCATGTCACTGAAAAAGTCGGAAGTAGTGGTTCCTGTGGGTAGTGGCGGCTGAACAGGCAGGAGAGAACCAAGGGGAAAAATGAGATTTCAGACGAAACTTCCTGGTAGGTATGAAGGCATAAATGCCAGCTTTCACACAGGAAGAAATCTCAGAGGCGCAGTCATCAAATGGGAGATCGAAAATTTTTCCCAAGGGACGTCGCACAGGAAATCGAGATAGGCGTCCCAGTCAGCTCTTTGGTAGCAGTAGGAGGTCCTATAGGGAGGAGGCTCCTGGGGTAAGTGAGAGTGGTGGGAAATATTGAGAGAGACAACAGCATGATCGGAGTTGTCGAGAGGGCAAAGCTGCGAGACTTGGCAGGAGTCAGGTGCAGAGGTAAAGCATAGATCTAGTAGAGAGGCGTGTCCTGAGGGAATGCTGGGAAAGCGTGTGGGAATGTCCACAACTTGCCTAAGGGATTGGGAAATGGCAAAGTTCATGGCGTGGACGCCAGCTGAATCAGTAACAGTCTTTAAGCCACTCAGCATGATGGGCGTTAAAATCTCCGAATACAAATATGTGAGCGAATGGGTGGGAGAAAGTAGCCTTATCTATATTGTCAGAAATACTGTCTAGAAGAGCGCAGACGAGAAACGGTAAAGGAAGAAAAGGTAGCTAACCGAACTGAGAAGTGACAGACGAAGACATATTAGGGGATTCGATGGATGTCACCCTAGCCATAGCAAGGTGTTCACTAACGTAGACCCCCAGCTCATGCATATGGACAGTGGAATCCTTCCTAAAGAGGAGAAGGTAGCTAGGGATCGAGAAGTCAGAGTAGGGAATGGAACAGAAACCATGGGTTGGGATGGCAGCTCAACTTTCTTTAAAATATTCTTAAAAATAAGTCATTTTTTGTTTAATTTTAAAGTTTGTTTGTTTGTTTTTTTAATCACATCACCGCAAGCAAGGTGGTAAGGCCAATGGTGTGCAGGGGGCTATGTAAGAGTGAATAGATTTGAAAAGAGAAAGCCGGAAACCACATCCAAAACAGGGAACAAGGGATGAGCCTCAACACCTGTTCAATAGACGTGGGTGGAGAGTGAACCGGGCGATAGTTCATCTATCTACTCCAATTAAAAAAAAATTAACAAAAGAGAAACGTGGAAAGATTGGAAAAGAGAAAACCGGAAACCACCTCCTAAACAGGGAACAAGGGATGAGCCTCAACACCTGTTCAATAGACGTGGGTGGAGTGTGAACCGGGCGATAGTTCAGTCTATCTACTCCAAATTAAAAAAAATTGACAAAAGAGAAACGTGGAAAGATTGGAAAAAGAGAAAGCCGGAAACCACATCCAAAACAGGGAACAAGGGATGGGCCTCAACACCTGTTCAATAAAAGTGGGTGGAGTGTGAACCGGGCGATAGTTCAGTCTATCTACTCCAATTGAAAAAAAATTAACAAAAGAGAAACGTGGAAAGATTGGAAAAGAGAAAGCCGGAAACCACATCCTAAACAGGGAACAAGGGATGAGCCTCAACACCTGTTCAATAAACGTGGATGGAGTGTGAACCGGGCGATAGTTCAGTCTATCTACTCCAATTGAAAAAAAAATTAACAAAAGAGAAAATTTGGAAGATTGGAATAGAGAAAGCCGGCAACCGCATCCTAAACAGGGAACAAGGGATGAGCTTCAACACCTGTTCAATAGACTTGGGTGGAGTGTCAACCGGGCGATAGTTCAATCTATCTACTCCATTGAAAAAAAAAGAGAAAAGTGGAAAGATTGGAAAAGAGAAAGCCGGAAACCACATCCAAAACAGGGAACAAGGGATGAGCCTCAACACCTGTTCAATAGACGTGGGTGGAGTGTCAACCGGGCGATAGTTCAATCTATCTACTCCAATTGAAAAAAAATTAACAAAAGAGAAAAGTGGAAAGATTGGAAAAGAGAAAGCCAGAAACCACATCCAAAACAGGGAACAAGGGATGAACCTCAACACCTGTTCAATTTATATTTGTTGTGTGTTATGTTTAATTGAACGCCTGGTTTTCTTTTTCTTTAACTTGTCAGAAATTTCTCTGGTTGTTGGATTCTTTGTTTCTATCTTTCTTTTTTCTCCTCGGATGTTGGATTCTATCTTTCTTTCTTTCCTTTCCCAGCCCATGGGTCACATATGGGCTAGTCAGTTGTCTACCACCCCCGTCCACTAGCCACTTCGGTTCCGCGAAAAAGTTAAAAAAAGAATTGTATTTTTACTTTACTAGCAGAAACCATGTGCTGGGTTGTGAGCTCAACATTCTTTATAATATTCTTCAAAGTAAATTGTTTTTTGTTTAATTTTAAATTTGTTTTTGTTTTGTGCAATGTTTAATTGAATGTCTGGTTTTCTTTTCTTTAACTTGTCAGAAATTTCTCTGGTTGTAATTAAGAACACTTCAATTCCCTGTTATGTCAGATTTTGAAAGAATTTCACTATTTTTTTAGGTTGGTTTTCAATTTTAATCCACACGTTTGGAGTAAACGACGCACGTGGAAAGAATTTAATTCCTGGATATACGTAGGACACTGGACTATCGGCGTTCGTGAATTGTTGGCATGACAACTGATTATATCCATCAAATGGATAGTGGATAATGACACAGTTGTTTTTAATCACTGCACCCCAAGTATTGGCAATATTGTCACTAATGCACAGGGGGATACATAAGAGCAGAGTGAGCGGTTATATAGGAGGAGAGCGAAGAGAAAGAGGAACCGGTTACAAGGGGCGGGGTGCAGAGAAAGGGCAAGAAAAGGATGAAAATGCTGGTGTGAAGAGAGCTGGAGAAGTAGAGTGAAAAGGGAGAAGATACAGCAAGTGTTGTGGAAAGGATGAGAAATGTATGGGAGTCAAGGAGATGAGAGATGGTAATTGTCGTTGCATTTAAGCTCTTGAAGATTGTAGCTATCAGGAAATTAAGTATACCGAAGGGAGTTTCACGGGTGGGAAGTGCGAGAAAAGAAGCTGCAGATTAGAAGTGGCGGCTGCATTTGATTTTTTTTACAGTGTAAAAGGGTGGGACCTTGTTGCGTGGGGTATATTCCAGGATCTAAAGTGTAAATTGCTAAATTATATACTGGTTTATTTAATTTTTTTATGCAATTTCATTTTACATACATATTCATGCACAGAGATATACACACAAACACTCACACACATATAGTGTGCGATGGGTAAATTTTCGCCATTCGATATTTTTAATTTTCAAATATGCCCGTTGTTTCTTTCTGATTTCGTTAACTGCAAAATATAGTAGGGTCAGTTGGGCACTATCCATCAAAAAAAGAGCACCATAGCTCACTTCACGTTACTATATGTTATTTGACTATACATTAGGAAAATAGAAAAGCTACGCCAGAGACAGCATAGATTTCCTAAGCTTCATGCCACTAAAAGTAAACCCTAGTACACTCATTTGATGTGAACTGAGTGTACAGCAACATACCCCATGAAGTAGGTCAGTCAGTTAGTTAAGTGCCATACGTGATACACGCTTGGGCGATCATGTCTCGAAAGAGACATGATTGACCGGGCAGAAGATTATCCCGCAGTCGGTTGCCATTGCTTTCTGCGGCAGACTGGTTGCCGACAAAGGCTATAGAACACAATCTGTCCTGTTATTTAACCCATAACTGGAGGGAAGAGACGGATTAATACCTATCCCAAAGGTATTTGTGCGTAAGTTAATGTAAGGAATTCTACTAGAATTCGATCTCGGCTCTCCGATTTCTCGTTCTAAGCCGATATCCACTGCACCATAACGCACATCCATGAACTAGGTAAACAGGCTATTTTATTTTGGATAGAAAAACACGCAGAAATACTTCCCACACGCTTTACAAAATAATTTATTATACAAGGTATAGAACTTATTTTAGAGAATTTATTCCAATTTAACAACCAAAATTATATTCAAGCAACAGGTCCCGCGATGGGGAGAAAAAAGGCACCGATCGATGCAACACTCTCAAAAGCATATATAGAAGTAAACCTATACAACAAATAGGGAATCATATATGGAAAAGCATGAAAAACAGAATTCACTAAATCATGAAAGAAATATGTAGATGTTTGTTTCATCTTTTGGAGATCAACATGGAGAGACATAAATAAGCTACACAATCTACTCCAAAGCTTGCACCCGAAAATTAAGTTCATATTAGAACATAGCTATAATGAATTTCCATAGATAGACTAATTGGAGTAGATAGACTAATCTATCGCTCGGTTCAGTTTACTTGGGGTGATATGATTAAAAAAAAATACTTATAAAAACAAAAACAATTACATCATCACAGACATTTACCATAAAACCACTGACACCCAACGATACCCTCATTTCAAGAGTCACCATTTTAAAAGTTGTCTAAAATTCATCCTCTACTCCCTAGCATGACGAATTTGCACAATAGTAGCTGACGAAACCCTTCGTAAAATATGACTAGAGGAAGTACGAAAAACATTGAGCAGTGTGCCCTTGTCAGACAGCAAGATTACTGCCTTAAACAAAACAAAACGTCCTCTTTTATCGCACAGTTTCCATCTGTTTGCCGAACTTTTGACATTATCTATATACGGTATCATTGTGGTCATACATGTGGAATTCTACGAGCAGAACACCTTTTGCACACAAGATGACAGTTGCCATAAATCTTTTTGCCAACAGCTGAACTTTGACATTTTTGGGAGCGGTCAATGGTCAGAGGAAATAAATGAATTCAAATGATCGAATCAATCTTGGTTCCAAAACGAAGGTTTTTACATATTAATGCTCCAATGGGACAACTGAATTTGTCAATGAAAAGAACCACTAATATATATATATATATATATATATATATATATATATATATATATATATATATATATATAAGAAAAATTAAGGCAGACATGTTATTTCATGATAAATCCGAAGTTTAGGCTTTTTCAAACGAACCATCATCAGCTTCCGTTTTATTGTCCAGAAGATTTTACAATTCTTTGTAAAATAAAGACAGAAGCTGATACTCCTGATTTACCATGAAATAACGTGTCTGCCTTAATTTTTTTAATACCCACACTGCATGCTGATCTATATATATATATATATATATATATATATATATATATATTTATTCATATAGATAGGTGTGAGTTTGTAATCCTGGGTTTCACGCATTTGCGATCGTCCGAGTTTGTCTGACGATCGCAAAAGCGTGAAACCCAGGGTTACAAACTCACACCTATCTATATGAATATGTTTGCTCTATCACTGATATTGAGCGCTTTTAAATAATTACCACGCATATATAATATGTAAACAATATAATATATATAACAAATTACATATTTATATATATATATATATATATATATATATATATATATTGATATTTATAATTATATAGATACACTTTTCACACACACACACACACACACACACACACACACACACACACACACACAATATATATATATATATATATATATATATATATATATACAAACTGGGTTCATATGAGAAACAAAGTTGCATTTATAGGCGATAGATTAAAATAACAAAATGTTATTCTTGTTGATTATATTTATTTATGTTTTTAATATTTCGCATATTTTTGTTTATGATTTTAATATCTTTCATATTATTGTTTAGGTTCTAATATTTCTCTTATGTTTATATTTTTAAATTTTATATTTTTGTTTCAGTTTGTAATATTTCTCATATTTTTATTTATGAGAACAATATTTTTATATTAATTTTGCGCATGCATGTGTGTTGTTTATTTTCTTATGATAATTTTAATTAGTTGGCAATAAATGACCTGCCGAGGTTGATATGACATAAAAGCAAAACAACCAACAAACAACATCTTAAATCAAATCACACACCATCTATTATTAAACATATAAATCATTCAATTGAAAACAGAATTAACAATAATTCCTCCACTGGATACTTTTTCTGTCAGTAAAGTCATTATTATAATACAGCCCTACAAACCATCGGCTATACTTGCAGGAATATTAAATATAATAAATTAATCATAATGCCAAACACAATCTAAATAAGAAAGTAATTTGGTGCACGCAACCAGTTAACCAAATAGTAAGTTCTAAGGTAAGCAATAATTTTCTTTTCAAAATAAATTTCCAACTAATAATCCAGTTTACAAAATTTGTAATAAAAATACACTGAAACTTAGTTATAGCTGAAGTAATAATTTTGATATTATAATAAAAAAACAATAATACAATTCTAAAACATTATAATGTTAATTATAACCAACGTACCATAAATGATGATGATTATAACTAGTTCCTGCAACTGTCATAGCCATAACGTATGTCCTATGCAAAATAAATACCTTACAAATTCGATTGTATACCCAGCTACTATCACTACTAATGACAATCCTGAAACTACCAAACATTATATCGGATGCACTAAGAACATTTTTAACTCTCGATTATACCAGCATAACTTATCTTTCAATAATAAAGCATGTAATAATTCTATTTCTCTCTCTAAATATTACTGGCAATTGAATGATGCAAATAAAACTTCTACAGCTAAATTAGAAATATTAAACTAAAGCTAGAATATGTAAATCTTTAAATAAAATATGTCTCCTATGCTTACGAGAAAAAAATCTATATAATAAAATTCCCCAAAACTGACTTATTAAACCAACGTAATGAAATAACTAATTTCTGCAACCATAGAATATTCCATACCCTTAAATATATCAGAATTTATGTCAAATTTATTTCAATATTTCCACTATTTGCTCATATTATTACTTAAAAAATATTAGCTTATTAAACAGGCAATTTTTAATTACTATTTGAGTGTTACTTTGTAATTCATTGTGTTGTTTTGAATAAAACCGTGTTTTTGTTTAATATATATATATATATATATATATATATATATATATATAATTTTGGTTATATAACATATGAGCTTATATATAGTGTAATAGTTGTTACAATGGTTTATAAAAGCATAGTATTACTACACGACAATTTTCATGTTTCGGAGCAGAACTGCTTCTCTTCGGGTGATATGTGGAACTGAAAATAAATGGTGAAAACGATTTATTTTTGGGAATGTGAGTTGTAAGTGGTGGTGATAGAGCATTGGAATTTGGTGTGTCTAAACTAATCCATTAGTAGTTTGTAACCATAGAGATACACATTTGAGTTAGGAGAGAGGGAAAGATGTTTTAAATCTAGACAGGTCACTTTTTACGTTTTTGAGCAAAAAATTAGATTTTTTTAAATGAGTAGATAATTTTTATTTAACTACTATTTATAAGTACATGGGATAGGAAGTTTAGGTCAGAATTTAGGTTAAATAATTATAGTATTCTTAGTTATAGTGTGTTTAGAGTAACAATTTAATATTGTTTGGGGTTTTCTTTTATTAATATAATACTCATTTTTTTTATTTTATAGATGAAACATAGTTATTAATTAAATTTTGAAGATTATTTTGTCTGAGTAAGGAATCTAGTGGGACCACATAATACTTAAAATAGGTAAATCATTTTTAACAGTAAGTTGAATTTTTTTATTAAAGCACGAGTTAAAACTGACCTCTTTTGGCGAATTAAATTTTAACGAAAAATATTTTCGATGTTTACATAAAACTGTTAATTCATCCCTACTGTTTAATAGTTCACCATTGTTAGGGAACCTTAGAATGTGCAGCTTTTCATTCAGGCACAAAGTTGAACAAGTTACAAATTTTAGTTTTTCCCTGGATTTTCCGTTTTTACTTTGGGTCTCCTTTAATTTCCAAAATACGCAGAAAGGGATGTTTGGTTTCGGTACATTTTGCTTTTGAAGAAAGTTAACTGCATAAATCATCGTTGCTTAAAAGTGTTCTTTGTAGATCCGATGTAGATCTTACTAACATTTGGATTTTCAATTAATGTCATATTACATAGATAGACAATTGAATTTATTTTACACATATTTTATAGTGGGCAATTATTGGGGTTTCGACAATTGAATAAGTTGGTGTTATTGATCTATTTATTATTTTCATAGTTATTGTTACTTTGATTAACGTGATGATTTAAGATACGTTTATTATAATTTGTAATGATTTTGTCAAGGTTACTTGTACAACTATAACTTAAATTAAGTGTATTTTTGTTAAAAAGTTTAATTAGAGGGTTATTAATAAGGAAATGTTTCCCAATTAAATTGAGGAACTTCAGCCCTAACTTGGTGTTAGCCATTTGGTTGAATGGGGGTGTGTAACAAATGATCTTTCTATTTCAATATTTCATGTTATGGTTATATTTTGTTATGTAATTGATATCCTGGTTTTTGTAGCCATCATTTTTTAGGGCCTTATTATAAAATATGTTTATAAAATATCTCGTCACTGGAAAAGTTTTTACTAATTCTATATCCTATGAATGAGGGCATATGTTTGATTATACTTGGGGGTGATTTGACTTTGGGTGGATATATATTGGATATTCGTTAGGTTTTATGTTTGGTTGGTAAGAATTATTTACTAAGTGAAGTGTTACATCAGGGAAGTTTACTACTTTTAAATTAATGTTAATTATTACTTTTAGATTTGAACTTTTGAATTCTCTGTGGATGAGTCTTATTTTGGGTTTTAAAATGTGTGGAATTTTGGACTAACATAAGAACTTCATTCCTATATAACCCTATGTCTTGTGTGTTTATGTCATGTTAAGCTTATATAACCCCCTAACCACTCTTTCTCATCACTTTCCCCTATGTAGCCCCCTAACCACTCTTTCTCATCACTTTCCCCAATGTAACCCCCTAACCACTCTTTCTCATCACTTTCCCCTATGTAACCCCCTAACCACTCTTTCTCATCACTTTCCCCAATGTAACCCCCTAACCACTCTTTCTCATCACTTTCCCGTATGTAACCCCCAACCACTCTTTCTCATCACTTTCCCCAATGTAACCCCCTAATCACTCTTTCTCATCACTTTCCCCAATGTAACCCCCTAACCACTCTTTCTCATCACTTTCCCCTATGTAACCCCCTAACCATTCTTTCTCATCACTTTCCCCAATGTAACCCCCTAACCACTCTTTCTCATCACTTTCCCCAATGTAACCCCCTAACCACTCTTTCTCATCACTTTCCCCAATGTAACCCCCTAACCACTCTTTCTCATCACTTTTCCCTATGTAGCCCCCTAACCACTCTTTCTGATCACTTTCCCCTATGTAACCCCCTAACCACTCTTTCTCATCACTTTCCCCTATGTAGCCCCCTAACCACTCTTTCTCATCACTTTCCCCAATGTAACCCCCTAACCACTCTTTCTCATCACTTTCCCTATGTAACCCCCTAACCACTCTTTCTCATCACTTTCCCCTATGTAACCCCCTAACCACTCTTTCTCATCACTTTCCCCTATGTAGCCCCCTAACCACTCTTTCTCATCACTTTCCCCAATGTAACCCCCTAACCACTCTTTCTCATCACTTTCTCCTATGTAGCCCCCTAACCACTCTTTCTCATCACTTTCCCCTATGTAGCCCCCTAACCACTCTTTCTCATCACTTTCCCCTATGTAGCCCCCTAACCACTCTTTCTCATCACTTTCCCCAATGTAACCCCCTAACCACTCTTTCTCATCACTTTCCCCTATGTAACCCCCAACCACTCTTTCTCATCACTTTCCCCAATGTAACCCCCTAACCACTCTTTCTCATCACTTTCCCCTATGTAACCCCCTAACCACTCTTTCACATCACTTTCCCCTATGTAACCTCCTACGCAACAGTGGCAGTGAAATGCCTCGCTTGGGGTGAAATGACTAATATATATATATATATATATATATATATATATATCAATGGAATCAATGGAATTATTTTTAATCCGTCATTGTTGTTATTTAAAAACATTTTTTTGAAATAGACCCATAATTTTTGTTTTTTCTTCAAACAGTCTGCAGCAAAGAAAATTCTGTCACGGAAAACTTTTTTTGCAATGCGTTTTCTTCCTTGAGAAATTTGAGTTAAGTGGAGAAGATCTTTTTGTGAAAAAAAAAAAAATAAATAAAAGTGTTTATGGGGAAAAGTAACGTTATGATAAAATAGGTTTATGCGTTCCAATTTAAATATTCGTATATCTGTGGACCTCATAAAAAGAACATGAAAGAAATTCATCTTAATTAAGAAAGAAAATATATGCCTTAAATAAAAAAAAAACATTCTAAATTACATTAATGTTTTCTGGCCCAAACATAAACATACGCCAGGGTTTAAGAAAAACCTCTTTTCTTAATGAAAATGCTCTTTTCTCAGGTAAACATTTTTATGGACGGGCATAAAAACCATGAAAAAAAAGAAAATATGGAATTATTATATAATAATAATTATAAGAGTAAAAATAAAAAAAAAATAATAGTAATGACAGCAAGATTATTTTCATGTTCTTTTAACAATATGTCAAAATTAAAGCACTTAGCAGTGTCTATTATCTTTTATTCATATACAGACGCAGAGATATAAATATTCTGAGATAGATAGATAGATAGATAGATAGATAGATAGATAGATATGAATAGTCTAGCGTAGATAGATAGATAGATAGATAGATAGATAGATAGATAGATAGATAGATAGATATGAATAGACTAGCGTAGATAGATAGATAGATAGATAGATAGATAGATATGAATAGTCTAGCGTAGATAGATAGATAGATAGATAGATAGATAGATAGATAGATAGATAGATAGATATGAATAGACTAGCGTAGATAGATAGATAGATAGATAGATAGATAGATTTTTTCTTCTCCGTTTAGGAGGAATTCTCAGATCTGAACTATAAAAGAAGCGAATCAAAAAAAGACCTTTGACTTTTTAAGATGATAAAATTTGTTTTTTAAACAGTATTTTGTTTCTATAAAGACTTAATCCTTCTCTTGTACTCAATATTTTGCCGCTCACTAATGTCTTTTCGTTGTCTATTTTGAGGCTAATGGATTCATGTCTACACCTTGCAAAAGAAATATAATCATATAATCGCTGTCTAAGACTGTGAGTAATCATATGTAAATAACAGTACATATGTGAGTAGAACAGAATATCAATGTAAACATGTATACATCTTGAGAGGAAGTAGAGGATCATAAGCGCTTCCCATCTTCCTACCTTTTGCACCTCATAAGATTTATCTTTTCTCTGAGCCGCCATTAATTTTTCAAGCTTGTTAATTAGTGGCTAGTTCCTTCCTCTTCTTCTCTTGCTTCTGTATATCCATTGAGATTTGCATTTACCAAGTTCTCTCTGCAATGGTCAGACGCCCCTGCCTTTCATCTCAGTGTTCTCGACAGGCTCCAAAGGAGAATCTGTAATGTGATAGGTCCCAACATGTCAGCTCGACTCCAGCCACTTTCTCACCGGCAGGATGTGGCTTCCCTCTGTCTATTCTACCAATATTTCCATGGCTTCTGCTTCCAAAAACTGAAGCCACTGGTGCCCCTACCACTAGAATTTACTCGTGCCACCAGGCTGGCAACAAGGTCCCACCGATTTACATTAGATCTACCAAATGCAGGTGACAATTCTACTCCATCATCTTCTTTTCTCACACTTCCCGCCTGTGAAACTCCCTTTCATATACTTGCTTTCTTGATGGCTACAACTTCCATGAATTTAAATGCAATGTCAATACCCATCTGTTATCCACTTGACTCCAGTTCTTTCTACATCTTCCTGCATGCCTTGTTCTTTTCCTTTTTCTCTACCTTTGCAACTTTCATCACAACAGTATCCCTTTCCTTCAATTGCCCTTTCTCTAACACCCCCCCCCTGTAACTGGTTCGTTTTTCTTTTCACTCTCTGCCTGTTTAAACTTTTACTCTTATGTCGCCCCCTGCGCAGCAGTGACGGTTCCGCCTTGCTTTGAGTGAAATGATTAAAAAATGTGTGTTTTAGAAATTTCAATCGTCTCGTTTTTATTCTACGTATAAACGTTCTTTTGTTTGTATTTTCCTTAAATCTTCTTCATTGATTACATTTTCAGTTAATACTATTTTCAGCATCTTTCTATAGATCAATATTTTTTAGGATATTTTTACCTTCCATCATACGTAGGCTGATATTACATTACAATTTAGCATTGCTTTTTTCGCTTTTTACTGTCTTAGTTTCTACTACTTTTCTTAGCTTTTGAAAGGCATCTTTCACTATCCCAATGTGACTTCAGACGTTAGTATTACATTTTACATTTTCTCTTCCCAGATATTTGAATTTTTGTCAGATAGATTTTGGTATCTCCAGTTGGTCGCTTGCATCTGTGCTGTTTCACTTGCTGACAACTGTCTATTTTGTTTGCAATTAATAATTAGTCCATTCTTCAAGCTTTCATTTACTACTTGTAGCAGTTACTGCAGTTTCCATTCTGTGCCTATTATCAACTGTCATTTGCATATATGTTTAAACATTTGACCTCAAGCAAGGCAATAAAGCCACTAAGAAGTAAGTGATTACTGAGTGTGAGAGAATATTAAAATAAGAAAACGTTATTAAGGAGTGAAAACTATAAAAAAAAACAAGAATTCAGAAGACAGGCAATAACGACTGGCATCGCATTTAAATTTTTGAAGATCGAATTTGACTGGAAATTCAGAAACCCGGAGAGAACTTCAAAAGTAAGAATGCGGGAGGAGAAAATGCTAGTAATGTATACAGGGTTACATCTAGACAATTCATCTGTAAAATTATGAGACCTAGCCGCCCATCTAGTACAAGGGGACCAAAAAAATAATAAATTTTTAAGTGTGTATTGGCAGACATGAGCAAGTGGTAGCACTGCGAAACAGTGGCCTCATGAAGTAAACACTCTGCCATTTCAGTAATCATGAATCAAGATAAATTTCTAAGCAAATTATGGATGTCAGATGAGGCTCATTTTCATCTCACAGGTTACGTGAATAAGCAGATCTATCGTTACCGGGCAGACAAATCCAAATGAAGTTCATAAGCGCCCTTTACACGCTAGTAAGGTGACAGTATGGTGTGTTGTTTTATTACATGAGATCATCGGGCCTTATTATTTTGAAAATGAACAGGGGATCTCAGTTACTGTCACTGCAATTTGTTACGTGGAGACACCTGAATTGAATAATCTTTCACACGTTCAAGAAACCTGGTTTCAACAGGATGGACCGACATCACAGAATGCACGGCAATCATTAGAGGCTGTACGGGAATTGTTCGGCAACCGTGTGATCTCAATATTTGGTAATGTTCCATGCATTTTTTGTGATTATTTCTTGTGCGGCTATCTCAAGAGTAAAGTGTACACGCCTCTACCAAGAACTCTGGATGAGTTAAAACAGAGGATTCAGGATGAAATTCACAGTATCCCAGCTGAGATGTTGCAGTAGTCAATGAGGAATCTGAACAGCAGATTTCAAGAATGCATTCGTACAGGAGGACGCTATCTACAGGACGTAGTTTTTAAAAAAATGAAAATTCTATCATTGTTTCTTAAATGGCATGTTTTAAGGTTTCAAATACTTTGAATAATATATTTTTACATCACTCTGGGTTTTATAGAATTGTTAAAATGTTCCAGTTTTTTGAGGTCACCCTAGGCTTAAATTCATAAAGTCTGTTAAAGAAGAGGAAAGCTCATGAAAACAATTACCATGAAAACATTTATAGAAAAGGTAAAGTGAAGCTATATTATGGCTTAAATTCATAAAGTCTATGTACCAAAGAGGAAAGCTTATCAGAACAATTACCATGAAAATATTTATAGAAAAGGTAAAGGGAAGCTATATTATGGCTTATATTCATAAAGTCTAGGTACCAAAGAGAAAAGTTTATCAGGTCAATTACCATGAAAACATTTGTAGAAAAAATTAAGGGAAGCTTTATTATGGTTTTAATTCATAAAGTCAGGGTACCAAATAGCATAGTTCATCAGAATCATTTACATGAAAGTATTTGTAGAAAATCCACACGGCAGCTACTTTACGACTGTGGGAAAGTGATTGAAACCGAGATACTAGATGAGGACTATTAAAATTGCAGTTTTTTCTTTTCTTTTTCCTTATGTATTTTATGAAGAATCTCTAAATGCACCGTAGAATCACCGGACCAGATGTGATATTTATATTCAATACATAGACGAATGACAGGCTTATAAATATGTAAGATAGATTTTGCCGAGGATAATTGTCTTGCACGACAGACATAAAGTAAATTTCCTAGCAGTAAAACTAACAATTGATTCAATATAGTGTTTACTTTCTATGTCAACAGCGAGCGTTAGCCGGAGATGGTACAACGAGTCACTCTCTAGAGGTTTAGTATCAACCATAACGGTGGAAGGCAGATCGGGGTCTTTCAGATCATTAATAGAGTTGTTTCGTTTTAGGAGCCATAAAGATTGAGAGGCGATTCTTTGTCTCAGTTAACAAACTGTAGGTAATTTTTTAGATCAGCTGCAAATACACCGTCATCTAAATGTCACGAGTCTCCTACCCGTTATGGTCGATTGGCCACCCTATAATGTGCAGTCATATTATTCTTGTGTTGATTATTGACAAAGAGTAAATTGAAAAGGAAATGGCAAATCTAAGCTTATTTATAAATGGAACTTTGTCTGTGTGTGTCTGGGGGGGTTCGTTACCTATAGACTCCGAAACGGCTGAACCGATTTTTTGAAAATTTACACAGTTGTACTGTAAGCTTCTGTGAGTGTTCTTAGCTAGGTTTTGTGTCGAGGTACCCCAGATAAATATCGAAAATCGATAATCGAAAATATCGGGTTATAGAAGGAGTGGTCCGATTTTAATCAAATTTTATACACTCATAGACAAAGACATAAGAAACGATGTTCAGAAGTTTCAAGGCTGCAGTTCTGACAATCGTGCAGAAAATCGATAATTTATATATATATATATATATATATATATATATATATATATATATATAAAAGGTAAGATGTTTGAGTGTGTCTGTTTATTTGCCTGTATATCAGTATTTTTTCAGCCCTTTTATTTTAGTTTTTGCTTCGGGTTTGGCTCTAAGTAGATATAATTGTAGTTCTTAGTCTCAGCCATGATACCATTTACTCAGAGTACTTATTTAGTCTTCAAAATTCAGTTTACGATGAAAAACATTATTTGATATCGACACCAGGAAATCAAAATTTTACTCACATCCATTTATTTTTCTTTCAGTCTACGGTTTTGCTTTAACTGGAAACAACTATTGCTTTTTAGTCTTTCGTGCCAACGTCCAAAGAGTCTGAGCCCCAGGACCATGGATTAGTTTTAAAGCTTTCATTACACCCGAGCAACGCCGGGCTATACTGCAAGTCTATTATATTTAAAGTGCAACTACGTTTTTATCTTGTTGCTAATAAACATTCTGAGTGGTAAGCGTATCTGCTTGTATTATTGTTCTAGGGTTTTAGGTTCTGGTTATGACGGGAAACTGCATCCGGCAGCAAGGCCTCTCACTGGGAGATTGTGAGGGGCATTGAACCACCTCTTAAATACTGTTGCTCCCAGGTCCACCCTGAACCGGAGTAGTAGTACCTGTTAAGGTCCCAACTGTGGGCAAGTAGATAACCCCTAAACTGGGGTCAAAACATTATGAAAGTATAACAATACACTTTTATAGAAATATATACGTAAAAATAGGCTTTTATAAAAAAACAATTACATTTTTGAAAATGTTGTGGGGTTCTCTTTTTCATAAAGATGGACTTATCCAGAGTATACTTATTCGACTGCTATAGAATCGATACTTGAGAATACCGCGTTTTCTCGCGGTAATTCCTTCACCAGTGTCCACTCTCTGCCTTCGGGCGGAGAGCATTAACCCAGTCATGGCTCCGCCGAAGGGTAAAGTCACTGCTAGGCAAAATTAGACACATTTTTGGCTGGGTTATATGGCCGGGAGAACCCATGTTAAAAAGACTTTGTACCAAATTTTGCCCTAGTGGAGGGGCAAATAAATACTGAATCCCACGTTTTCAAAGAGAGTTAATCGGAGAATACGAGAGTCCAGAGAGAGATTAGCAGTCAGTACACAGTAGTTCTGTGCTGCACTCATCGAGAAGATTATTACGCAGGACCCGTCAGCTTCCGACGCGGACATACTCAATATACTACGGCTTCACTTCCAGAGACTTGTACATATACTTTTTACTAACCCGCATTCCTGGACAACTAATCTTCATTCAAGTCTGTATCTTTATGTTAATACACTTGTTTTCTATCTCAATTACTGGTCGTTTTTCTTTAATTTGTGCGACTCCCATTCCCGGGATACACAACAGAAAGAAAAAAAATTATTCCCAGCAATGCATTTTGAATACAAAACTAGAAGACATCATCAGTTTTATAAAATAAAAATAATATTTTTTTCATTAAAATCTGACTAAATCAACCTTCTCATTATAACCGAACATTAAAAGAAATACTTTTAAGCCTTACATTTTTAGAATTAAATAACCCACAGAGGTGTTGATATGCCGTTAAACAAAACTCAAACTCCAGCTCAAGTGTG
The DNA here is from genome assembly GCA_037127315.1 of Ascarosepion bandense. NCBI lineage: Eukaryota > Metazoa > Mollusca > Cephalopoda > Sepiida > Sepiidae > Ascarosepion > Ascarosepion bandense. Next base: position 142,380 of record JBBBDQ010030543.1, read on the forward strand.
TTATTGCACTTTGTCCATATATACATATATATACATATATAATGTTCAATGTTAAATGAGATCAACTTGTATAATCTGCGTATATCTCTGTATATATATATATATATATATATATATATATATATATATATATATATATATTCAAGTAACATTTCAGACAATTAAAAATGGTCCTTTGTGTATATTCACTGAATTTATCAGTTCCTTTCCACAATAAGGAAATGGGTTTTGTTGATTAGATGGAAATTGTAAGATAGGCCATTTATTGGAAGCAAAATAAGTTGAGCTGTAAATTATCAAATGATTTTAAGATGTTTTGCCCGTAGCAGAGATATTTGTTACAAGGGTTTGTATTTATATAAAAATTAATGATCATTCATCTCTTTCGATTGTGGGGGCACTTACACTTGCGCTGTTGGCAAAGTAGCCATTTTTTCAGTTATTATTCATCGTTTGCATCTTCTGCTTTTGCTATGTCATCATTCTTTTTTTTTTTTTGTCTGTACCTCTTTTTATGAATAATCCTCGTTAATTTACACTTTGAAATACAACAAAACACGCTCTAATAAGTAGCTACGGCAGACGCCTACTGTAGAGAGTTAGCGAGATATTATCATACACTCGTGGTTTCAATTCTTATTGAGAAAAGCGCATTTTTTACCAGCTGCGATATCTTTTATATGTCAAGTCTATTAAGGACATGCGCGATCAAGGCTATCCATGGCTTCTTCTTCTTCTTCTTCTTCTTCTTCTTCTTCTTCTTCTTCTCTGTGCCCTGTCCCTTCAGGATGTAGGCGATCATGGATTTCCACGTTTCCCTATCCCTGGTGGCTCTGAGAACGCCTTCTCCTGTTACACCATGTAACCCTCGTTCCTACAGGTAACCACCTTTTATTGCACTACATAATTTGTTTCTGTTATGTAAAATCGGTTCGTTTATATGACAGTGGATGTCGAACAGTCTTTTTTGAGAATGATTAGATTAAGTCAAATATTTGTCCATGCCAGTACCTGTCAAACGCCTTCGACATATCTAAAGCCACAACCCAAACCTCGGGGTTCGTTCTGTGGCAGCCTCAGTATCCTTCTGTAGAACCACATTTCTGTTACTTCGACCCTTTCCTTCATATGTGAGGAGATTGTCCAATATTTGCTGCCATATAGGAGGATAGATATCACAGAAAAGTCCAGTATTCTTTTCTTTGTTTCCAACTGAATTTTCCTCTCTCTTAATACTCTGCTTAGCTTTTGGGATGCGTCCTTGTCCATGACAATGCGCTTTCAGACCTCAGTGAAGCACTTTCTGTCTTCTAATTATTTTCTTACTGATACTCTGTCACACATTGTTACTAGTTTTTTCTATATTTTTATTATCCACTTGTAGTTTGACCTCAGAAGTCCAGATTACAAATGGTCAAAATTTCCGGTGGAAGACCAACAATAAATAAATATCAAATTCCTCTTACGGGCCCTTTTCGCGAGCCGTTGTGAATTTTGTTTATCCTCCAATGGAAAGCCCAGAATTAAATACAGGTGTGAATTCCCAAATTACTTCTTCGGAGCCCCAACGACGAAATAAAAGGCCGACACAGGGAGCATCGACAGTTGAAAAACTACGAGCATAATTAACGCGTCCCTTGACCACGTCAAGCGATCGCATTGTGATTGCCTCTCCTTTATCTCTCATCTTCTTTTTCACTGTTCCCTGAGCCACTTACCCGAATGGACTGAGCGGAGACTTCAAAAACACTCCTAACAAACGAACGCTTACACATACATACGCACAAATTCTTTTCGGCATTTACTGCTATAAACAATTTTAACGACCTTTGTACCAACCAAAAGACATTACTTTTATTTGTAAAAAAAACTTAATTGATATATATATATATAAATGTTGTTTCTATACACAATTTGATTTTCTTGTTTTATACCCCCCTTATAGTGGGCTATCTACTAACAAGGTCAAATTCAGTTAATCTGTTTCAGCACACAAATACACTTTACTATAACGGATAACCCACTATAACGTAATGATCTCAAGCTTTCTAAATACCGTAGACGATCCAATGTTGCTTTATAATGTGAAACGACAGTTGATTCTAGATAATGCCTTTCACAATTTTGTCTTTTACTTTTATACTACTTGCTTTATTTTATAACCAAGCCACAAGAATATGAAATAAAAACTATAGGTTAGCTGAAATTTGATACAATTCGACTCAGGAATAATACAGCTGTATTGAATAATTCTAAGAAGCTGTAGCGTAATCTGTAAGGCGTTCTTCATGTAGGACTGTGAAAATCAAAAATCAAATCTTGTCTGAAATTAGTCTTTATTTCCAATTCATTCTGTTTGATTGAGGGTTGTAGAATTTATAAGTGTTGTAGAGTAGTTTTCGCACTGAAGGTTATAATCGTGCTATGTCGGTTGCTAATCGACTTAACGTACACAAAATGTTAGGAACTTGGTAATCTTCCACTGAAAGTTGACTCCTTAGTATTTGGCTAACTGCCGACTAATATCAACTGCCTTATTCCAACTATGTCTAAACAGGAACTAACTAGTAGTTCTACTGAACTCCAATAGAAATATAAAGAACTCTCCAGAACTTCTATGAACTCCTAAGAACTTCCTGTTAACTCTTATTAATATAGGAGGGAGAGTCCATTGTCTGAGGAATAGGTGTGTTTCCCGTAACAATAAGCTTCCTGAATGTTGTATACAAATTATCTAATGATTTCACATGCAACTTGTGTAGAAAATTGACAGGTACATTCGGCCTTGGGTGAGGTCAATAAAAGACAAGGAGAGTTGACAGATATATCCGTCAATGGATGATATCAGCAAATGCAACAGCAAAAAAGAACACAAGCGATAACTGGCTTGAACAAAATGGACATCCAGGTGTGGGTGACGTCAACAAAACGACAACCCGAAAAAGTAAAAATACGTGGGAGTTTTAAGACTATATAAAGTCCAGAATGTTTGGCTGAAGAGACAGCGTATTTCCGCTGGCTTCCAACTCCCGACGGCCTCTTCGTGTGTGTTACTCTCTCCGGCTGCCTTCCTACTCCACACAAGCTTCACCGACGAAGAATAAAAATATAAGAATTTATTTTTCTAAATATATACGTGTTCCTCGTTGTTCGTCGAGATTCAGGGGCAGTATATAACACTTGCAATATGTTAGCTTATCTTAGCTGCTAATAAGCAAACCCTAAAAAATTGGGTAATGGTGTGGTGTTGTGATGGTTTTTAGTTTTCTAAAATCAACTTCAAGGATTGATACGAGAATGAAAAGAGTGAAAAAATAAAAGGAAAAAATTAGAATGAAAGAAATAAGGTTTTGAAGATAAAATTCATAATGTTTTTAACGAAAATAAAGAAGAGATGAAAAGAAAGAAAGAGGGCAGAATGTCAAACAAAATAAAAACTATGCACGAAATAAAAAAGAGTCTCTAAAATCAAGAATAAAAAAGAAAAAAAATGCTATAAAGAATGAAATAACGAAAGCAAAAAACATCACTGGTAAAAAAGATAAAAATAAAACAGAACAATGAACGACAAAACAGCTATGTAAGAAAAAGAAAGAAAGAAAGAAAGAAAAAAGAAAAAAGAAAAAAAGAAAGAAAGGAAGAAGAAAATCTATGATAAAACAAAAAAGAAAAAACCCTGAAAGCAAAAAAATGAAGGAAAAAAGATTATCCCAGAAAGAAGGAAAGAAGAAATATTTCTGATAAATGAATGAAATCAAAATAAAGCATGGAGAAAAAAAATGACCATACAAGAAAGAAAAAAAAGAAAGAAAGAAAGAAAGAAAGAAAGAAAAAAGAAAGAAAGAAATCTTTGAAATCAAAAAATGAAAGAAACAATAATTCTTTCCCAGAAAGAATGATAGATCGAAAAAAATCTTTGATAAAAGAAAGAAATAAAGAAAAATAAAGAAAAGAAAAAAAGTAAAAATCACGTAAGAAAGCAAAAAGAAAAATCTCTAATAAAAGAAAGAAAGAAAGAATGAAGGAAAAAAGAAAGAAAGAAAAAGAAAGAAAACCTTTAATAACAAAATGAAAAAAAGAGAGAGTATAGAAAGAAAATCTCAAAATAAAAGAAAGAAAATCTCAAAATAAAAGAAAAAACACGAAGAAAATTTCTGATAAAGAAGAAAGAAAAAATAAGGCATCTCAGATAAAAAAGAAAAATATCTCATGAAAGAAAAAAAATCATTAATAAAGGAAAGAAACAGTGGGAGAGAGAGAAAAAAAGAAAAAAGACAACTTTGATAAATGAAAGAAAGAAAGAAAGAGAGAAAGAAAGAAAGGGGCAGAGCCAAAGCGAAAAAAAAGGAAATTTCTGATAAAAGAAAGAAAAAAGAAAATATATCTGATAAAAGAAAGAAGAAAATATGTGATAAAAAAGAAAGAAGAAAATATCTAAAAAAAGAAATAAAGAAAAAACAAGACATCTTTGATAAATTAAAGAAACTATCTGATCAAAGAAATAAAGAAGATATATATCTCTTAAAAGAAAGACAGAAAATGACTGACAAAAGAAATAAAGAAAGAAGACATATTTTACGAGAGAAAGAAAAAAATCTCTAATAAAAAAGAAAGAAAAACAAAGAATAAAATCTCTCATAAAATAAAGTAAAAAGAAAGAAATATTATCTGATAAAAGGAAGAAAGAAAGAAAATAGCTCAAAAAGCAAAAATGGAAAGAAAATAAGAAAAATATTTCGAAAAGATTGAAAGAAACTCTTTGCTGAAACGTAAGAAAGAAAGAAAGAAATAAAAAAGAGAAAAAGAAAGAAAAATTTCAATTTAGACTTAATAGAAGATTAAAATGCGCAGAACATTAAAATAGGATAAAACTTCCGGAAAAAAAAACGAAATAAATTTATTGAAAAATAAAAAAAGACGGGGAAAAAGAAAATACAAAAAAGAAATAAATAAATAAGGCATACAATTTCCAGAAAGAATAAAAAGTCGTGCTAAATTCCATTAAAAGAAATTCAAAGAAATTTTAACATATATATATATGGAGGCGTCTACGTTAGTGTATGTGTCGCGCTCGTTCGTGTATGTGAATAAAAACGAAAAACGTATTAGGAAAAAGTTAGGGTGTATCTAAAATAAAACCTAAAAAACGGAATAATATTCTCTACCAATGCGAATGGTCGTCTAGGTGTTGGGATCATCAAATCCTAATTGGTTATTTATGATGTCACCAGTGGGGCAAATATTAATACAGTCATAAAAGCAAAATTCAACCACAAATATGTTATTTCATAAAGGACTCCCTTACAGGTGTCGCTTCCCCATTGACATACAATTATTACGTAGCTGTCCTCTGATTAGCTATTGACAGTAAGAAAAGTTACTCCCCACTAATATCCCGAGAGGCATCATTCGTGGTTCATCAGAAACTATTGAGGCAGAAGGAGAAATTACCAGACGGGTACAATACGCCATCTTTGCAAGGAAGGTTGAGTCGGGAAAAGCATAGGCATGCATGCTGAGAAGTGAGTTTATCTATCATCGTAGAGGATTTTATTACAGGCAAATCAGTGTGCAGAAAAAGATGCACTAACAAAATGTCAGATCTTAAGTAATCTATTGATGTCAGGTCGAATTACTTGAAAATAAATGTATACTAATACGTGCGCGCGCACACACACACACACACACACACACACACACACACACACACACACACACACACATATCTAAACTTATTTATAAATAGAACTTCGTCTGTGTGTGCCTGCGAGTGTTCTTAGCTAGGTTTTGTGTCGAGCTAACCCTGATAATAATCGAAAAAATCAGGTTATAGAAGGAGTGGTCCGATTTTAATCAAATTTGATACACTCATAGACAAAGACATAAGAAACGATATTCAGAAGTTTCAAAGTTGCAGTTCTTACTATAGTGCAGAAAATCGATAATATATATATATATATATATATATATATATATATATATATATATATAAGGCAAGATGTTTGTGTGAGTGTCTGTTTATCTGCCTGTATATCTATAATTTTTTCAGGCCTATTATTTTAGTTTTTGCTTCGGGTTTGGCTTTTAGTAGGTATAATTGTAATTCTTAGTCTCAGCCATGATACCATTTACTCAGAGGACTTATTTAGCCTTCAAAATTCAGTTTACAACGAAAAAAACTTACTTGATATCGATACCAGGAAATCAAAATTTGACTTACATCCATTCATTTTTCTTTCAGTCTACGGTTTCGCTTTTACTGGAAACAACTATTGATTTTTAGTCTTTCGTGCCAACGTCCAAAGAGTCTGAGCTCCAGGACCATGGATTAGTTTTAAAGCTTTCATTACTCCCGATCAACGCCTTATTATTCTGGTAGTATACATACATATATATATATATATATATATATATATATATATATATATAATAATGTAGATATTAATTCTCACCGGTAACACAACACATATATTATACAAGGATCACAATTTTTAAATTCTTTAAAAATACACGATACATTTGAAATAGACGGGAATTTTAATTTATATATATAAACTAAATGGGGATAAAAAAATTTTTGTATGTTTAAATAAAAAGAAATTTTTTTACAAAAAATTATATTAAAATATGCGGACATTAAACTATATAAAAAATTCTTATTTAAAATATTATTTGAAGAACCATTTTTTTATTTCCTGTATTCCCTCAGGTCTTGGGCGATCGTGCCAAGGTCAAAGCCAAAAGAATTTCTGGCCGACCTGAAAAAGACTACCATCACCTTTAAATTTGTTGTTTTTCATCTTTTTTTTTTTTTTACTTTTTTCCTGCGTAGTCTTATCGGTTATTACATAAAGTTTCCGATTATAAAACAAGTTTGAAAGAATTTCAATATTTAAACAATTTTTTTTGGTGGGGGGCTCAGTTTCTCATACAACCTTATAGTAAATCGATCCTCCATTTTTGAACCACTTTGAACAATTGGGTCGCTTTGTATTGTTTTTTGTTTTTTTTTTTGTTTTTTTGGACGAGTTGTTGCTTAGGTTTTTGTCTATTTCAAGTTTTCTTCAGTTCTTACGATGGCATCTTCCCCGGAAACTCCAAGAATGGCTTTATCCAAAATCTTCGCAAAGGATTCAGTTGTTGAATATGCGCAAGATCGATTTACTATAAGGTTCTATGAAAAACTGAACCCCACCCCTAAAATTGTTTAAATGTTGAAATTTTTACAATTTTTTTTGGTCACTCAGAAAGTTTAGGATTTAATCGATAAGATTAATAATCAATAAGATTGATAATCAACCAATTTACAGGTGGTGGTAATGTCGTACCGGCGAGTGGTTCCAAAATGGAGAATCGATTTACTATAACGTTGTATGAAAAACTGAGCCCCCTATCCTAAAATTGTTGAAATATTAAAATTTTTCCAAATTTTTTTGTAAGTCAGAAAGTTTAGGGTGTAATCGATTAGATTGCAGTGAAAAAGTCAAAATAAAAATGAAAATCAACAAATTTAAAGGTTTTGGTAGTCTCCTTCAGTTCCGCGGAATTTCTTTATAAATGAAACACATTGTCGCCATTCTATGTTGTAATATGCGATGATTGCTTTCTTGTAAGTCCGGCGAGAAAAGTTGTCTTTGTCATAATTTCGTTAATTTTCGGGTATTTTCTATTCACATTTAGGCGGTAGGCTCTCAGTATAAGTTCTGCATTATTCTAATATTCTTCTCAAATTAATCAAGTTTTAGTTAGGCAATTAACTGCCGTACGTAATACACTCTTAGGCGACCATGTCTCTTTCGAGACATGAGTGACTAGGCAGATTTTCCTGCGTTCGTTTACCATCGGACAACGTGCCAAAAGACCTAAATACTCTTAAACAACATTAAAATATCAAACAAGGGCAGCGATAGTTTTAAAGAAAAAGACCTAAAGGCAAACACCGTATTTAGCCTTCAAAATTCAGTTTGCGACGGAAAACCTCTTTGACATCGATACCGGAAATCAAAATTTCGCCTTGCCTGGAAACAACTATTGCTTTTTAGTCTTTCGTTCCAACGTCCAAAGAATCTGAGCTCCAAGACCATGGAGTAATTTTGAAGCTTTCATTACTCCCGAGCAACGCTGGGCTATACTGCTAGTTTATTGATAAAAAAGAAGATTTCAGCACTCAGTAATATCAACTATAAACACGCTAACAACGTACTGACCGTGTTCAGTACATCAGGTGCATATTAGAAACTGACCATATTTTGATTTGAATTATTAGTTTAGCTATTAGCGTTACTTAAGCTAAGATCGTTATAATTTGGGTGTGCGAATATTTTATTTATTAAATAGATAATTTAGTTAGGTTAATATCAAAACCCACAGAAAGAATAAGATACTAAAATTGTGGAAGGAAAAAAATTATATTTCAGGTTCCGATATTATTAATATCACGTTAAAGGGGACGTCATTACTTTGTTTACATTGACGACGAAGCGTTTGAATGGGTATGTTTTTTAAGAATAAAAAATTAAAAAATTAAAAAATTGAAATGAAACGAATTTAGAAAAATAAACTAAAATAATTTTTTTTTAAAATATACATATAGAGAAACATATGTATAAAGAGAGAGAAACCAAGATACATATATATATATATATATATATATATATATATATATATATATATATATATATATATTTCGGTTAATATAAGAGTTAAAGGTCAATGGGGATTACTTGTAGTTTTTGTTTTCCGGGAAAACGAAAGATATTACTGGAAACAATTTTAAAAAGTAAAATGATCTAATTATTAGGGTTAAGATAACAAGTTTTTCTAGAAGGCATCAGTTACCTCTATTTCATATTCCATTATTAGATTTGGTTTTTGCGATATCCCAGATAATACAGTGGTTTTTGTTTTTAAATTTCCAGAAGTATTTTGAGGGGCTAGTACTTTTACTGAATTTAATATTGCTTTAAGTTAATTTATGATTGTAACATTAGTATATCCATTGGATTTCAGTAGAGCCAAAATAGAACTTAACATCGTCATCGGAATAGATACTAGTTTTGTATATTATACTTTCGTTCATGCACTGGCCGTTTAGTGGGCAGGTTTTATTTTTTCGGCAGTTACAACTTTTTTAAAGTTAGTGTTCTCTAAAACTGTCACTGTTATTTTCCAGGTTATATATATATATATATATATATATATATATATATAATCATCCGCAGACAGATCTGCTTCTCTGTATTACAGCTCATCAGTAAGTTTAGACATCTGATTGAAACCCTATTAAATTGGCGTCAGTCGGCGATTCTACCTCTGAGCTATGGGCGCTCAGTAGTAGGTGGATATGTAGAGAAAGAGAATATATTGCGATAGATAGATAGATAGATAGATAGATAGATAGATAGATAGATATGAACAGATTGAGATAGATAGATAGATAGATAGATAGATAGATAGATAGATACGAATAGAATGGGATAGATAGATAGATAGATAGATAGATAGATAGATAGATAGATAGATAGATATGAATAGACTGAGATAGATAGATAGATAGATAGATAGATAGATAGATAGATAGATAGATAGATAGATAGTGGTACATAGCGGGAACGATATAATCAACAAGGTAAATTCCAAGTAGAAGACTTACACAACACGTAAAGGATAAACAAATAACAGTTTATTGTACGGAAAAGGAAAATTAACAGAGAGTTCAATAAAATAATAAGTCAAGGCAGGTTGAAAAAAGAAGTCGAATGGTCTCTTACTTCCTTACTTCTTAAACCCTTCAGCAAGCCAGCGGTCGAGGGTGATAAGATGTCCCATTATAACAGATAGATAGATAGATAGATAGATAGATAGATAGATAGATATGAATAGACTGAGATAGATAGATAGATAGATATGAATAGACTGAGATAGATAGATAGATAGATAGATAGATAGATAGATAGATAGATAGATAGATATGAACAGACTGAGATAGATAGATAGATAGATAGATAGATAGATAGATAGATATGAATAGACTGAGATAGATAGATAGATAGATAGATAGATAGATATGAATAGACTGAGATAGATAGATAGATAGATAGATAGATAGATAGATAGATAGATATGAATAGACTGAGATAGATTATAGATAGATAGATAGATAGATAGATAGATAGATAGATAGATAGATAGATAGATATGAATAGACTGAGATAGATAGATAGATAGATAGATAGATAGATAGATAGATATGAACAGACTGAGATAGATAGATAGATAGATAGATAGATAGATATGAATAGATGAGATAGATAGATAGATAGATAGATAGATAGATAGATAGATAGATAGATATGAACAGACTGAGATAGATAGATAGATAGATAGATAGATAGATAGATAGATAGATATTACGATACGATTTATAAGTTTAATTCAAAAAAAGAATTTACATTAAAATGAAGCAATTTAGGAAATACCCACGAATTAGATTTTTGTATAACTCTATAAATGTCTTGTCGAACAATATTTAATAGATGCACAGGTTATTTTGATATAAGACAAAAAATTCTTTTGGTGAATCCTAGTCACTACGTCAGTGATTTCCTACAAAACTAAATTGGCAGCCTTTTTCTACGCAAGACTCACTAAACATGTGTGTCAGTCCCGGGTAAGTGTACGTCTTCGTTCAGGTGACACAAATGGCAGAAATCTCTATTTTCTATTTTTCTTTCTCGGCCAATGTAAAATATTTCTCTGCAAATGAGGAATAGGCAACCAGTTACTGACTAGGTCAGTTACGCTTGAATATCCAAGCCTCGTGACAACTTTCTCACGCTGATACCAATTTCACTTCATAAGGTATATCACCGGGCGCTTCAGGCAAGAGGTAACAATGAAAAAGAACGAAGGCAAGGTGGCGTGCAAATCATATGAACGCTCTCACCATCTAAAAAAGTCATTGCATTCGACCTTCATCGGTGATGCATGAAATATACGACATATAAAAACCAGTTTATATCTGGATGATGAAAACAAATTAATATGTTTTTATTGTTAAATCGGAGTGGTTCATATCTTGTTGCCATGTAAAATATTTATGGGAAACTAAGGTTGAGACCTAAATGACGTCAAGATATTTACGACGAAAAGTCTCTCATTATTGGTTCGTCTTTAATAAGTAAAGATAAATAATTGCACTGGAATTCAGTTATTTGGCGTTTATTTCAGCAAATCTCAAACGGAATCGTATATTGTGCCATCTTAAAAAATACGTGCAAATTCGCTCATCAAGAAAGAAAGACCAAGGCGCAAGCTACATATTCGAAATATTTCGGCAAATGTAAAAACAAATTATTAAAATACTTTGCGCTTCAGAAATATTTCTCATAAAGATTGAGGTTAAAGGCCTAAGATGCATATTGCAATATTTCAGCAAATGTAAAAACAAATTATTAAAATACTTTGCTCTTCAGAAATATTTCTCATTAAGATTGAGGTTAAAGACCTTTTTTTTTTTTTAATCATCTCACCCCAAGCAAGGCATTCCACTGCCACTGTTGCGCATGGGGCTACATAGGGGAAGGTAAAGAGGAGTGGTTAGTCATAGGGAATATCAGGAGGAAGGTGACAGATGAGTAAGGATAGCGAGGATGAGGGTTGGGCAGATGGGAAGAGTGTTTGATAGAATGGGAGCAGGTTAGTGTGTTAGGAGGTGTCTATTGACCTTACATTTAAACTCCTGGAGATTGTAACCGTCGGGGAAGCAATCGTTTGGAAGAGAATTCCACAGTCGGGAAGTGCGAGGAAAGAAACTGTTTGAGTAGAAGTTACGGCTGCATTTTATCGGTTTCTAAGCTGCATATTGCAATATTTCAGCAAATGTAAAAATAAATTATTAAAATACTTTGCCCTTCAGAAATATTTATCATTAAGATTGAGTTTAAAGCCCTAAGGTACATTATGCAATATTTCAGCGAATTTAAAATTATTAAATCTTTCAGTAAATGTAATATGAAATCTGTAAAATTATCTAACATTTAAAAATGTGTATATATGAACTTAGCAAAAGTGACTCAAGCTAAAGAATGGAAAAATTTCAGCAAAATTGAAGGAAATCAGTAAAATACACTGCCTTTAACAAATATGTACACTACCGGCCATAATTATTAGGCCAACTCAGTGTTTTAAAAAAATAATATATATCATGCTATTTTTAAACATTTATTATCAAGTGAATAATTGTAAATGAAAATAGAATGGTTCTTTTGTTAATAGTGCATAATAACATGTGCATCAAATAAATTTTTAATAAATACCTATATTGCAGTTTCATCAGTTAAAGAATAAAACAAATTTAGGGTGATTCGGTCGAGTTCATGTTTGCTTCCTTGTCTTGTAAAATTTAGCAAAGTAATAATAACAAAAGAATCATTCAATTTTCATTTAAAATTATACACTTGACAATAAATACTAATAATAGTATAAAATACTTCATTTCTTTTAGAACACTGGGGTGGCCTAATAATAATAATAATAATAATATATATATATATATATATATAATAAAATAAATTTAGAAGATCAAAACCGTTGTATGATCATTATTTTTTTCTGTGACGTAAATGTTTGAAATTTTGAACTTCCGCCGGTAATATCTAATTTTATTTTGAGTTATTAAAGTTGCCGATGAAATGTGAAATTCCTCTTAGGGATTACATGTAGAAATGATTACACAACGGTTTTGATCTTCGAAATTTATTTTATTTTATAATTGGCTCTGTAATTTAAATATTAATTATTTATTTGATTTATTTTGAGATCTCCACATGGATCATTTTTAATATTAAAATACTAATATTAATTAGGATCGGGTCTTTGGGATTTACCTTTCTGCTTATCCTTTTGGATTAAAGTTTTTTTTAAATATATATATATATATATATATATATATATATATATATATATAATATTCAGGGTGCGATGGGTAAATTGTCGCTATTTACCTTGTAAAATTTTGTAAATTAATAAGAACAAAAGATCCATTCTATTTTTATTTGGCAATAATTACTAAAAATAGTATGAAATACATCATTTCTTTAGAAAAAATCTGGAGTGGCCAAATAATTATGGCTCTCAGTGTATATATGCATTCGTTGTGGTGCAGTGGATAATGGCTTGGAACGAGAACTCGAAGAGCTGAGTTCAGATTCCAGTTGAATTCATTGCATTCACTTACGAGAAAATATCATTAGGAAAGATATTAGTCCACTTATTCTCCCTTCTTCTCAAGCTATGAGTTAAATAACAGGACAGATTAGGTTCTATATACCTGTTTTGCAAGCAGTCTACCGCAGAAAGTAATAGCAACCTACTGAAGGAAAATATTATACCCAGTCAGTCATGTCTCTTTCGAGACATGATCGCCGAAGCGTGTATCAGGTATGCCACTTAACTGACTGATATATGCACTCAGTAAGAGAGGCAGCCAAAGGTGGAAGCTACATATTGGAAATATTTCAGTAAAATTAAAATGAAATAAGGCAGCGCCTCTTCAAAAACATGTATATATGCATTCAACAAGTGGGACTACAGATGATGCAGACTTCACACTGAAATATTTCAGCAAATCTAAAATTAAAAGAGTAAAACTCTCTAAGTTGTAAAAATATGTACATACGAGTGAACCGTGCCGTTAGAAAATGACGTCAAAATATTTATATCAATATGCTGTCTGAAATGATGGTAACATTGATGTACCTATTATTGAATTTCTATTCCTCTTGCTAGATATGATCAAGTGCCTATCCTCTACAATGGATGTTACTCTGGGCCTACCAGATATCAGTTTCACGAAGTCGTTGAAGGCAATAATGCACGCCATTTTTTTGATAGGCTTAATTTTTTAGCAATAACACGTTCAGAATATCCTTCTTTCAAAAGAATTTCAACCTGAGCTCTTTTTTCAATGCTAATCTGTTTCTTCCTTGCCATTTATACCGTAGTAATATGGTTTACAAAAATAAATTATACCCTAATTATAATATTTGAATAAATCTGAATTTTCGGCAAAAACTTGATCACAATAAAAGGAGTCAAGTAGCCAACTGAGTAAATGTTTACTTTAAAGTTGAAAAGAATAATTTTTTACTTTACATCTGCATAAGAATAACAAAAAATAGGAACTCATGAAATTTGATTCTGCTAAAGTTTTGTGCGGTCCCAAACTTTTGGTCGGTATATATATATATATATATATATATATATATATATATATAACAGAATGAGAATGATATACCCTAGTGATCGTATAAAGAATGAGAATGATAAACCATAGTGATCGTAATAACGGGCTCGATTCTATATAGACACATACTTTCAAAAATATTTATATATGGTCACAGAAAGAAGACATCCTAAGACGGAAGCTAGATATTGGAAATATTTTAGCAAATACAAAATAATATAAATAAAACAAAAATTTTATGTGTATAATATAGAATACAGAGCAGTACTTAATGAAACAACATCAAAAATTAACACTCACGAGTCAGACACTCTACTCAATCTGACTATATTGCCAAAACTCGGGATAATATGGTTGCCTTTATACACGTCGCATTGAGTATTTTGAGCCTTCTGATTGGTTAACCCTTCTATTGATGAACTATCAAATGAGTCAGTTCATGGCTGGCTCACTAGTATACAAGGGTACCCAAAGCCTCTAACAAACTGTACCGAAACTACATATCGTAAATATTTCAGCAAAATTAAAATATGGTAAATAAAATCAAACAACATATATAAAAGTTTATGTAGGCTCTCAGCATGAGTGTCCCAAGACGCAAACTCCATATTTGAAATGAAAAACGCTAAAACACAAAACCTTATAAAAATATGTATATCTGCACTGTGGGTGTGGGACATCCCAAGAAGCATGCTACATATTGGAAATAATTAAGAAAATATAAAAAAAGGTGTTAACCTTATAACAAATATGTATATTTGCACTCAGAAAAGGGGAGTGTCTATAACGCAAGCTACATATTAGAAATATTTCAGCAAAACTAAAATGAAATATGTTAGTTACCACAACTTATAAAATTACATATATATATATATATATATATATATATAAAGCAAGATGTTTGTGTGTGT
This sequence comes from Ascarosepion bandense, assembly GCA_037127315.1. Lineage (NCBI taxonomy): Eukaryota > Metazoa > Mollusca > Cephalopoda > Sepiida > Sepiidae > Ascarosepion > Ascarosepion bandense. The sequence goes on from JBBBDQ010030543.1 coordinate 157,536, forward strand.
GTGTCTGTTTATCTGCCTGTATGTCTGTATATTTTCAGCACTTTTATTTTAGTTTTTGCTTCGGGTCTGGCTCTATGTAGGCATAATTGTAGTTCTTAGTCTAGGCCATGATAACATTTACTCAGAACACTTAGCCTTCAAAATTCAGTTTACGACGAAAAGAACTTATTTGATATCGATACCAGGAAATCAAAATTTGACATACATCCATTCATTTTTCTTTCAGTCTACGGTTTCGCTTTAATTGGAAGCAACTATTGCTTTTTAGTCTTTCGTGCCAACGTCCAAAGATTCTGAGGTCCAGGACCATGAATTAGTTTTAAAGCTTTCATTACACCCGCGCAGCGCTGGGCTACAATGCAAGTATATATATATATATATATATATATATATATATATATATATATATATATATATATATAATAGAATAAGTAAAGAAAAGTGTCGCGAACTTATTTTTCATAAAACAAAGACAAAAGTATTATGGATTGTTGATTAAGGGTTGATTCTATTGGTCTGATAAAGAAAATCTTTGAAGAACCCTAATGAAGTGAAACATGTTACATTAAAAGCACTTTATCTACTTCTCTCTCTCTCTCTTCCTCACCCTCTCTCTCGTACACACAGACACACGGACACACACAAACTTATATATATATATATATATATATATATATATATATATATATATAATCATCTGCGGACAAGCTGGTTTCGCTGTATCACAGCACTTTATTGCAGCTAGGTTATCCGTTTAGTTTCGAGCAGGATCGAAATCCGACTAATTTGTCATTAGACGAAATCCTACCACTGAGATATCTGCGTAATGGCAGAGACAGACAGCTTTCACAGCAGATAATTTCCAGGATGTAAACAAGCACCTATCACTGACAGCGTTCGATTTGATAAACTAATCAAACTATGTTAAATTCAGTAACCAAAGAACAAAACATGAAGCCATAAGGAGTCATTGTTATATATGCAGTAATAGTGGTTGTTTCCAATCAAAAAAATTGGTATAGAAGAAAAAAGTGCGAGACGTCGTGAACGTTTTGTTTAAAGTGTAATTTATTATTGTTATTATTGTTAATATTACTTTCTTTTTGTATGATATATTAATTGTCTATAATGGTATTTATGCCTCTAGATGTGTTTCGAGTCAAAATTGACTCTCTTCAGGCGAATAAACTTGTGACTTTACATATTGAGATTCGTTTGTTTCTTTGATGGCCAAAGAATCGTGTATATATAAAGATAAGTGGTGAGCGAGTTTGAACGTTCATATGCGTTCGTGTTTGTTGGCGTTTTTTTTCACACTCGCTCGTTTTAGTCTCTTCTGTCACCTTTCGTTGGTCATAATTTTTTTTTACACTGACATGCAAAATTTGATTTCGTTTTTATACTTCAAATTTGTTCTCAGCGATTTTTATTCATTTCTACTCTATAGGTCATCTAGTTTTATTTGTTGTTTTTTGGAATACAATTGTTTGTAAAAGTTCGTGATTTTCTTTTTTTAGGGGGGGGTTATCGGATTTGAATTTAGTGTTTCTGTATGTGTGTCAGGTTTTTATGATGTTTTCTCGTGGGAAAGCTTGTATTTTCTTTGTATTTCTTCCTTTATCATGAAGTGTCATAATCTGCATTTTGGTAGATAGGTATTGCTCTGAATTTACGTCCACTGCATTCGTGTAAATGATGGGAGACGTACAATTTCCTGTTATTGGCTAGTTTAATGTTGCTTCTGTGCAGGGCTACTCTTTTATTCAGATCTTGTGTCGCCCCCACGTGTATTTTTGCTCATTCATCGCCTTTTAGGGCATAAATTACGTTTTGAGAATTGCAGATCTGTTTACTTTTGTTTTTATTTCAAATGTAGATGTGTTGTCGAACTTCAAATGGTTTCCTTCTATTATTATGTTGCATACCGCACATTTTTTTCTTGTTGCATTTTGAGACCCCATTGTTTTATGTCAACATAAGATAATATAATTTTTGATAGTGGCTGTCTTTATGTTAACGTCTCTGTAACCTCTCTGAAGATGGCTCATGTGAGCCGAAAACTTAGAGCCGGCATAATAAATAATATCCAAATGTTGTATAATCTTTGTCTTTATTTTTACCTGAAATTAAAGCCAAAATACGTTGTTTACTTAGCCTCACGATTAAACATAATAGACATTCATTGTCTGTTATATTTAACAATATGTGAAAATTATTTGCTGATATATATATATATATATATATATATATATATATATATATATATATATATATATATATATATATATATAGGCACCTCGGCCTGGTGTAATGGTTAGCAAGCTCGTCTCGCTTGAATCATTATAACTGAGTGAGTTCGATCCTCACTGGTTACCCCCTACTTTCGGCCGTATGTCACGTCTAAGCTAGGCTTAGAAAATCACCTTCCTCCAGTTTGTTACATAAACAGCAAAAACGCTGCCCTACACACCATTAGGTGTAACGGAAAAGTTTATTATTATATATATAGTCATTTTCAGATAGATCTGTTTCGCTGTATCACAGCTCATAAGTGCGGTTAGACAGCCGATTGCTTTTTACTCAGGATTGAAACCCGACCGAATTGGCGTCAGTCGGCGATTCCACCTCTGAGCTATGGGCGCTCGGTAGAAGGAGCCAGACTTTTTAGGTTGTATATGATCATAATACACGCCCAATAGCTGAGAGTGTTCTAATTCATTGCTGAATGAACGATGCGTATATATATTTATGCACATTCAAAAATAGGTCTTTTCTTTAAAACGGCCGTGTTCCAAATAGAAACCAGATTAGGATATGCAAAAGAATAGATAAAATACTGACAATATGAAGAACACACACGCACACTCAGTCAAATGAATAGCTTCCCCTTATTTCCTTCTTCTTATATGTGTAATGTCCCTTCAGGACGTGGACAATCACAGCATTCAACGTCTTCCAATTCTTTGTAGCTCCTGGCAAACCTTTCACTTCTTACCATTTCTTTCATGCCTTGTTCTACCATCCATTTACATGCATTCGTCTGGCAGACAGTTCGTTGCCTCACCTGCCCTACTTTTTACCGTTGATATGTCCTGTGAGTGTTATACTTCTCGAGCCCTCTTTTCTCCAAAACCTCTTTTTTCAAACCCTACTTTCTCCCCTTTGTTATGTATCCAAAAAATTACACCCGTAACTTTCGGATTCTCATCCTGACAACTTTCTGTAAGACTTCGTCGTTGCTCACGGGATCGATCCATGGCATATTCTTAGAATATATTCAGCATTCATGTTATACACTTAGAATTTATTTTTATATACTCTATTCTTCTTCATTATTAAAAATTATGTTTAAACAAATAAATTAAATTTTCTCAAACGGCATGTCTGTTACATCAAATCTCTTTGTTTGATAAAGTTCTTCAGAAAGTAATGCCATATAAAATTAATATTTCATAGTAGTTCAATATGTCTTGTTTTTTCTCATCTTTAACGAAATTTTCATTATTTTTTTTCCTTTGCACAATTTCTGGAAAGCATCTTTCACTTTTCCAATGCAGATAAAATGTAAGATTTTTATTGATACTTTTCTACATAATTCTTCCCCAAGTAACTAATTTGGGCTGTAGATTCTTAGCGTTCTTAAGAAAAATCCTGTAATTGCTCTCGATTCTATTCTATTACATCGATAATTATAGTTTAAGAGGTCTTGCCTGTTGGCAGATCTTGTGTAAAATTTTAGTTGGAGGTCGTCATAGCTTCAATTTAGCATAATATATAGGAAGGCGTTATTAGTTTCGATTCATATAAAACCTCGTACGTTGAACGATATTATAAATCTCGTGGCCTAGGGGTAGAATTGCCTACTGACGCAAATTCGGTCGGGTTTCGATCCTGGGTTAAGAAGCGGCCGGAGTTTAAGCCTTACTGATGAGCTGTAATACAGCGAAACAGATCTGTCTGCGGATGACTATAGTGTATATATATATATATGTGTGTGTGTGTGACAGAAGTAAAAGTAGAAATTGTATCTAAATTTTTTCATTTTTATTAAAGCTTCTTCAGAGATCGAGATAAAAATGAAAATACACTTGACATACATGCAAACAGACAAGCGTTTTCATACACATATACACATAGAGAATATTCCACACATATACATTTTAAAAATAATTATCTATTCTTTTAACATACGTGACACATATCTGATTAATATGAATGAACTGAAAATCACAACAAACTGTGTAAAGTCTTAATTTTTATCTCGATCTTGTGGAAGTTTTAATAAAAGGAAACATTTTAGATTAAAAAAAGTTTTTACTTTGTTTTTTACTTTATTTCATGATCTTGTCGGATTCTGATCAATATATTCAACCCATACACAAACGCGCACACACACACACACACACACACACACACACACACACACATATAGATAGATAGATAGATAGATAGATAGATAGATAGAAACAGAATTAGATAAATAGATATAAACAAAATGAGATAGATAGATAGATAGATAGATAGATTCAAACAGTTTTTATTAAATATTATAAACACATTTTGTCTATTTATTTTTATAATAATTCTTTCCAATTCTCGAATGAGACATAAGTCTATATTATTCAACGAAACATGTTTTAATAAAAATATACAGCTTACACACATATATCCACACACACTCACACACAGATACACATATCCACACACACACACACACACACACACACACATGAATATGGAGAAATTATGTACCTACTTCAGTAGATTTCCAATACTCTAAATGTTATTATAGTGGATACTCGTATTTGAAATAGATGTCTCATTTTATTTTTATTTAAACTGTGATATTATATCTATCGGTGTGTGCATTAATGAAATCTTTATTACATTCTCTTTATTAAGATTTCTTGAATGTGCAAGACTAAGACACTTTTTCTAGAATAAAAATAGGACGTCTATTTCAAATACGAATATCAACAATATTAACGTTTGATGTAATATATATGTGCATACTTGTGTTCTACGTATATATATGTGTGTGTGTGTGTAGAACACACACACACACACACACACACACACACACACAGCGGTACGTATACATATATATGTGTGTGTTTATGTCGAATAGTTTTTCCTAATTCAAATGAAAAGATTTGTATATCGAAATACCAATCACCTGAAGAAAGCCGGCATGTATAACTATCGAAACGTCGTGAATATTAAAACCACGGTGATGAAAACACTACGAATAATGTAAACAGTGTAACTAACAAAATCTTTTAGTGTGTTTTCACAATTTTCAACTTTTGAATAAACTATTTTCCATATATATTGCCGTGATTTAATTGTCCTAATTAGATTTGATATGTTAAAGTTCTTTTTATCACAAATTATAAATTTAATCTGTCATAAGAGACATTAAAAGACGATGAATTATATTTTACTTATTTTTCATGTTTATTTGACTTCGTATGAATTGGGTTCTGATTGAATAAGTTAATACTGGTTCTATTTTTGTTATCAGATGATTGTCTGAATTGCTTTTTCTAAATCTATTTTAAATTTTCTTTTTCACGTTAAACGACATTTGCATTCTACCTGGAAACACTTTTTCTGTTTCTCTAAGTTCTTCAAATGAACAGGTGCTTCCTATTTTGACTTAAACTCAACGCAGACCCCACTCCTCGCAAGTGGAACTAGTGCATAAGATGATGGACAAATGATCATTTCCTTTTACCACTTCGGTAAGTACCTGACTCCTCCAAATATCCTCTACTTCTTTTTACAAGATTCAGATCCGGCCGAAAATATACAGGGCGACTTTGAAAAACAAAAACGGGAATTTTTGAAGTGTGTATTAGCAGACATGAGCAAGTGGCAGTCTCATGAAGTAAACACTCTGCCGTTTCAGTAACCATGGATCAAGATGAATTTCTAAGCAAGTTATAAATGTCTGATGAGGCCCATTTTCATCTCACATGTTACGTGAATAAGCAGAACTACCGTTACTGGGCTGGCACAAATCCTAATTAAGTTCATGAACGCCCTTTGCACGCTAGTAACGTGACAGTATGGTGTGTTTCATTGCATTGGATCATAGGACCTTATTTTTTTGAAAATGAACAGGGGATCTCAGTCACTGTCACTGCGAATTGTTACGTGGAGACACCTGAACTGGACAATTTTTCACACGTTCAAGAAACCTGGTTTCAAAAGTGACATCACACACTGCACAGCAATCATTGGAGCCTGTGCGAGAATTGTTCGGTTACCGTGTGATCTCAAGATTCGGTAATGTTCCATGGCTCCCTAGTTCGTTTGTGATTTTTTCTTGTGCGGCTATCTCAAGAGTAAAGTGTACACGACTCGACCAAGAACTCTGGATGAGTTAAAACAGAGAATTCGGGATGAAATTCACAGTATCCCAGCTGGGATCTTGCAGCGGTCAATGAGGAATCTCAACAGCAGATTTCAAGAATGCATACGTACAGCAGGATGCCATCTACAGGACCTCATTGTTAAAAAATGAAAATTTCATCATTGTTTCTTAAATGACATGTTTTAAGGTTTCAATTCAGTCAGTTAAGTGCCATACGTGATACACGCTTGGGCGATCATGTCTCGAAAGAGACATTACTGACTGGGCAGATAATTATCCCGCAGTAGGTTGCCATTGCGTTCTGCGGTAGACTGGTTGCCGACCAAGGCTATAGAACCCAATCTGTCCTATTATTTAACCCATAACTGGAGGGGAGAGATGGATTAATACCTTTTCCAAGGGTATTTGAGCGTAAGTGAATGCAAGGAATTCAACTGGAATTCCAACTCGGCTCCTCGATTTCTCGTTCCGAGCTGATATCCACTGCGCCACAATGCACAGGTTTCAATTATTTTGAATAAAATATTTTTCTTCCATCACTCTTGGTTTTATTGGATTGTTAAACAGTTCCCGTTTTTGTGTGTGTGTGTGTGTGTGTGTGTGTGTGTGTGTGTGTGTGTGTGTGTGGGTCACCCTGTAGTAACCCTGCCATATAATGGGGGCCGGCGCTGCTTAATTTTGACTTAGCAAACTTTATAGAGCCCAGATCCGTCTATAGGGCCTTGTGGGTGATGAGTTGCTTTCCATCTTACAACTTCTTTCCTCTGGAAGAAATGTCACAATCATCTCGCTGTTCTATTGCTATTTCCATGGAAAGATATTCAGGCAAACTAAATTCCTGGGTTCCACATGTTCTAACCATTATGTCCAAGACCAGCGATCTACACACATTAGAGCCAACAATTACTCCTTTAATGAGATGGACGTTCCACTTGAGCACCTTCTTCTCAGACCAGCTACTTTTTGGAACCGACTCCCAAATGATATTTCTCTGATCACTACAATACTAACGTATTCAAGTCAACCGTTCTCTTCCACACATATACTCAGAAACAGTCTCTCTAAATCTGTTCATCTCTTATCATTTCTTGAATTCAGTGTTTTCTCACGCTTTGGGTGATCATGTCTCGAAAGAGAAATTACTGAGCCGAAGATTATCCTGCAGTAAGTTGCAATTGCTTTCCGCTGTAGACTAGTTGCCAACAAAGGCTAAAATGTCTAATCTATCCTGTTATTTAACCTATAACTGGAGAGAAGAGGCGGATTAATACCTTTTCCAAGGGTATTTGCGCATAAGTGAATGCAAGCAATTCAACTGAAATTCGATCTCGGACCAACGATTTCTCGTTGCGATCCGATATTCACTGCACATCAACGCACATCCACGACTGATATAGCAATATTTAATCAAAAAGATTATAAACAGGACCTGAGGTTTTTAGTCATATAAATGTTCCTTTACTATTTTTTGTGATTAGAGATCAACGTTTATACACACAAACATCATCCATCCAAGATTTTCTTCTATTCATTTCATCTCAAGCAAGGCAATAATGTCACTAAGACGCAAAGAATTACTGCGAGTGGAAGATAATGAGAAAACTTTAATGAGAAGAAAGAACATTAAAAGAACAGGTTTCAGAAAGATAAAAGATTGCGATTGAAGATGAATTTAATTTGTTAAGATTATAGATAACGTGGAAGATGAAATCAGAAGATATTTACACAAGTGAGAAGTGAGAGAAAAGTAACTATTAGAATAGAATTTACGGTTACTTCTAGCTATTTCGAAAGTAAAACAATAAAACCTATAAGTCAATCCAGTAGTACGTTTTCATTCATGCTGCTGAAGTAGCAAGGATGAGATTTCATTGTAACTATTGTCATGACAATATTTATAAAAATAAAGATGAGAAAGTGGCTAAAGTCTAGATGACAGGTCAGGACCGATAACATGACGGACCCTTCTTTGTATTATATCAAGGATGTCGCAATATACGGCCGAAACACCAACCGAGATATGGCAACAATACGCAATGCACGGATGAATGACAGATTTATACATTAATTCTAACAAAACAATTTCTCTTGTATGACACAATGGAGCAATATTCTTAGAAGCTGACCTAGTAATTGATTAACTGACTTGAATAATCGCTCCACATCGTCGTTAGAAAACGTGAGACCAAGAATACTGATGAAGGCTAAATATGGTTATCACAGTTTTGTTTTGAAGGCATTAAAAGTAGCAAGCCATTCCCTGCCCCAGTTAACAACAGATCGTGAATCATTTTTGAGATCAGTTGCCAATCTGATATTATTGGGCGACCAAACTTATCATTAAGACATGTGACAGAGAACACGAGTCGAATCGAAGAAAGAAGGCCAGACTTTTTTCTGGCATGGAGGACATTATTTTTAGATCGAACCCGCGTCTTTCTAAATGCGACAACGTGACTTAAGCGTAATGTGGAAGCTTAGTTTAATTCTGGTATCAGGATGTTGTGATTAGTTCACATGCCCGGATAAAGGCAATGCTGCGTGGACTCTGTGTCGCACTTTCCATCCTCTGTTAGAACAATTTCCAGGTATTTTTCATATGGACGAACAGTAGACTTATAAATATCTAAACTTATTTATAAATGGAACTTTGCCTGTGTGTGTGTGTGTGTGTGTGTGTGTGTGTGTGTGCGTCCGTTACCTATAGACTCTGAAACGGCTGAACCGATTTTCTTGAAAATTTACACAGTTGTACTATAAGCGTCTGCAAGTGTTCTTAGCTAGGTTTTGTGTCGAGGTACCCCCGATAAATACCGAAAATCGATAATCGAAAAAATCGGGTTATAGAAGGACTGGTCCGATTTTAATCAAATTTGATACACTCATAGACAAAGACATAAGAAACGATATTCAAAAGTTTCAAAGTTGCAGTTCTTACAATAGTGCAGAAAATCGATAATATATATATATATATAAAAGGTAAGATGTTTGTGTGTCTATTTATCTGCCTGTATGTCTGTATTTTTTTCAGCTCTTTTATTTTAGTTTTTGCTTCGGGTTTGGCTCTAAGTAAATATAATTGTAGTTCTTAGTCTCAGCAATGATACCATTTATTCAGAGGACTTATTTAGCCTTCAAAATTCAGTTTATGACGAAGAACACTTATTTGATATCGATACCAGGAAATCAAAATTTGATTTACATCCATTTATTTTTCTTTCAGTTTACTGTTTCGCTTTAACTGGAAACAACGATTGCTCCAAAGAGTCTGAGCTCCAGGACCATAGATTAGTTTAAAAGCTTTCTTTACACCCGAGCAACGCCGGGCTATACTGCTAGTTTAGTAATAAAATAACACAATACTGGTTGATTTAGACACATGAAAGCCATATTGTTTATTTGAATGTGTTGGGGTTTTTGGGTACCCTCGTATACTAGTGAGCCAGCCATGAGCTGACTCATTTTATAGTTCACCAATAGAAGGGTTAACCTTTCGGAAGGCTCAAACTATTCAATTCGACGTGTATAGAAGGCGACCATATTTTCCCGAGTATTGGCGATATAGTCAGATTCAGTAGAGTGTCTGACTCGTGAGTGTTAATCTTTGACGTTGTTTCATTGAACAGATTATGTACTGCGCTGTATTCTATATTGATAAACTATGGTGAACATGGTCAACAGTATGAAGGTAATGTTATGGGTGACACGTCACCATTTCGGAGATTATTAGAGCCTCTAAATTATACTTGTATTACTCAATAGACAAGGAGTACAATAATTAACACAAATGTACCAGGCTTGTGTTCCATTAATAGTTTGTCTACTGTCAATATTCAATATCCTCAAGAAGAATGGATATAAGTGTTAATTGGATCCACTGACTTGACCTAAATAGTTGTGAGCTCAATACCTGTCGACAGTAGTAGCAAAAAACTCAGAGTTGAGAGTTGAATTCAATGGAGATAACTTGAATATCAGAAAGTGGCATGACACATAGAACGAGAACAATCTACCCCTGTGAGAGAAATAAAAGGTTTAGTTCAAAATTCTAATCATCTGAAGATGGTCGGAGCGTGCGACGGTTGAAAATCCGTATACTTGCTTTCCTGACGGCTACAACCCCCAGGAATTTAAATGCAATGTCAATTCCCATCTCTTATCCACCTGACTCCAGTCCTTTCTACTTCACCCTATATATATCTTGTTCTTTTTCTTTTCTTTCTAACTTTCGCCACGCTCTTTGCACCTGTGTTCCCATCCTTCTGTTGCCCCTTTTCTGACACCCCCTGTAACTGGTTCGGCTTTTTATTAACTTTTCTCCTGCCTAAACGTTTACTCTTACGTAGGCCTCTGCGCATCAGTGGCGGTACTGCCTTGCCTGGGGTGAAACGATAAAAATAATGTCGTGAATATGACAATAAACTCGACAACTGTCCGAATATATGAACTGTATGAAAATTGCGTAAATAAAATCCAGATATTTTAATATCGACAGAACTGATTATGCTACCTTGGTGTAAGTTGACAACCAATCGGGGGACCTTATTGCGCATGCATAGAGAGAAACTCTACTTTTAGATAACTTAGAAATGATTTTATGAAAAATTATTTGACCTTCCGCATCACCCAGAAATCACAGACACCAATCAAACCAGCTCATTTCAACTTCTGGCTTTTTCCAAATTTAAAAGTATATCGTTTTCCTTATTATAGGAAATTTAAAACGTTTTATATACGACGTGGGACTTTAATTATTAATCAACTATTTAAATTCTAAAGAGAAATGAATTCATTTTGATATCATTTTCATTATTGTAGCCGATTTAAAATTGTTTTATACGATTAGAGATCATAATTATCGATCAATCATTTTAAATTTAAAGTAAATGAGAAATTAATTCATTTCAGTTTAATTAATTTGTCTGTTCTAAGACTTGCTTTAATTAATTAAAGAATTTACTCGTTTTACTGAGATGAGGTAGTATTTACATTATTTACATTATTCGGATTATAGTCATCATCTTTGTTGCCATTAAATGGCAACCTACTGTCGGATAATCTTCTGCCTAGTCAGTCATGTCTCTTTCGAGACATGATCGCCCGAAGCGTGTATCATGTATGGCACTTAACTGTCTGACTAGTTTGACAACTAGATATCATCGTTTTATTGTGAAAATAGCCAAATGCGACCGGCACTTCTATTCTGATAGTTTCTTTTCTCGCGTTTCTCATCTGTGGAATTCTCTTTTAGCTTCTTCCTTCCCTGCCAAATACCAATCTCATCCCATATGTATTCTTCTATTCATTTATTGTCGTTTCTCTTTCCTTCTCCTCTGTGAAGCATTCTCATTCACTTTCACACCTGTAGCAACTGCGTCTTTGTGACATTATCATCTTGCTTGGTTAAAAAATATAAATAGTCAACATTGTCTCGATTACAATAAATAAAAACTTAATGTTACCTACATTCTTTACGATACGACAGATTTCTTTTTACGCTCAAACTGTCGGAAAATATTAGTCTTGAAAGGAACAGTTGCCATTTTGCATTTAGAAAAGTCAGTCAGGTAAGTGTCATACGTGATACACGCTTTGGGCGATCATGTCTCGAAAGAGACATGACTGACTGGGCAGAAGATTATCCCGCCGAAAGTTGCCATTACTTTCCGCGGTAGAGTGGTTACCAGCGAAGGCTATAGAACACAATCTGTCCTGTTATTTGACTCATAACTGGAGGGGGAACAGACTTATTATATTATTACATAGTAATGAGTGGGATATTAGTTTATTACTGCATAACAATATAAAACTGATCCCCCAATTTATGCCCAGTAGCGGTTTTAATTAGGTTTCCAACTATTATATTCAGTCAGTAAGTTAAGTGCCATACGTGATACACGCTTTGGGCGATCATGTCTCGAAAGAAACATGATTGACAGGGCAGAAGATTTTTCCGCAGTAGATTGTCATTATTTTTTGCGGTAGAGTGGTTGCCAGCTAAGGCTATAGAACACAATCTGTCTTGTTATTTAACCCATAACTGGAGTAGGAAGAGATGGATTAATACCTTTCCCAAGTGTATATGTGCGTAAGTGAATGCAAGGAATTCAACTGGAATTCGAACTCGGAACTCCAATTTGTCGTTCCGAGTCGATATTCACTTCACTACAACGCACATCCAACGTTATAGAAACGTGTTTGCTAGTAAAAAAAAATGTGCGTGAAGCATTTTCTGTTGAAGCAAACCAACCACTTGTCTGATCGATAGAGTCGGTATTTGTATAATTTCATTTATTCTAAACAATGTTTAGTATTAACCAATTCTGTCCATTATTTCTGTCAAGGAGATTTCGTAGGATGTGAATATAATGATGGGTAGAGTTCTGCCAAAATTACAATGGCCCTAATTATGTTTCTATTTATTTTATGATTTCTTCGCGTCATGAATTTAAAATGTCAAATCTCAGTTGCTTAAAACAATTATTCATTTCAGTGTGACAAGCCAGAATTATACGTTTTCTTTTCTCGTATGTTCTTTAAATTACTGAGCCACGTTTTTTCTATTTGACTTTCTTGAGATTCAAACCCAAAATCACCTCCTTATATTCTTTTTTGTTTTCATGATTCTCCAGAGTTTGACTACATTCCTTCAACCAAGAAAGCCACCTACTGTAGTGGACATTTAGTGTTTTAAAAAGATTGTACAAAAAAAAAATCCACTTTACTCTTTTAGTGTACTTTAATACATATCACAGCCTAGGGAATGCATGTTTGTTCGCAAAATGAAAAGCACAAAAGGCAGATTTAACATCGAGGATACCAATTTTTTTTTTTATCATTTCACCCCAAGCAAGGCAATCCACTGTCACTATTGCGCAAGGGGTTACATAGTTGAAGGTGGTGAGAAAGAGTGTTTAGATATAGGATATTGTCAGAAGGAGGGTGATAGATGGGTAAGGATGTAAATGGGAAGAGTGTTTGAGAGAATGGATGCGTGTTAGTGTGTTAGGAGGTGTCTATTGACCTTACATTTAAACTTCTGGAGATTGTAGCTGTCGGGGAAGCAAGTATGTGGAAGGGAGTTCCATAGGCGGGAAGTGCGAGAAAAGAAGCTGTTGGAGTAGAAATTGCGATTACATTTTATCGGTTTCACTGTAAAAGGGTGGGATCTAGTTGCTAATCTAATATCTCGTGCAACTTCGTACCTAGGGAGCACCAGTGATCTAAGTTCATCGAAGCAGAAGCCGTGAAAGTATTTATAGAAGGGGCACAGGGAAGCCACGTCACGCCGGTGAGAGAATGACTGCAGGCGGTCTGCTAAGTCGGTATCGATCACATTACAGACTCTCCGTTGTATTTTGTCAAGAAGCTCGAGGAGAATAACAGTGGCACCCGACCAGATGTGGCAGCAGTATTCAATACACGGGCGGATGGTAGATTTATATATGTGCAGGATAGATTCAGACGGGAAAAACTTCCGGGTCCTGCACAGAGAACCGGCTTTCATAGCTGCAGATTTAGCAATGGATTCGATATGGTCTTTCCACTTGAGGTCCGCTGGATAGAAAATTTAAATACCTGGGAGACTATCTTAAAAGTGAAACACTGCAATACGAAGGCGTATTGGGACAACCAAAAATGCCTTACAAAAGCTAAACAGATTATCAAGAAAAGAATAGTTAGAAACAAAGTGAAGGGTACTAAACTTTTATGTGATATATGACCTCCTATAAGACAAAGGCTTACGGCCTATCACGTTGAATAAAACGGTTCTCACTCGATCACCGAAGTTAAGCAACGTTGAGCCTGGTCAGTACTTAGATGGGTGACCACTTTGGAGTACCAGATGCTGCAAGCGTTTAATGACGGATCTGCGCGCTTACGGCCATATCACGTTGAATACACCGGTTCTCGCTCGATCACCGAAGTTAAACAACGTTGAGCCTGGTTAGTACTTAGATGGGTGACCGCTTGGGAATACCAAGCGCTGAAAGCGTTTAGTGATGGATGTGCGTTGTGGTGCAATAGATATCGGCTCGGAAAGAGAAATCGGTGAGCCGAGTTCGAATTCCAGTTGAATACCCAGCACGGGTACCCTTTAGAAAAATATTAAATCGGTCCCTTCCCTCCAGTTATGAGAGAAATAACAAGAGTAGGACTTAGGGACCCTGCCCTTAAAAACAAATCCCAATGAATCTTGATACTCAAAAAGAAAAATATATTACTAGACACCATGGCCGTATCTGACTACCAGGTACGTGTCCGGGCCGAAAAAATCCGGGCAAGGAAAAATGTCTTCGTCAGAAATCAAACTAAACAATTCACAAAGGAAAGAAAGAAAGAAAGTAAGAAAAACGAAAAAAATAATCTGAATGAATGCAGTAAAAATCTGTTTTTTTATTTATTAATTTTGGGAGAAAAGACTGGTTCTACTCAGAAACTCCGAACCCGATTTCCTGCTTTCGTTCACGTTCTGTGCCTAATTTCCATTGGAATAGCCGAAAAAATCCGCAAAAATCATACTTTCTGGAAACGGATGACACTGATGACGTCATCACATTGTCACCTAATAAATCCGGGCAATTTTCTCTGTGCCCGGTGTTTCTTTAGCATCAGCTACGGCCCTGCTAGACACAAAAAACTTATAAAAAAACAAAAAAATAAACAATAAATTGTTGAAAGAAAAAGGTATTTTTTTTAAAAATCATTTCACCCCGAGCAAGGCGGAAACGCCACTGATGTGCAGGGGGCTACATAAATGTAAAAAGATTAATTAGAAAAGAGTGAGGAGTACAAACTAGTTAGAAAGGAACAATAGAAAGCTGAGAAAGCAGGTGCGATGACAGATACATAGGTGGAAAGAAAGAGAAGGTTATACGGGGGTGGGGAGAGAGCTAGTGTCCAGTGTTTAGTAGATGAGTAGTGACTTTGCATTTAAATTTCAGGAGGTTGTAGCCGTCAGGAAAGCAAGAATACGGGAGCGAGTTCCACAGGCGGGAAGTGCGAGAGAAGAAGCTGCAGGAGTAAAATTGTCGTCTGCATTTGGCTAACCTGACTGTGAATGGGTGGGACCCAGTTGCCAGTCTGGTTGCACGAGTAAACAAACTTTAGTTGGCAATAAATGACCTGCCGAGACTGCTTTGCCATAAAAACAAAACAACTAACCTATAAGACAATGAGAGTTGGACAATCTCCCTGAAGATTGAGAAGAGACTGGAAGCAACAGTAAGGTGGTTCTACAAAAGACACCATAGACCGAAAATGTAAACAAAGAGGAAATTTTTAAAAAATTGGAAACATAAGGACACTTAGAAAGAAACATTTGATATTACAATAGAATATAATGAGGAAAGAGGGTTTGGAGAATATGATAATCACAGAACATATTCTAGTCCAGTGGGACAGTGGAACACAGAGAGCATAACATACTTAGATTGAGGAAAAGGATGACGGAACAGAGTTTAGGAGAGAAAAACGAAAGACAAAATATATTAAGAGCTGAGAAGGAAATTGTAGAGGGACGTGATCGTCTACTTCTTCAAGGATTACGGCTAATAGAAAAAGCAAAAAGAGCTTGAATAAATGGATGGCTGAAAAAAGTTTAGTTGAGATAACAAATGGATCATGAGGGATCAGTTTATTACTTCATAACAATAGAAAAACGATCCTCCACTTTATGACCAGTCTACTTAGGTTTCCAACTATTATACTCAGTCAGTCAGTTAAGTGTCATATGTAATACATGCTTGGGCGATCACGTCTCGAAAGAGACATGACTGACTGGGCAGAAGATTATCACGCAGTAGGTTTCCATTGCTTTCTGCGGTAGACTGGTTACCAGCCAAGGCTATAGAACCCAATCTGTCCTATTATTTAACCCAGAACTGGAGGGAAGAGACGGATTAATACTTTTCCCAAACGGTATTTGTGGGCAACTGGAATTCAAAGTCGGCTCCCTGATTTGTCGTTCCGAGTCGATATCCACAACGCACATCAGGAAATATAGAAAGACAAAATGTAATAAGAGCTAAGTAAAACAGGAAATGGCGGAGGGCCATGGTCGTCAACGCCCTTAAAGGAGAACTAGCTTGAGTAAATGGATGGCAGAACAGTGTTCAGGAGAGATAGCAGAAAGACAAAATTTATTAAGTGTTACAAAGAACAGGATTTTTTTTTAATCATTTCACCCCAAGCAAGGCATTCCACCGCCACTATTGCGCTTGGGGCTACATAGGGGAAGGTTAAATAGAAAGAGTGGTTAAATATAGGAAATGTCAGAAGGAGGGTGATAGATAGTTAGGTGGGTGGGAAGAGTGTTTGAAAGAATGGAAGCGAGTTAGTTTGTTAGGAGGTGTCTATTGACCTTACATTTAAACTCCTGGAGATTGTAGCCGTCGGGGAAGCAGTCATATGGAAGAGAATTCCACAGTCGGGAAGTACGAGAAAAGAAGTGGGGAATCATGATCGGTAAAGCCCTGAAAAGACAAAGCATCTAGTAGAATGAGCTTCAGTAAATATATATCAAAACAAAGATTAGCGAAGTTTTAAAAATATCAAAATTTATTAAGCACTACAAAATACAGGAATTTGTGGAGAGCTATGATCGTCCTACCTCCTAAGGGGACCTGGCACATGAAAGATGAAGAATGAGATTGAGTAAATGGACTGCAGAACAAAGTTTAGGAAAGATAACAAGAAAACAACATATATCCAGAGCTACAAAAGACAGGAAATTAGGGAGAGCTATGATCGTCTATATCCTGAGAAAACACAGTGCATATAGGAAAAAGAATGGGTTTGTGTAAAGGGATGACAGAAGAAGGTTTAGGGGTGTTAAGAAAAACAGAAAATGTCTTAAGAACTGCAAATACTTAAAAGACAAGATTCATTAAGAGCTTCAGGGGACAAGAAAATGTGCAGGGACATGATTGCCTACGTCCTCAGGGGACAAGTTACATAGAAGAAGAACCATCTTTTATGACAGGGTTTAGAAGAGATAATAGTAAGACAAAATTTATTAAGAGATACGGAGGACAGGAATTTGTGGCGGGCCATGATCGCCAACATCCTGAAGAGAGACTGCGCATAGGAGAATAAAAACGAGTTTGACTAAATGGAAAGCAGGACAGGGTTTAAGAGACATAATAGAAAGACAAAGAATTACGGATGTCAAGAAATTGTGGAGAGCCATGATCGCCAAACCCTTGAAAGGAAAAGGCACATAAAAAAGAGAAAATGAATGAGCTTGAGATGGCGAAATGATATTTAGAAGATATAGAAAAAGAGAAGATTTATTAAGAGCTAAAATGGACTGGAAATTATGGAGAGCCATGATAGCCAATGTCCAAAAAGGACATGGCACTTAAAAGAAGAATAATGGACTTGAATAAATTGATGTCTGATCAAGGTTTAGGAATGATAACAAAGACAGACAATTTATTAAGAGCTACAAATGCTGAAAATTATGGAGAGTTATCATCGCCTAAAATGTGATGGTCCAATGCACATTGATAAAATATTTCTCAGTCTTTTGTAAATTATCTGTTTGGGGAACCTTTTTTACTATTCATCGCCTCGTTATGTGCCCTTAAAAAGAAAGATATTTTAAAGGCGATTGCAAAATAGGCAAAAAGTAATGATGCATTAAACAGGCGCGCAATTCTATTGTGTTAGGTCATTACAAAAATAATGACCCATTACAGAAAGATAATTTTATTCTTAAAATAGTAACTGTAGAAATTAGTCAAAAAACGGAACATCTACGCACGTCTGCAATCGAGCGAAGTGATTATTCATTCCTCGTTGATAAAAAGTTATTTGCTGTCATGCAATAAAATCTTTGAAAGCTGAATCCATGTCTGGTTTAGACCTTAAGGTTTTACCATTTAAAAGTATGCTTAAAAGAGTAAAATGATGCATATGACCTAAAAATATACGGAAAATATAGAAACCATTGAAAATTGTCTCTGATTCGTTGATTCTGTCTGTTGATGCAGTGTTAGTGTCACGACTGAGAAAGGGTCGATTATGCCACTAGCATCCAGAGATCGTACAACGCAATAGTGTATATAAACACTATTCATAAATAGCAAGATGATGACGTTTTGATAATTTTTTTTTTTTTTTTTACTGTGGAAAATACAGCGAAGCAATTATGAAATAAATAAAAGCCTTGACAGGATTCGTTATTGGCGGTCATAATCTCAACAATATCAGATACGGGGAAGACACAGTTCTGATAGCAGACACGGAAAGGAAAATGAAGGACCTTCTACAGAATTTAGTAAAAAGGACTGAGCATAAACCTCAAGAAAACAGAATGTATGTTCATCAGCATAAAGGGGATACCAATATGCCAACTTCAAGTTAAAACAAGTAAAAAATTCAAGTTAAAACAAGTAAAAATTCAAATACCTGGGAAGTGTTTTGACAGAGGATGGAAAATGCGACACGAGATCTAAAGACGCATTGGCGTGGACAAAGATGCATTTCAGAAGCTAAGCAGAGTAATGAAAGACAAAAAAATATCGATAGAAACAAAGAAAAGAGTGCTGGGTCGCTATGACATGCCTGTTCTTCTATATAAAAGTAAATGCTGGACGATCTCATCAAAGATGAAGGAGAGACTTGGGTCAGCAGAAATGTGGTTTTACAGAAGGATGCTGAGGATACCATGGACAGAGCCCGTGTGCAACGACGAGGTGTTAAAAAGGATGCAAACGAGAAGAAAACTGATATTAAATATCAGGAAGAGACAAATGAAGTTCCCGGGACACGTAACGAGGAGGGAAGGTCTGGAGAACTTGATACTCACAAGTCGGACAAATGAAAGGAAAAACAGGGAAAAGCAGCACGAGGCGTATTTGTTAGGTCTGGGCAAATGGTTGACGGAGCGGGTCTTGGAAGAGAAAAATTATTCAGAGCGACAAGACAGAGCCAAGTGGAAGTCCATTATCACCTACGTTCTGAAGGGACACGCCACACGAAGAAGAAAACTCAGCAAACTTGGACTTTTTTAATTGATACCACTATTATTTTAACTAACTCCACTCCTCGGCAATATGCATTTTTTTAAAAAGCGATGAATGGATATTTAATGAAACTTAAAAACATAATGAAAGTGAATTTATACATTTTTCTGAAAAATTTACAACAAAAAATATTGTAATGGAAGAACCTGTTTCCCCCTGGCAATGGACTATCACTCATTATAAATACACCACACAGTAGATTATGAGCTAGCTGATGACCGGAAGACGACCAGGAACGGACGGAAGTACTCTCCGCTCCATTTCTATACATAGTGACTATTGTGTGGACTGTTAATACTTGTACCTTTAGTACAATAAACCTTATTGTTGATTTAATCGCGTGTTTCTTAGTCTTTACCACTCGGACTAACCCCTCATTTGTTTGTATCGTATTTTCACGGCACAGCACTATGTCACCTATTTATCGCTATTTATTTGTTATATTGTTTATTTACAAAAAAATATTTTTATTTATAACATTGTAAAACGTAAAATCGTTATACTAAAAATAATGCAATATTTGTCATGTAGCAATTGATAAAGAAATAAATACAAAAATATTTGTTATTATAAACAATAAATCATTAAATTTTATGAACAACTATAAGAACATCCTTATTATTTTCAATTTCAAATCAACTGTCAATAAGCCGTTGTTTTGTCAATCATTCTAGGAAACATTACAATAAATAGTGTAAATCAACATAAAAAAATAAGGAGTGAAGATAGTTAAAATGATAGCGGTATCAAAGAAAAAACATTATTTTAATATTGACAGGAAAATCCAACATTGTCCAAGAAACAATAAGGAAAATGAAATTGAAAATAAATAAAAATAAGTAAAAAAAAAGGAATAAATTTAACTTAAACAATTTCAGCAAAAAGAAAAATATAAAATAAAATAATCGACATATAGCAAATGAAATATTATGAAAAATAAACTATTTAAAATAAACATAACATGACGTAAATTAAAAATGAGAAAAATGATGCAAAAAATAATAAGATAAAATGAAAACTATACAATATAGAAAATAAAATCCAATGATCGAAACAAAATTTTAAAAAATTGAAAATTGAGATAAACGTAAGAAAATAAAGAACATTAAAAACAAACCAAAAACCACAGAATGTTTTTTAAAGAAATACAAGGAAATTGAAACAAAATAATAACAAAAAAAGAAGAACAATAAAGCATTAAAAAGGATGAAAAAAAAGTTGATATTATAATGTAAAAAAAAAAGGGACTAAAATGCAGTTACCTGATTCTACAAAAGAAAATGAAAAGATGAACGATATAGACAAAATACATAAAGAATGAGTCAGTTAAGTGCCATACATGATACAGGCTTGGTCGATCATGACTGGACAGAAGATTATCTCGCAATAGTTTGCCATTGCTTTCTGCGGTAGATTGGTTGACGACTAAGGCTAGAGAACATAATCTGTCCTATTATTTGACTCATAACTAGATGGCGGATGTGATGTACTATATTGTTATGTAGTAATTAGTGGGGGATCAGTTTATTACTTCAAACCAATAGGAAACCGATCACCCACTTTATGCCCAGTAGAAGCCTTAATCATGTTTCCAGCTATTATATTCAGTCAGTCAGTTAAGTGCCATACGTGATACACGCTTCGGCGATCATGTCTCTTTCGAGATTATCTCGCAATAGTTTGCTATTGCTTTCTGCGGTAGACTAGTTGCTAGCCAAGGCTATAAAACCCAATCTGTCCAACTATTTAACTTTTTGTGACATGGTCACCTAAAGCGTGTATCACGTACGGCAATTAATTAACTGACATGAAAAATAAACAATCTAAAAAGAAATGAAATAAATAAAAAATAAAATAAAAAATAAAATAAACAGTGAAATAAACAAAGAAAACAATATTAACAAATAAAATAGAACATAAAATAATAACAGAGAAATAAATTCAAAAACAAAATAATATTTAGTTTGGCCAGCAATTTCAATAGAAAAACAAAACACTATGAATTTTTTCAGTGAATTCAAATATTAAATGGTATATTTATCACACATCCATTTCAAGTTAAATTGTAATAAGTCAATGCTATGAATCAAATCAGTAAATTTTTGTCCCCAACTCGTCGAATGTTCCGTAAGTAAAGAAAATGTCTTCTCTTCTAGCATGGCAAATACTTGAAGATGTGCAAGCGAATATAAACGGAAACTCTAACAGTGTTTGTCTACATCAACTAGTTTTATGCGTTACTCATTTTCTTTTGCATAAGTGGAGTCATTTACTTGATATTCGATCGTTCAATGGGTTTCAAATCACCGCTTTCAGTTTCTTCTTCATGCCTTCTCTCGATTGATTTTTGCATCTTTCTGTCCGGAACGATTTTCTTATGCCGACATTTTCTCTCGTTCGTCCCGGAAAACGTCCAGCTAGTCTCCTTCAATAAATGCAAGTTGACCAGCAAATGCCACTTGGCGTGTCCATGAGTAAGAAAAGTAAACAGATATTCGATAAAAATCCACGTCAGTTGCTTGCCGTCTTCTATCTCCTTAGATGTGAAGTAGTTCTATGTTTGCATCATCTTTGTCGATTTTCTACGAGTTTAAAAAAATATTTTCGTAATATTTAGGGAATGAAAAATGATAGATGTAAATCAATAAAAAATCTTACATTTTTCCCAAATATTTATGTTTAAATCTATCTTCTTTTTTCTTTGGCTATGCATTTAATTCAAGGATGAATATTCATCACATCCATCGGATATTATACGGACAAATGTTCTGTTTAAATTGAGCTGAGGTATTTATAGATATTTCATTGCATTTTTTTCTTTAGCTATCTATCTATCTATCTATCTATCTATATATATATATATATATATATATATATATATATACTTATTTATAAATGGAACTTCGTCTGTGTGTGTGCCTGTGTGTGTGCCTGTGTGTCCGTTACCTATAGACTCCGAAACGGCTGAACCGATTTTCTTGAAAATTTACACGATTGTACTATAAGCGTCTTCGAGTGAGCTTAGCTAGGTTTTGTGTCGAAGTACCCCCGATAAATATTGATAATCGATAATCGAAAAAATCGGGTTATAGAAGGAGTGGTCTGATTTTAATCAAATTTGATACACTCATAGATAAAGACATAAGAAATGATATTCAGAAGTTTCAAGGTTGCAGTTCTTACAATGGTGCAGAAAATCGATAGCATATATATATAAAAGGCAAGATGTTTCTGTGTGTGTCTGTTTATCTGCCTGTATGTCTATTTTTTCAGCCCTTTTATTTTAGTTTTTGCTTCGGGCTTGGCTCTAAGTAGGTATAATTGTAGTTCTTAGTCTCAGCCATGATACCGTTTACTCAGAGGACTTATTTAGCCTTCAAAATTGAGTTTACGACGAAAAAAACTTATTTGATATCGATACCAGGAAATCAAAATTTGACTTACATCCATTCATTTTTCTTTCAGTCTACGGTTTCGTTTTAACTGGAAACAACTATTACTTTTTAGTCTTTCGTGCCAATGTCCAAAGAGTCTGAGCTCCAGGACCATGGATTAGTTTTAAAGCTTTCATTACACCCAGGCAACACCGGGCTATACTGCTAGTACACACACACACACACACATATATATAGAGATATAGATATATATATGTATATTGCTTGTCCATTACCTATCTAATTGTCTATCTAATTATTTTACAATTTATTTTTAATTTTCGACGATGTTTTTATATTTAGTGCAATGCGTTAAGTTGCTAAAATTTATCAATAAATCACGAAATAATTCTAAGAAATCATTCATTTTTCCAAGTATGTAATTTTAACAAATGATTTCCTTCCTTGTCAACGCACTTAATTCAGTGCTGAATAAATAACCTCCTAAAAGTGTAAATTTGAGCTGAAAATACAATTAATACATGCGTGTCAGGTTCAGTGCTTCAACTTTTTATGCTTACAAAGCAGGGAGAAAAAGGAACATGCCATTAAATGATTATTCATCAAATTGTCAGCCGCTGATATTTAAGACTGAAGGCCGAAAAAAAAAAAGAGGAAAACGGAAGAAAAGGATAAAAGAAAAAAAGAAGAAAAGGATAAAAAAGAGAAGTTCTAATACAACTCATTTCGAATAATCGTTATAGAGAGAAAAGAAAAGGAGACGAGAAACGTGCGGAAAAAGCGGAAATTAAATATTGTGAAATTTACGTGAACACCGAAAGATATCTTAGTAGACCATGATTTCTGCAGCGGGTTCGATCCTCATTGGTTATCCGACTAATGTGGATTTATGTCTGAAAAGACATTGCATAGAAAATAAGTGTTTCACAGAGGGTCAATGATTAGATAACTGGTCTCTCAGAACATTGATACCAAAGTAAATCCAATATATATTGTTTTTAGTTTTGTTTTTTTATATCATTTCACCCCAGGCAGGACGGGACCGCCACTCATACGCAGGGGGTTACGGTGAGAGAAACGACTAGGTACAGATGGTATAGAGAAAGAGTGAAAGGGATTCAAGAAGATAGAAGATGACAGTTGACGTTGCATTAAACTTTTTGAAGATATTAGCAATCAGAAAAGCAAGTAAACAAAAGAAAATTCTACAGGTAAAAAGTGCGAGAAAGTGCCAATCTATTTGAATCCCAGTATTTGTCTTTTAAAAATTCTAAAAGCAACAAAATCATATAACAAATTTTGTTGTGGCTAATTTTAAGTTTCATAGTTATTTGAACGAGTGCGTTTTTTGTTTTTTTTTGTATTTTTTTTTTCGAAGAAATTTTTTTTTACTGGAGGTTAATTTTGTTTTAAAATTCCTGTTAAATTCCTTGGTCGCCTTCTTTGCTCGGCCATTGTCTAGTTAGTTGACTCCCATACCCCCCCCCCCCCCCCCCGCACACAGGCACGTCGTATCCAAAATGATAAAATAATTCTTCTATCACTGGTTGAGCACGTGTTTCTTTTTGGATTGGCAACAACTTTACTAGTAAGTCATGATTTTATTTTATATTAATTTTTTGTTGTGGCTAATTTTAAGTTTCATAGTTATTTGAACGAGTGCGTTTGTTTGTTTTTTTGTCTTTTTTTCAAGGAATTTTTTTTTTACTGGACTTTAACGAAGTTAAAACTTAGTTAACTCAACGCCCCTACTTTTTGTTTTTATTTTTATTTATTTATTTATTTATTTTTCAATTGGAGTAGATAGACTACACTATCGCCCGGTTCACACTCCGCCCACGTCTATTGTACAGGTGTAGAGGCTCATCCCTTGTTCTCTGTTCAGGATGTGCTTTCCGGCTTTCTCTTTTCCAATCTTTTCACTTTTTTTTCTCAATTGGAGTAGATAGATCTATCTATCGCCCGGTTCACACTCCACCCACGTCTATTGAACAGGTTAAGAGGCTCATCCCTTGTTCCCTGTTTAGGATGTGGTTTCCGGCTTTCTCTTTTCCAATCTTCTCACTTTGTTTTTTTGTTTTTTTTTCAATTGGAGTAGATAGATCTATCTATCGTCCGGTTCACACTCCACCCACGTCTATTGAACAGGTTAAGAGGCTCATCCCTTGTTCCATGTTTAGGATGTGGTTTCCGGCTTTCTCTTTTCCAATCCTTTTACTATTACGTAGCCCCCTGCACACCAGTGGCGTTACCGTCTTGCTCGGGGTGATACGATTAAAAAAAAATTTGCAAAAGAAGACAGCATATAACCATCACACATCAAATCCCAACACCTCTACTTATCTCGACAGCAATAGACTCACAAAAGATCAACAAGCAGTAAACAAAAATCAAACAAATTCTTCAGTATTAAATGATCCAAAAGGGTAGATATGCTGGTAAAACAAATATCATAACTAAACTAAACTAAACTAAACCAGTTTTTGTCTTTATTTCTGAGATGAGGTAGTATTTACACAATTTACATTATTCGGACCACTCTCCTCATTATGGTTGCCATTTGTACGACGTTTCAGTTGTTGTACGCTTCAGGCTTCTTCAGATGCTAGGAATTTTGAAACGAACCCTTTATTACGATCGCTGGGGTATATCATTCTCATTTCTTGTGCGAAGCTTCTTTTGGTAGTCATGAGTTATCTCCCTCTAGCCCGACTCTCTAAGTTACTAGTTCACCACTGCTGTAGCCTGATAGTGATCTGTCCTTGAAGACAGTTGTCCACATCAGGCAACATCTGAAGAGTCAGTGTTGAACAAGGGTCTCAACTTCGCAACAACCATCAGGCGGATATCATACTTAGACATCATTGCCCGTATCGAAGAAATAGCCTTGAACATTCCTCAGTATCAGGCGGATGGGCTAAGATGGAATGTGATACGGACATTGGAGAAAGCCAAGCCACCCAAACCAAACATCACGAAAAAGAAGGATCTGGCAATCAGGACTTTACAGAGAAATGAGAACGTTATCATACAACAAGCTGTCAAAGGCAATGCAACTATAGTGATGGACAAAGCTGAAAACAACAAGAAACTGGAAGAGCTCATTAGAATTGGTAGCGATAACAAGCTAAAAAAAATCCTAAGTTGAAAAAGAAACGACAGCTGTCACAGATACTAATCAAGAACAAGGATCACTTTCAACCTAGGACATACAGTCAGTTGTCTCAACGTTACAGCAAGCTACCTCACATTTATAGTCTACCTAAGATTCACAAAGACGACATTCTACCCAGACAGATTGCTAGCAGCCTAGGCTCGGTGTGCCACACTTTGAGTCTCTTCTTTGTAGAAATACTTTCATGGCTTCTGCTCGGATGAGCTTAAGTAACTGATGCCTCCTCAACAGGTGTTTACCCGTGCAACCAGACTGGCAACTGGGTCCCACCCGTTCACAGTCAGGTTAGCCAAATGCAGACGACAATTC
Organism: Ascarosepion bandense; assembly: GCA_037127315.1. NCBI lineage: Eukaryota > Metazoa > Mollusca > Cephalopoda > Sepiida > Sepiidae > Ascarosepion > Ascarosepion bandense. The sequence goes on from JBBBDQ010030543.1 coordinate 183,825, forward strand.
TACTCCTGCAGCTTCCTCTCTCGCACTTCCCGCCTGTGGAACTCACTCCCGTATTCTTGCTTTCCTGACGGCTACAACCTCCAGAAATTTAAATGCAAAGTCAATACTCATCTACTAACCACTGGCCTCTAGCTCTCTCCCCTCCCCTGTATAACCTTCCCTTTCTCTTCACCTATGTATCTGTCATCGCACCTGCTTTCTCAGCTTTCTATTGTTCCTTTCTAACTAGCTTGTACTCCTCACTCTTTTCTAATTAATCTTTTTACATTTATGTAACCCCCTGCACATCAGTGGCGTTTCTGCCTTGCTCGGGGTGTAATGATTAAAAAAAAAAATTGACCCACTGATAGGAAAGTCACCATCATATATTCGAAACTCTGTTAAGTTGGATCATTTCGAAAAAGTCGAATTGGCAAATGATCTCAAAAAATAACATTCACTTTTGTTAATAGGGGCACTAAATGGCTTGTTAATTTTTAACGTCCGTGAACAGGGAAGAGGCTCATCCCTTGTTTCCTGTTTAGGATGCGGTTTCCGGTTTTCTTTTTTTTCAATCTTTTTACGCTTACGTAGCCCCCTGCGCATCAATGGAATTATAGCCTTGCTTGGAGTGATATGATTAAAAAAACTGCTCTCTTTTAATTATCTAATACTACCATTTTTTGCCTACTTTCAACATGGCTGATTCCAACATCCATTTCACCTTTTTTAGCTACCCTTTTTCCACAGAATTAAATGAGGCTAATATATAATATCGATTGCTACACCTGCTGCTAGGAAAGTTGGTTCCCTTTGTTGTGCTTAGACACTTTAAAATTATCCATTAGCCAAAGAAATCACCAAAGCTTGTATGACGTATGGCAATTAATTGATTGGGTGTTCTCCAGGGTTTTATCCTTGGATCTAGGTTCTTGATTTTCATCAACGACTTTCCTAATATCATCAAGTTTGAACGCAGTATCTACAGTACTATGCAAAAGTATTAGGACAACAACTATTTTATCTTTTAAGAGGCATATTGACAGAAAATAAACAATTTAATTAAAGTAATTTTATTTGATTTACTCAACAAATGCTTTAGCAAGAAAAATACTTGTTACAAAATAAATTTAATATTTAGTATAATAGCCTTTTGCTTTGATCACAGCCTTCATTCTGTCAGGCATTGACATCACAAGCTTCTTCAATATATCTAATGGTATCTTCTGCCAAGCACCTTGTGTTTTTTCCCAAAGTGTGTCTTGCGAAATAACATTAGATTTATCAATTTTCTTTTATCCAAAATATCCTATAGATGTTCAATAAGATTGAGATCAGGGCTTTGTGGGGGCCAATTTAAATTCCAAAGCCTTCCTTCCTCTTCCTTTTTAGTTAAAAAATTCTTACAACGGTTTGGCTTTTCACCCTGTATTTGAATTTCAGTGATGTTTTTCGGAAAATCACCCCTGTTCTAATACTTTTACACACTACCGGTAATTTGCAAAAGTGTTAGGACAAGGGTGATTTTAAACTTTATTGTTCTAATACTTTTGCACTATATTGTATGCCGGCACAGCTATTTTCTCATGTTTTAATGGTAAGTCTAATTGGTTTAATAGGATCAAGTTAGTAGGTAATTTCAAAAAAATTAACTGTTACACAAAATGGCTTTTAATACCTCTAAAGTGAAATCACTCTCTTTTAATCGTATTAGAGGACTTTTTGACCTTCCCTCAGCATCTCTGGTGCTAAGCGTCAAAAAACTGATTCCTCGGACTAATGTTTTCCGATGACATGAAGAAGCAAGATTATACTGAATCAGTTGGTCAGTCTGCTTATTGAATATTACTGTCACATTAGATCTAGTGCTTCTGCGATTTATTTAGATACAAGTAGGCCATTGCTTCATTTTTGACAACAAAGTATCTATATCTAAAGAGACGCCAAAATATATCTTGATGTACACTATGACTATCCAGGATGTTTTTTCCACCTGAATCCATCCTGCATATATACAAGTCAACCATCCGTCCGTGCATGGAGTACTGCTGCAATTTATGGTCAGGCACCCCTACCGTTCTCCTCAGTGTTATTGACAAGCTCCAAAAGAGAGTCTGTAATGTGATAGGTACTGATCTGGCGACTCGACTGCAGCCACTTCCCCATCGTCGAAATGTGGCCTCCTTTTGTCTCTTCTATAAATACTTTCATGGCTTCTGCTCGGATGAGCTTAAGTCACTGGTGCCTCCTCAACAGGTGTTTACTCGTGCAACCAGACTGGCAACTGGGTCCCACCCATTCACAGTCAGGTTAGCCAAATGCAGACGACAATTCTACTCCTGCAGCTTCCTCTCTCGCACTTCCCGCCTGTGGAACTCACTCCCGTATTCTTGCTTTCCTGACGGCTAAAACCTCCAGAAATTTAAATTTAAATTTAAATGCAAAGTCAATACTCATCTACTAAACACTAGCCTCTAGCTCTCTCCCCTCCCCTGTATAACCTTCCCTTTCTCTCCATCTATATATCTGTCATCGCACCTGCTTTCTCAGCTTTCTATTGTTCCTTTCTAACTAGTTTGTACTCCTCACTCTTTTCTAATTAATCTTTTTACATTTATGTAACCCCCTGCACATCAGTGGCGTTTCCGCCTTGCTCGGGGTGAAATGATGAAAAAAAACAAAAACAAAAAAAAACTACTATTGAGTATCTTACATTAAGACATAAAAAATAATCCAACGGACAGGTAGATAGATAGATAGATAGATAGATAGATAGATAGATAGATATTTATTTGTATATATATATATATATATATATATATATATATATATATATAACGTAGAATACTTGGTATATTTGTCAGGTAAATTCCGATAGAGACGAACTCAAAAGAACTCAATGTTAAATTTATTTATTTAATTTAACAGAGTAATATAATTTGGAAAAATTTTCGATATTCTACAATTTCATGGGTAATACATATTTCGCCGCTGACCTTGCCGCTCGTCAGACCCAAATGATACAAGAGTTAATCTTTAAAATATTTTAGAAAATAATTACACACAGAAGATCACGTGCTCATATCGAGAATAGACATTTGGAACTGTAATGTACAAAATAAAAAAAACATTCCTCGCTCATTCAAAATAACCCCATAGAGAGAAAGAAAAAGAAAAATATAGACAATTGATAAATGTAAAAAAGAGAAAGAAAAAGAAAAGAAAGAAAAGGATAATTTTCTTTCTTTTTTTTTTTTTTTTTGAATGAGCAAGGAATGGTTTTTTGTAGATTACCGTTACAAATGTCTATTCTCGATATGGACACGTGAGATTCTGTTTGTAATTATTTTCTAGAATATTTCATAACAATTCTTTCATCTTTGCTACTTTAATTTCATGATTTTTTTTGTAAGTCTCATCATTTTAGCGTGAAATTTGCTGAATGTACCTTATATTCTTATGCAAATATTTTTTTTATCTTGCACTACGTGGGCGTTAAACACTCTCCCGGACTCCTCTTTTTTCTGTTAAATAAGATCTTCAAAAATGGAAATGCAATGTCTATCGTCATCATCTCTCTCTTTGAAAGCTGTTCATTATTTCCATTTCTGTTTCTTTCACTCTCAGTAACCCATTATGTTTAAGTGATTTTTTTCTTTGTCTGCGGAGAAATGTTCTTAAAAACATCACTGGCTGCATTTACCAGGATTGATTGTTGACAACTTACAAACAAAATTAATGTTTTAATTTCATTTTAAAAGAATTAATCAGGTTTCTATGTTTGTTTGTTTTTAATTATAAATTATAAAGTATTTCCGTGTCCAGAGAAAAAAAAACAAACTTTGCTTTCATTTTCCTTCCCAAAAACCCTTTTTCAAAACAGCTGCGACTTTGGAAGCCTTGAGAATTAAACAACTGTTTTAGAGTTATCTTTTTCTAAGGCCAAATGCTGTAATTGTTTACAGAAGTTTAGCGAATAATTATAGTAAAGATCTTCAGTAATGATATGGTTCAATAGAGTTAATGACAACACTAGAGAAAATGGCGAATCCGATCGTAGTTTTAGACTCCACATGTGCAGTCGATGCTATTTAGAAAAATTCTAAGCCCACAGAGACTGATACTTTCATTGACAAAAGACTTTATATTGTAGAATGTGGGGAAATTCATCAGGTGAGCCATGGTTGTGTCTATGGTTTAGTACGAGTGCTTATAGCGGTATTCACCCTGAGCGGGTTGGCCAGGATTTTTACCTAGAAGTTTCATGGGAGTTGTTCGCTCCATAAACAGTCTCTAAGAACATGCGGTGAGAAGATTTTCCCACTATAATTTTTCAGTTCATACTGCGCTAGACTGGTTGCCAACCAAGGCTATAGAACCCAGTATATTCTGCTATTTTACCAAATAGCATTAGTGAGAATAGATGGATTCATGCCTTTCCCAATTCACGTCAGTGAATCTAATTAATTCGACTGGAATTCGAACATTGTTATCCGAATCCTCACACCGAGCGGTTAGCCATTAATCCACCGTGTCTGTAGTTTAGTACAGACTGTTGTCTACTTGAAGGCCTGCGCTGCGTGTTCATGTCAAATAGATGTCAGTATAAAATTATTAGTAATATATTTTCATTTATAAAATTAAAATATTATTTTATCAAAGCAATTTCTAAAGATTTCTTCTTCATCTTCAATTTATTATTATTATGTCATTTTTCATCATATTTCGATTTCTGCTTTGGTCTCACTACCAACCAAGTTTGCGGGGAGACCTAAGGCAGGTAGTGGCGTGTTGTTATGGCTCCATTTCATGTTTTTCTATCTTCCCTATCATCTCCAGCATTACATAGATAAAGTTTTCCTTAGTGTGTGGGCTGTACTTAATAAGACAATTTTTTGTATATCTCTTAAGCTGGGGTTTCCAGGGATTCTTTCAATGTGTTGTTTTGTTCCATTTTTTATCATTCCAAGTGCACCTACTATCACTAGCACAACTCTTGTTTTCAATTTCCACATTTTTTCTATTTCAATTACCAGGTCTTTATATTTTGACAGTTTTTCAAATTCCTTGATTGCTATGTTACAATCCGCTGGACAAGCCATATCAATTAATAGACAAGTTTTCTCCTTCTGGTTTTTAACAATAATGTCTGGCCTGTTTGCTTCAATTTTTCTGTCTGTGTAGATGGTGTAATCCCATAGAATGGTTACATCTTCTATTTCTGTAACCGGTGCTGGGTGATGTTCATACCAGTGTTTGCTTACAGCTTTTCCATAATGTTTGCACATTGCCCAATGTAAATATTGCCCAACTCTATCGTGGCGATTTTTATATTCATTTGGGGCAAGCACAGAACAGCCTGAGATTAGGTGGTCTATTGTTTCTTGGTGTTTATCACAAAACCTGCATTTTGGATCCATATTATTATGCATAATATTTGCCTGAAAGTTTCTAGTGAAAAGACTTTGGTCTTGTGCTGCAAGAATAAAGCCTTCAGTTTCAGACTTTAATCCAGATGCACGTAACCATCGATGAGTATTAACTTTGTCAACATTGGATTTATTGGCACGTTCTGGATATTGGCCATGCAGAGGTTTGTCTTGCCAGCGCTGTTTCATCTGTTCAAGAGCTTTATCTTTTGCTTTCATTTTCATATTTTTGCCGCAATAGTTGGTTCTTGGCTTCTGTTTTGCTTTTCTACAGAATCTACTAACTGTAAATCTTGTTTGTATTTACTGCCTTCTTTTATTATTGAATATTTTTTCTTTCTTTCTTCATGTTGCCTTACTAATTGTATCATCCAATCATTTGTTGTTTCTATGTATGTTAGTAAGCCAATAGTTGTTGTCTTGTATGACAATTCCAGCTGAATAAGACCTCTTCCACCTTCTTTACGGGGTATGTATAGACGGTCTACATCTGCCTTTGGATGATGCATCTTATGCTTAGAAAGAAGCTTTCTTGTTTTAGAATCCATTCGCCTGATGTCGTTTAGAGTCCAGTTTAAGATGTTAAAGCTATATTGGACAACTGGGATTGCAAGGCTATTAATGGCCATAACTCTGTTCTGTGAATTTAATTCAGTTTTTAATATCATTCGTAGTCTTCTATAGTACTCTTTACGCACTATTTCTTTCATTTTTTTCTGGTGAATGTTTTCGCTCTCGTTTACACCTAGGTATTTATAAGCTTCTTCTGGTTTCAATTCTTTTATTGTTACAGCAGGGTCTAAGCTAATTGAGGATGTTTCTTTTATTGATCCACGTAAAACTGTAGCTTTAGCACATTTATTCAAATTAAATTTCATTCCAATGTCTTCGCTGAAGCATTTTACAGTTTGCAGAAGACCTTCCAGCTCATTATCATTCTTAGCATATAACTTTAAGTCATCCATGTAAAATAGATGGCTTATTATTATTATTATTATTATTATTATTATTATTATTATTTCTAGTGGGCCTTCCTCGGTTGACCATGGGTAGCATCCTAGTTGTCTGCGTGACTGGAATATCGGAGTCTGTCACTGTAGAAACCGATGCGGGAGTGACAGTCTCTGTTGCAGAGGCTGCATATGTTGTGTTTCTGTTCTGTAGGAGCAGTAATTTTGCTTCCTGCGAACCCGCCTCTCCATGGCGACTTGTGTTAGTTGCTCCTCCCTTGATTTAAGTTGTTTGTCAGGGTTTCTCTCCATTTGAACCGGTTGACTGCTACGCTCCCCCATCACTCCGTGTTGATACCCACAGCTTCCATATCGCGTTTTATAATGACACGATACCGCAGTTGTGGCCGCCCAGTGGGTCTTCGTCCAAAGGCTAGCTCTCCATACACGAGGTCTTTTGGAATGCGACCGATTATTCTTTTATGTGTCAAGTTACTGCATGACTTTATGCAACTTCCTAAGTTTTTGTAAATCTGGGCAGCATGTGTCTTTTTGCTCTCTCTCTCTCTCACACACTCTTTCTCACATTCTCTCTCTCTCTCTCACACACACACACTGTTTTGAACACACACACTCTCTCACTCAGACTCTCACTCACACTCTCTCTCACACATACACTCTCTCTTACACACTCTCTCTCTCACTCACACTCTCTCACACACACTCTCTCTCACTCTCTCTCACACACACTCTCTCTCACACACTCTCTCTCACACACTATCTCTCTCTTGCTCTCTCTCACACACTCTCTCTTACTCACTCTCTCTTACTCTCTCTCTCTCACTCACACTCTCTCTCACACACACTCTCTCTCACTCACACTCTCTCTCACACACTCGAGAGACACTCTCACACACACTCTCTCTCACACTATCTCTCTCACACACACACACACACACACTCTCTCTCACACACTCTCTCTCACACTCTTTTTCTCTCTCTCACACACTATCTCTCCCTTCTCTCTCTCACACACTCTCTCTTACTCTCTCTCTCTCACACACACATACACACACTTTCTTTCGTTCTGTTCGGAAACAATTTACAAAATAAAATCGGTTGTTCTTTTCCTCCACCGCCCCCACCGCCCCTTCAACAAGGCCTGTGATGATAAAGAATCCTGTAGAAGGCTACAAAAACTCGTAAAAATTTTAAAACTTCCCGAGTAAACAAAGGTTCTTTACAGATATTATCATGATCATCATCGTTGTTGCCTACTTTTTAACCCATATCTTTCTTCAGCTGTTCATGCTCAAATTCTATTCTGCCAAAGATCTTCTACCAGTGTGAGCTGATTTCTTTCGGGAAAGGTCTGTTTTCCTAGTCCTTTATGGCATTCGAAACAAAGAAATCAACATACTTGAATGGTATCATAGCAGATAATCAACATAAAAGCGTTGGTTATAGAAAATTTAAATGTTTCTAAACTATATCTATGCAACATGTTCTTCTTCTATGTGCCCTGTCCATTCAGATCATAGCTTTCCACGATCATAGCTTTCCACGTTTTTCTTTCCCTGGTGGCTCTGAGCAGGCCTTCTTCTGTTACACCATGCAATCCTCGTTCCGTCATCCACCTGATTAGGTCTTTCAAATATGTTATCCGTTGCTTTCCCTTGTCTCTTTTTCTCTCTATCTGGCCTGTTAGTATCAGGTTCTCCAAGCCCTCTTTCTTCATTGCATGTCCCAGGAAGTTCTGCTGTCTCTTCCTGATGCTCGGTATTAATTTCCTTTTTGTTTTCATCATTTCCAAGACCTCATCATTGCTCACATGCTCGAGCCATGATATTCGCAGCATCCTTCTGTAGAACCACATTTCAGTTGCTTCAAGTTTTTCCTTCATCTTTAATGGTATTGTCAGCATTCACTGCCATATTGAAAAACGGACAGCACGTAGAAATCCAGTACTCTTTTCCTAGTTTCTAGCGAAATTGTCCTATTTCTTAATACCTAACTCAACTTGTGGAATGCTTCCTTCGCCATGCCAATTCGCCTTCGGATCTCTGTGTCGCACTTTCCGTCTTCTGTATTAACGCTTCCCAGGTATTTAAATTTTTGTACCTACTTGATTCTGGTATCCCCGATCTGTATTTGGCATTTTGGGATGCCCTTTTTACTGATGATCATGCATTCGGTTTTCTTGCAGTTTATTTCTAGTCCTTTCTTGTTACTTTCTTCTGCTACCTTCTGTAGGTGGTCTTGTAGTTTCCTTTCTGTGTCTGCTATCAGCACTGTATCATCTGCGTAACTAGGTTGTTTAAATTGTGGCCTCCGATGACAAATCCAGGCATAACTTCTCGGGTCCTCAAAATATTCTCGCTGTACAACTTGAACAGATCCGTTGAAAAGACACATCCCTGTCTTACGCCCCTTTCTAACTTTGTATATCTACTCAATTCATTACCTGTCCATATGAAAGCGGTTTACTGCCAGTAAAGATTCTTGATTACTCTCAAGTCTTTCCCAACTATGTCCAGGCTGCCGAGCATCATCATCAGTTCTTTGTGGCGTATTTTGTCAAGCGCATTGGCATAATCAATAAAGCAGAGGTATAAGTCATTCTACATTTGTATTGCCCTTTCGGAGAGCATCCTAATCATAAATATGGCATTCTTTGTTTCGTGTCTTTAACGAAACCACACTGCTCTTGTCCTATCTCTGGGCTGATTCTTCTTCTCGCTCTATTCATCAGGATTCGGATGGTTCAGTTTTGTTATATGGCTCATTAAACTGATGGTTCTGTGGAGTTCGCACATGTTAGACATACAATAAATTAATGAAAGAGAAATTACTAAAGGCGTTGTCACATATAGTCGGGCGTTGTCGGTCTATGTTCACCGATAAAGAAAATTAATGTATTTCCTGGTCTTTCTCTTGTGTCATAATACAATTCAAAAATCCGAGGAAAACAATATTAATGTTGTTTATGTATAGTTATACTAAATGACTGATGTAAATTAGATTTACGGAAAACATATTGCTTAAGGCCTAGTTAACTACAGTCGAATATAGTCAGTTCAATTTTCACAAATAGCTGAATATTGATGCAACGCATTAGGGTTCTTTGGTTACATAGCAGATAATCCAAATCAAATATGAAGTGAAATAATCAATTTTAGTTATTCTAACTTATATCTATACTAGCATTATAGCCCGGCGGTGATCGGGTGTAATGAAAGCTTTAAAACTAATCCATGGTCCTGGAGCTCAGACTCAGACTAAAGAATATTTGAATTAATAAAATAATTGCGACAATTTACCAATCGCACCTAATATATATATATATATATATATATATGCTAGCAGTATAGTCTGGCGTTGCTCGGGTGTAATAAAAGCTTTAAAACTAATCCATGGTCCTGGAGCTCAGACACTTTGCACGTTGGCACGAAAGACTAAAAAGCAATAGTTGTTTCCAGTTAAAGCGAAACCGTAGACTGAAAGAAAAATGAATGGTTGTAAGTCAAATTTTCATTTCCTGGTATCGATATCAAATAAGTTTTTTTCGTCGTAAACTGAATTTTGAAGGCTAAATAAGTCCTCTGAGTAAACGGTATTATGGCTGAGACTAAGAACTACAAATTTATTCCTACTTAGAGCCAAACCCGAAACAAAAGATAAAATAAAAGGGCTGAAAAAATACAGACATACATGCAAATAAACAGACACACATAGAAACATCTTGATTTATATATATATGTTATCGATTTTCTGCACTATTGTAAGAACTGTAACCTTGAAACTTCTGAATATCGTTTCTTATGTCTTTGTCTATAAGTGTATCAAATTTGATTGAAATCGGACCACTCCTTCTATAACCCGATTTTTTCGATTATCGGTTTTCGATATTTATCGGGGGTACCTCAACACAAAACCTAGCTAAGAACACTCGCAGACGCTTATAGTACAACTGTGTAAATTTTCAAGAAAATCGGTTCAGCCGTTTCAGAGTCTATAGATAACGGACACACACACACAGACACACACGCACACGTAGACACACACACAGACAAAGTTTCATTTATAAATAAGTTTAGATTATAAGATTGACGTAAACTAGATTTATGAAGGACAGATTGCATAATGCGTAGTCGCTTATAGTCAGGCATAGTCGATCGATGTATAGTTTTCAGAGAGATGAATATTAAAGCAAGACCTGAATATTTTTTGGTGCCACAGCAGATAATCGAAATAAAATCTACGAATATAGAAACTTTCAATGATTTTTAGTATATTTATAGTTCATTGTGTACGTGAAACAAAGTTACGGAAGACAGATTGCATCAAGCGTTGTCGGACATTGTTTGGTTTTTATAGACTGGTGAATATTAATTGAATGCCTGGGCTTTCTTTTTGGTCAAACCCAAATAAACACTCCGAATATGGACTATTTCGATGATTCTTGGTATATTTTTAGTACATGATAGACGTGAAAAAGATTTACGAATGACAGATTGCATAAAGCATTGTCGCCTACAGTCGGACATTGTCCGTTGTTCTTTAGTTTTCACAGACTGCTGATCATTTCAATGATTCTTAAGTATATTAAAATAAATAATTGTCTTGAAATTGGTTATCCAAAGGTAGATTGCTTAAGGCATGGTGCAGTGGTTATAGGTTCGGAATGAAAGATCAGAGATCTGAGTTCGAATTCTAGTTCATTGCATTCACTTACGTGCATAGACCCGTAGTAAAGGTATTACTCCATCGCTTCTCCCTCCAACTATGGGTTAAAATCCGTCGCTTCTCCCTCCAGCTATGGGTTAATATCCGTTGCTTCTCTCTCCAGCTATGGGTTAAATTGCCGGATATCGGGTTCTATAGCCTTGGTTGCAACCAGTCTACCACAGACAGCAACCTACTGCTGAAAAAACATCGGCTCAGTTAGTCTATAGTCTGGTATAGTCGGTCGGTGTTTAACTTTCACAGATAGAAGATTGCAACTCCATTTTTGTTCGTCTTTTTTTTTTTCGTGTCATAGCAGACAATTAGAAAAAACCTCCGAATATTGAGTATTTCATATTTATGATAGCTTTTTTTTGTATGTCAAAGCAGATCATCCAAATCGAATCATTAAATATAGAGCATTTAAATGATTTTTAAATATAGTTATAGTACATGTTAGACCGCAGAAAGCAATGGCAACTTACAGAAAGCAATAACAACCTACTGCGGGATTATAATTATAATAATTATACTTAATATAATAATGTAATATAATCTATCTCTTATCCCTGAAGCTATGAGTTAAAAGGCAGGACAGATTGTGTTCTATAGCCTTGACTGGCAACCAGTCTACCGCAGAAAGCAATGGCAACCTTCTGTGGGATAATCTTCTGCCTAGTCAGCCATGTCTCTTTCGAGACATCATCGCCCAACGCGTATATCATGTATGGCACTTAACTGACTGACTGAATATAATAGTTGGAAACATAATTAAACCTTCTACTGGGCATAAAGTGGGGGATCGTTTTTTATTTTTATGAAGTAATAAACTGATCACCCACTAATTATACTTAATATAATAATGTAATATAATCTATCTCTTATCCCTGAAGCTATGAGTTAAAAGGCAGGACAGATTGTGTTCTATAGCCTTGACTGGCAACCAGTCTACCGCAGAAAGCAATGGCAACCTACTGCGGGATAATCTTCTGCCTAGTCAGCCATGTCTCTTTCAAGACATGATCACCCAAAGCATGTATCATGTATGGCACTTAACTGACTGACTGAATATAATAGTTAGAAACATAATTAAAATTTCTACTGGGCATAAAGTGGGGCATCAGTTTTTTATTTTTATGAAGTAATAAACTGATCCCCCACTAATTATACTTAATATAATAATGCAATATAATTTATCTCTTATCCCTCAAGCTATGAGTTAAATGGCAGGACAGATTGTGTTCTATAGCCTTGGCTGGCAACCAGTCTACCGCAGAAAGCAATGGCAGCCTACTGCGGGATTATGTTTTGTTCAGAGACATGATCGCTCAACGCGTGTATCACGTATCACTTAACTAAGTGACTAACATGTTAGACGCGAAATACTTTTACGAAAGACCGTTTATTTAAAGCGTAGTCGCCTATATTATGGCGTAGTCGATCGGTGTATAGTTTTCACGGGTTGATGAATATTGGTTACACTATTCGAGTGGATAATCCAAATAAAAATTCTGTATATAGACGATTGCAATGATTGTTATGTATATTTATAGTATGTGATTTAATTGAATTAGATTTACAAAAGAAAAAAAATTAAGGCTTAGTTGGCTATAATCAAGGATAGTCGGTCGGTGTTTAATTTACACAGATAGATGGTTAATTGCTACAGCGCCTGGGCTTTCTTTGTTGCTGTAGCAGATCTAAACTTATTTATAAATGAAAATTTGTCTGTGTGTGTGTGTATGTGTGTGTGTGTGTCCGTTATCTATAGACTCTAAAACAGCTGAACCGATTTTCTTGAAAATTTACAGTTGTACTATAACCGTCTGTTTTGTGTCGAGGTACCCTCTGATAAATATCGAAAATCGATAATCGAAAAAATCGGGTTATAGAAGGAGTGGTCCGATTTTAATCAAATTTGTTACACTCATAGATAAAGACATAAGAAACGGTATTCAGAAGTTTCAAGGTTGCAGTTCTTATAATAGTGCAGGAAATCATATATAAAAGGCATAGATGTTTGTGTGTGTGTCTGTTTATCTGCCTGTATGTCTGTATTTTTTCAGTCCTTTTTATTTTAGGTTTTACTTCGGGTTTGGCTCTAAGTACGTATAATTGTAGTTCTTAGTCTCAGCCATGATGCCATTTACTCAGAGGACTTATTTAGCCTTCAAAATTCAGTTTACGACGAAAAAAACTTATTTGATAACGATACCAGGAAATCAAAATTTGACTTACATCCATTCATTTTTCTTTCAGTCTACGGTTTCGCTTTAACTGGAAACAACTATTGATTTTTAGTCTTTCGTGCCAACGTCCAAAGAGTCTGCGCTCCAGGACCATGGATTAGTTTTAAAGCTTTCATTACATCCGAGCAACGCCGGGCTATATTGCTGGTAATCTAAATATAAACGAATATAACCATTTCATTATTCTTAAATTTATTTCTACTAAATGATTGACGTTAAATATCTTTGCCAAAGACAAATTGCGTAAGGCCTACTCACCTAGAGTCGGTATTTTTAGTTTTACCATGTTGAGAAATACTAACAGAACTCCTGTGAAATAACAGAATTTACAAATAAAACTCCTTATATCGACAATTTCAATTATAATTATATGTATATTTTTCTACATGATAGACGTGAAATAGATTTGGGCATTCTTGGTCGGTATTTAGCTTCATCAGATTGAGGAATATTAGTGCAACTCCTGGGATTTCTTTGTTGTCATAGGAGGGAATCCAAAAGAAAAATCCGAATATAGAAAATGTCAGTGTTTCTCAAGTATAATTTATAGTACATGAGAGACGGAAAATAGATTTACAGAAGACAAATTGCATAAGGCGTTGGTGCCTATAGTCGGGCATTGTGGATCGCTGTTTAGGTTTCACAAATTGGTGAATATTAATCAAATACCTGGGCTTTCGTTGGTGCCATGGCAGATAATCCAAATAAAAATTCTGAATATAGACCATTTCAATGATTGATAAGTTTATTTACGCTAAATGATTGACGTGAAATTAATTCACGAAAGACAGATTGCTTAAGATGAAGTCGGCTATGGTCTAGCATAGTCGGTCGGTGTTTAGCTTTTCCGATAGATGAATATTTATGAAACCCCAGTATGCCATTTGTGTCAGCAGATAAAAAAAATCTAAATCTAGCTTATTTATAAATGGGACATTTTGTGTGTGTGTGTGTGTGTGTGTGTGTGTGTGTGTGTGTCCGTTACCTATAGAGTCCGAAACGGCTGAACCGATTTTCTTGAAAATTTACGCAGTTGTACTATAAGCGTCTGCGAGTGTTCTTAGCTAGGTTTTGTGTCGTGGTACCCCCAATAAATATCGAAAATCGATAATCGAAAAAATCGGGTTATAGAAGGAGTGGTCCGATTTTAATCAAATTTGATACATTCATAGACAAAGACATAAGAAACGATATTCAGAATTTTCAAGGTTGAAGTTCTTACAATAGTGCAGAAAATTGATAATATATATATATATATATATATATATATATATATATATATATAAAAGGCAAGATATTTGTGTGTCTGTCTGTTTATCTCTCTGTATGTCCTTTATACAAATCCATTATTTTTATCCGATTCTCACCAAACTTCACACAAATATACTTTAGGCTGAGTCTGAGCTCCAGGACCATGGATTAGTTTTAAAGCTTTCATTACACCCGAGCAACGCTGGGCTATACTGTTAGAAAATAAATAAATGAACTCCGGATATCGACCATTTCAGTGATTTTTATGTATATAAATTCTACATGATATACAAAAATATTTTTAATGAAAGACAGGTGCTTCATGTGACGTGTTTCTTCTATGTGTCTTGTCTTTTCAGGATGTAGGCGATCATGGCTTTCCACGTCTTCCTATCACTGGTGGCTCTTAGCACGCTTTCGCCTGTTACAACACGAAACCACCGTTCTGCCATCCACCCGCACAGGCCAGTCAAGTACGTTACACGCTGTTTTCACCTGTCTCTCCTTCCCTCTATCTGACCTGTTAGTATCAGGTTCTCCAAGCCCTCATTTCTCATTGTATGTCCTAGGAACTTTAGCAGTCTCTTCCTGATGCTAAGTATTAATTTCATTTTCGTCTCCAACCTTTCCAAAACCCGGTCATTGTTCACATGATATCCGCAGCATCCTTCTGTAGAACCTCATTCAATTTTGTCCTTCATCTTCGAAGTTATTCTCCAACATTCCCTGCCATATTGAAGAACCGACATCACATAGCAATCCAGTATTCTCCTCTTTGTTTCTAGCAAAATTGTCCTGTTTCATAATACTTTACTCAACTTCTGGAACGCATCTTTCGCCATGCCAATTCGTCGTCGGATCTCAGTGTCGTACTTTCCGTCTTCGGAGTGTTTAGTCGGCTTAATTTTATATGGCTTATCTGCTATGACACATCAATTCTGATTTGTGCGCCTAGTTTTGTCTTTCGGTCATCTCAGCTTTTTAAGACTTCTATCGTATTTCCTCGTCGATTCATAACCCATCCATCGTAACCGACGTTCAAATAAAATGACTGATTATTTTTTATCAAATCGTTCAATTACATTTGATATTGGATACCCAATACATAGCAGAGATAAACTGAACAAAAAGAAATATTTATACTAATTACATTTTTCTATTCGAAATTAACAGGAGAAAAAATCCAGAATTTACAACGGCCGCATCGTCGTAAACATGGCAGCAATGATGAGGACAATATTTCGAATTATGTAAATACTGTAAATACTACCTCATCTCTGTAAAATATAGACAAATAGAATGATCTTTTATTAAACATCGTACAAATGGCAACAAAGATGAGGACAATAGTCCGAATAATGTAAATACTGTAAATACTACCTCATCTCAGAAATATAGACAAATAGAATGATCTTTATTAAACATCACAAATGGCAACAAAGATGAGGACAATAGTCCGAATAATGTAAATACTGTAAATACTACCTCATCTCAGAAATATAGACAAATAGAATGATCTATTATTAAATGTCATACACATGGCAACAAAGATGGGAACAATAGTCCGAATTATGTAAATACTGTAAATACTACTCTATCTCAGAAATATAGACAAATAGAATGATCTATTATTAAACGTCGTACAAATGGCAACAAAGATGAGGACAATATTTCGAATAATGTAAATACTGTAAATACTACCTCATCTCAGAAATATAGACAAATAGAATGATCTTTTATTAAACATCGTACAAATGGCAACAAAGATGAGGACAATAGTCCGAATACTGTAAATACTGTAAATACTACCTCATCTCAGAAATATAGACAAATAGAATGATCTATTATTAAACGTCGTAATAATGGCAACAAAGATGAGGACAATATTTCGAATTATGTAAATACTGTAAATACTACCTCATCTCAGAAATATAGACAAATAGAATGATCTTTATTAAACATCGTACAAATGGCAACAAAGATGAGGACAATAGTCCGAATAATGTAAATACTGTAAATACTACCTCATCTCAGAAATATAGACAAATAGAATGATCTTTTATTAAACATCGTACAAATGGCAACAAAGATGAGGACAATAGTCCGAATAATGTAAATACTGTAAATACTACCTCATCTCAGAAATATAGACAAATAGAATGATCTTTTATTAAACATCGTACAAATGGCAATAAAGATGAGGACAATAGTCCGAATAATGTAAATACTGTAAATACTACCTCATCTCAGAAATATAGACAAATAGAATGATCTATTATTAAACATCGTACAAATGGCAACAAAGATGAGGACAATAGTCCGAATAATGTAAATACTGTAAATACTGCATCATCTCAGAAATATAGACAAATAGAATGATCTATTATTAAACATCGTACAAATGGCAACAAAGAGGAGGACAATAGTCCGAATAATGTAAATACTGTAAATACTGCATCATCTCAGAAATATAGACAAATAGAATGATCTATTATTAAACATCGTACAAATGGCAACAAAGATGAGGACAATAGTCCGAATAATGTAAATACGACCTCATCTCAGAAATATAGACAAATAGAATGATCTATTATTAAATGTCGTACCCATGGCAACAAAGATGGGGACAATAGTCCGAATAATGTAAATACTGTAAATACTACCTCATCTCAGAAATATAGACAAATAGAATGATCTTTTATTAAACATCGTACAAATGGCAACAACGATGAGGACAATAGTCCGAATAATGTAAATACTGTAAATACTACCTCATCTCAGAAATATAGACAAATAGAATGATCTATTATTAAATGTCATACACATGGCAACAAAGATGGGAACAATAGTCCGAATTATGTAAATACTGTAAATACTACCTCATCTCAGAAATATAGACAAATAGAATGATCTATTATTAAACGTCGTACAAATGGCAACAAAGATGAGGACAATATTTCGAATAATGTAAATACTGTAAATACTACCTCATCTCAGAAATATAGACAAATAGAATGATCTTTTATTAAACATCGTACAAATGGCAACAAAGATGAGGACAATAGTCCGAATAATGTAAATACTGTAAATACTACCTCATCTCAGAAATATAGACAAATAGAATGATCTATTATTAAACGTCGTACAAATGGCAACAAAGATGAGGACAATATTTCGAATTATGTAAATACTGTAAATACTACCTCATCTCAGAAATATAGACAAATAGAATGATCTTTTATTAAACATCGTACAAATGGCAACAAAGATGAGGACAATAGTCCGAATAATGTAAATACTGTAAATACTACCTCATCTCAGAAATATAGACAAATAGAATGATCTATTATTAAATGTCGTACAAATGGCAACAAAGATGGGATCAATAGTCCGAATTATGTAAATACTGTAAATACTACCTCATCTCAGAAATATAGACAAATTGAATGATCTATTATTAAATGTCGTACAAATGGCAACAAAGATGGGAACAATAGTCCGAATTATGTAAATACTGTAAATACTACCTCATCTCAGAAATATAGACAAATTGAATGATCTATTATTAAATGTCGTACAAATGGCAACAAAGATGGGAACAATAGTCCGAATTATGTAAATACTGTAAATACTACCTCATCTCAGAAATATAGACAAATAGAATGATCTATTATTAAACATCGTAAAAATGGCAACAAAGTTGAGGACAATAGTCCGAATAATGTAAATACTGTAAATACTACCTCATCTCAGAAATATAGACATATAGAATGATCTATTATTAAATGTCGTACCCATGGCAACGAAGATGAGGACAATAGTCCGAATAATGTAAATACTGTAAATACTAACTCATCTGAGAAATATAGACAAATAGAATGATCTATTATTAAATGTCGTACACATGACAACAAAGATGGGGACTATAATCCGAATAATGTAAATACTGTAAATACTGCATCATCTCAGAAATATAGACAAATAGAATGATCTATTATTAAACATCGTACACATGGCAACAAAGATGAGGACAATAGACCGAATAATGTAAATACTGTAAATACTACCTCATCTCAGAAATATAGACATATAGAATGATATATTATTAAATGCCGTACCCATGGAAACAAAGATGAGGAAAATAGTCCGAATAATGTAAATACTGTAAATACTACCTCATCTGAGAAATATAGACAAATAGAATGATCTATTATGAAATGTCGTACACATGGCAACAAAGACGGGGACTATAATCCGAATAATGTAAATACTGTAAATACTGCATCATCTCGGAAATATAGACAAATAGAATGATCTATTATTAAATGTTGTACAAATGGCAACAAAGATGAGGACAATAGACCGAATAATGTAAATACTGTAAATACTACCTCATCTCAGAAATATAGACAAATAGAATGATCTATTATTAAACATCGTACAAATAGCAACAAAGATGAGGACAATAGTCCGAATAATGTAAATACTGTAAATACTGCATCATCTCAGAAATATAGACAAATAGAATGATCTATTATTAAACATCGTACAAATGGTAACAAAGATGAGGACAATAGTCCGAATAATGTAAATACTACCTCATCTGAGAAATATAGACAAATAGAATGATCTATTATTAAACATCGTACAAATAGCAACAAAGATGAGGACAATAGTCCGAATAATGTAAATACTGTTAATACTGCATCATCTCAGAAATATAGTCAAATAGAATGATCTATTATTAAACATCGTACAAATGGCAACAAAGATGAGGACAATAGTCCGAATAATGTAAATACGACCTCATATCAGAAATATAGACAAATAGAATGATCTATTATTAAATGTCGTACAAATGGCAACAAAGATGTGAACAATAATCCGAATAATATAAATAGGGTAAATGCTACCTCATCTCAGAAGTATAGACAAATACAGAAATATATTTAAATTTGATGTCTTTCGTCTTGTTAGACGTTAGATCAGTGATTCTCAAGCGCCCTGGCGTCTCGCACAAGTGTACCGCGCGACCCTCTTTAGTGAGCCGCAAAATATAGTGAGAGCCTACATATGTGTCTGCTTTTAAGTTGGTGACGATCATCATGGCTCGGTTGTTTCTCTTTGTGAGTCGTCCGGTCTCGGAAAACAGATGCATGAGAGCGAACTACCCCATTGCAGGAGAGGGGCTTGGGAAATGAGGCAAATATCATATAAATGTGTGTGTGGAATTAGTAATGGTACACTGTTTATATTTGAATATATGAATATGGCCTGATCAGGCGGATGACGGAAATGGGGTTGCTAGTAGTAACAGGAGTAAAAATGCTAAAAGCCACAAGGGATAGGGAGACGTGGAGAACCATGCTCGCCTACGTCCTGAAGGGACAGGGTATATAGAAGAAGAAGATTAAAATTAATTATTTTTTATATTCTTTTATTATATTAAATATTTTGTCTTAATATTCATTTTTTAATATTTGAAATTTTATGTCCTCACAATAAAACATTCGATGGTACTCACTGACCCATTCTATATAAAAAAAAATCTTCTTTTTCTTTTTTTCTTTTAATAATCGTGTCGCCCCAAGCAAGGTATTTTACTGACACTGTTATGCAGGGGGTTACATAGAAGGAATGTTATGAAGAGTGAGAGGTCGCAGGGGATGTCAGGAAAAGTGTAGGAGAGGGAAGCGAGTATTGATGAGAGTTGGGTGGAAGAGGAGGAATGTTATGATGAGTGATAGGTTGCAGGGGATGTCAGGAAGAGAGTAGGAGAGGGAAGCGAGTACTGACGAGAGCGGGGTGGACGAAGAAAAAGCATGAGAGCGAGAATGTAAGTTCGTGAGACAGGAGATGACTATTGACTTTACATTTAAATTCTTGGAGATTGTAACTGTCGAAAAAGCAAGTATGCAGAAGAAAATTCCACAAGCGGGAAGTGCGAGAAAAGAAGCTGCTGGAGTAGAATTTGCGTTTACAATTTATTGGTTTCACAGTAGAAGGGTCTACATCCACTAAGAAGGCTTTATCTATTTTATTGCCATTTTCGACTTCTTATTTGTATAAATTAGGCTTCTCAAACCTAAATAACATAAAAAATCGGAAAGACTACGCTCGACTGAAGAATGGACTAGGGTCCGCTTATTGCACATTTGGCCACATATAATGCAGACACAAGTTTCATACAAAATAAGTTGCACATATATTTGAATAGGAACATTGAATTAAACTAAGTTCGTATTTGTTTATGTTGGGGATCACCCACTTTTTACAAATAAGAATGAACTCGCCTGATGTGTACACATAATCCCGCCTATAGAGAGAACAGCAGTACTTGTTACACAGAGAGCTTTCTCGCTGCGACGGCATTTCTCACTGTCAGCCCTCTGCCCGAAGGCAGAGGGCGCTCTCTGCTTCCGAGCAGAGAGCACTAACCCAGTCGTGGTTCCGCCGAAGGATAGAAGCACGACTGGGGAAAAATAGACATGTATTTTTTGGCCGGGCCATATAGCCCGGAAATCCCACTCATAACTGACCATGTGTCACATGTTGCCCTTAGTGGGAGGGACAGCTGAATATAGTGATTGTCAAAGAGCAGTAGTACTAGTAAGGAGTTCAGTAGTTGTACCGCCGCAAGTTGGTCAGTAAGGATATAGACTCATTACCCGGACATACTTCTTCACTACAAGATTGTATATATTGATTCCTACTAACAGTATTCCTAGTATTCCTGAATTGACTAACCCGTGTTCCAGTTTGTATGTTTTTGTTCAATATAACTTACATTTTTTACCTCCATATCTGCTTTTGTGATTTATTATTTTGCGTGATTTCTCAACAAGAATCCACAACAGTTTATGTAGTTTTACTTTTATTTTGTTTATTGTATTTTTTCTGGTGTTGTTTTTTTCATAATATTTTATATTGTAGAATTAAGGGAAAATCATCAGGTGGGACCATGGTTGTGTCTGTAGTTTAGTATGTGTGCTTATGGCGGTATTCACCCTGGGAGGGTTGGCCAGGCTTCTTACCTAGAAGTTTCATGGGACTTTTTCGCTCCATAAGCAGTCTCCAAGAACATGAGTTGTGAAGATTTTCCCATAATAAGTTTTCAGTTCTTAATGCTGTAGACTGGTTGCCAACCAAGGTTATAGAACTCATATATTCTGCTATTCTACCAAATAGCATGGGTGAGAATAGATGGATCCATGCCTTTCCCAATTCACGTAAGTGAATCTAATGAATTCGACTGGAATTCGAAATTTGTTCTCCGATTAAATTAGGCTTCTCAAACCTAAATAAAATAAACTCTCGACTGAAGAAGAAATTAGGTCTCGCTTATCACACGTTTGGTCATACATTGAAGAAAACAACAGACATAAATTTTATCTAAACTTATTTATAAATAGAACTTTTTCTGTGTGTGCGTGTGTGTCTGTGTGTGTGTGTGTATCCGTTGCCTATAGACTCCAAAACGGCTGAACCGATTTTCTTGAAAATTTACACAGTTGTACTATAAGCGTCTGCGAGTGTTCTTAGGTAGGTTTTGTGTCGAGGTACTCCCGATAAATATCGAAAATCGATAATCGAAAAAATCGGGGTATAGAAGGAGTGGTCCGATTTTAATCAAATTTGATACACTCATAGACAAAGACATAAGAAATGATATTCAGAGGTTTCAAGGTCGCAGTTCTTACAATAGTGCAGAAAATTTGATATCAATACCAGGAAATCAAAATTTGACTTACATCGATACATTTTTCTTTCAGTCTACGGTTTCGCTTTAACTGGAAACAATTATTTTAGTCTTTCGTGCCAACGTCCAAAGAGTCTGAGCTTCAGGACCATGGATTAGTTTTAAAGCTTTCATTACACCCGAGCAACGCCGGGTTATACTGCTAATACAAAATAAGTTGCACATATATTTGAATAGAAACATTGAATTTAAGTAAGTTCATATTTGTTTATGTATTTTTAGCTGGTGGTTTTATAGAATAACATTGAAATATATAAACTTTAAAAATGTTGTTAACGTAATTTTGTCAAGAAAACGTGATATTTCCATTTGCTCTTAGGTGTGGCGGGGTTTTAAAAGGTTGAGAAGCGCACCACGCGAGATCATGAGCATTGACATGCAGAATATTCTATATGCAGTTTACGTCTGTGAATTCAGAGGTGTTATTCTCCAAGAGTGGTTGCTAAATACGTCCAGAGGGCCTTAGTCTGCCCTGCTCTTTAACCATATTAGAAGGAAGAAGAAAATAATACATTCCTTTCTCTAATGTATTGCGATACGTGATGCACACTTGGGTGTTCATTTCTTGAAAGAGACATGATTGTCTGGGTAGAAGTTGTTTTAGGAAGTAGGTTGCCATTATTTTCTGCGGTATAGATTCAGGATGTTTATCCAGCCATAAGAATCCCTTAAGTCGACAGTAAAAAAACTAAAACTTGAAACAGTTGAGAAAAGGATGTGTTGACCTCATCAGCACCAGTTTCGATTCAGGAATTATATTTCTGCCGAAAGAATCTATCTAGTCTATGACAAACAAAAATTTAAAAGTTATGAGTTAATGATTTTGCTGTTATATCAACCTTGGTAAAAATTCTAGGATCGAGATTTAACTGAAAGAATTTTGCAGACAAAGTAAGAACAACTAAAACCTTGAAAGAAAACCTTATGGAACTATCTGGATAAATGCATATTTTTACCTTTTTCATTGACCAAGCCAATAATTAGTTTTTATTTACGCGTTTAAGGATTTCCAAAAGGTATAGCTCTTAACTTCCCCATCCAAGGCTATAGAACCCAGTCTGTCCTATTATTTGACTCATAGCTAGAGGATAAAGAGATGTATGATATTAAGTAGTAATTAGTGAGGGATCAGTTTATAACTTCATAACAATATAAAACCGATCTCCCACTTTATGCCCCGTAGATGTCTTAATCATATTTTCAACTATTATATTCAGTCAGTCGGTTAAGTGCCATACGTGATATACGCTTGGGCGATCATGTCTCTCGAAAGAGATATGACTGACTGGGCAAAAGATTATCCTGCAGTAGGTTGCTATTGTTTTCTGCGGTAGACTGGTTGCCAGCCAAGGCTATAGAACTCAATCTGTCCTATTATTTGACGCATAATCGTTCTCCACCAGAAGTGGTTGTTAAATACGCCCAGAGGGCCTCAGTCTGCCCCGTTATTTAACTATACTAGTGGGGAGAATACATGCCTTTCTCTAATGTATTGTGATACATGATACCCACGTATCGCAATACATTAGAGAAATCATTTCTCGAAAAAAAGACATGAGTGGCTGGGCAGAAGATTTTTGAGGAAGTAGTACTGGATTGCGATGTGTTGTCAGTTCATCAATATGGCAGTGAGTGCTGGACAATCTCATCGAAGATGAAGGAAAAGCTTGAAGCAACTGAAGTGTGGTTCTACAGAAGGATGCTGCAAATATCATAGATCGAGCATGTGAGCAATGATAAGTTTTTGGAAAGGATGGAAATAAAAAGGAAATTAATACTGAACATCAGGAAGCGATAGCTGAAATTCCTGGGACATGCAATGAGGAAAGATGGCTTAGAAAACTTGATACTAACAGGCCAGATAGAAGGAAAAGGAGACAGGGGAAAGCAACGGACAACATATTTGAACGACCTCATCAGGTGGATGATGGAAAGATGGTTGCGTGGTGTAACAGGAGAAGGTGTGCTAAGAGCCACCAGAGATAGGGAAACGTGAAAAGCCATGATCGCCTACGTCCTGAGAGGACAGGGCACATAAAACAAGAAGAAGAAGAAGAAGGTCATTAATTTCTGCGGTAAACTAGTCGCCATCCAGGGCTATATAACCCAATATGTCCTGTTATTAAGGGAAGAAAAGAATGAATACCTTTCCCAAGAGTATTTGTGCGTAAGTGAATGCGAGGAATTAAACTGGAATTCGTACTCAGATTTTTGATTTTCTCTGATATCCACTGCACTACAGCACACATACAAAAGTGAATATAACAATATTGATTGGAATTCGAACTCAGTACGCTAATGTCTTATTCACGGTTGCATATCTGCTAACACTGTATAAAGTGTATTACTCCCTCTATTATAATAAATGCCGTTGTACTTATATATATATTAGTCATCCACTTACAAGTCCCTTTCGCAGCTCATCAGTGTGGCTACACACATTTATTTGCTTCTAGCCATGATCGAAACTCGAACGATTTGGTATCAGTCGGAGTCGCTACCCACTAACCTCCAGCTTGTAGCATGCTTGTAGTATATATATATATATGATGAGCTGTGATACAGCGAAACAGATATGTCTGCGGATGTCTATTTACGCTCTTACACCCTGATTGAGCACTCTGGAAGAATGGTAGACTTTGAAAAACAGTAGCTGCCCTGACATTTACGCATCGTTCATTCAGCAATGAATTAGAACACTTTCAGATATGTCCGCGGAAGACTATATATATATATACTACTATTATTAGGTCACTGCAGTTTTACAAAAATGATGTATTTCATACTATTTTCTGGTATTTATTGCCAAGTGAATAATTGTAAATAAAATAGAATGATTCTTTTGTTAATACTACACAATAACATGTGCATCAAATGAATTTATAAATATTTAAGAATTACCTATATTGCAATTTCATCAATGGAAAAATGAATAAAATTTAGGCTGATTCAGACGAGTTCATCTTTGCTTCCTTGCCTTGTAAAAGTTTGCAAAGTAATAATAACAAAAGAACCATTCTATTTTCATTTGGCAACAAATACTAAAACTTTTATGTAGTATAACATTTCTTTAAAAAAACTGAGATAGCCTAATAATTATGGCCACTAGCATATTACCGAACGGCCATAACCCAGGAGTAGAATCGCCGACTGACGCCAATTCAGTCGGGTTTCAATCCTGGGTTAAAAAGCACTCGGAGTCTAACCGTACTGATAAGCTGCGAAACAGATCTTTCTGCAGATGACTATATATATATATATATATATATATATATATATATATATATATATATATATAGGAATAGTAGACTTATATACATATATATATATATATATATAGGAATAGTAGACTTTGGAAAAACAATAGTTACTTACGCATCGACGCATCGTTCATTCAGTAATGAATTTGAATACTCCTGGCTACTGGCGTGTGTTTACATTGTATATAACTCGCTAAAGTTTGCCTTACTTCATCGAGAGCCCTTAGCTCAGAAGTAGAATTGCCGACTGATGTCAACTCGCTTGTGTTTCAATCCTGTCTAAAACAATCGGAATCTAACCGTACTGATGAGCTGCGAAACAGATCTGTCTGCGGATCACTATACATATATATGTATATATATATTATACTTTAGAACATGTACACACTACAGTCTATTAAAAAAGTGTACATTTTGTTTCGACATTGAAAGAACAATTTCTCATCAGGTACTTAAGAATGTTGGTAATAAATGTTCTATTTTTAATAAATAATCTTTTAAGAATTCCGCTTCCATTTAAATATGATAATAAATATAAGAAAAGGGGAAAGAAAGAGAGAAGAAATGATCAGAAAATAAAATGAGAAATCAAGAAAAGGAAAAGAAAAGGAAAGATACAGAAGTAATAGAGAGTGAAGAGGAAAATAAAGAGAAACAAAAAGAAAAATAATAAAACTATTTACGATAAAGTTCTTAGTAATAATGGATTTAGATCTTCTGACATTAATCTTGTGAAAGAATATAGTTGTTCTAGAAAAGAAGAAACAGAAAAATCATCTGGTATAATCTTCCATTTAATCAATTAGTTAATATTAAACTGGGATATAAATTACTTAATTTAATTGTTAAACATTTTTCTAAAAATAATCTTTTAAGTAAACTTTCAATCTAAAACTCAGTTAAATAGCACTAATAATCTTCTTTTATGTGCCTTGTTCTTTCAGGGTGTAGGCGATCATAGCCTTCCACGTCTCCCTATCCCAGGTGGCTCTGAGCATACTTTTCTTGTTACACCACACAACCCTCGTTCTGCCATCCACTCGATCAGGCCAATCAATTACGTTATATGCTGTTTTCCCCCTCTCTCCTTCCTCTATCTGGCCTGGTAGTATCAGGTTCTCCGAAAGGTCTTTCCTCATTTAATGTCCCAGGAACTTTAGCTGTCTCTTTCTGATTCTCAGTATTAATTTCCTTTTCGTTTCCAGAACCTCTTTATTGCTCACATGTTCAATCCATGATATCCGCAGTATCCTTCTGCATAAAAACATTTCAGTTGCTTCAAGATTTCTCTCATTTTCAATTATATTGTCGAGCATTCACTGCCTTATTGAAGAACTGGCATCACGTAGCAATCCAGTACTCTGTTCTTCGTTTCTCGCGAAACTTTCCTGTCCCTTAATACTACACTCAACTTCTGGAATGCGTCCTTCACCATGGCAATTCGCCTTCGGGTCTCTGTGTTGCACTTTCCATCTCTTGTTAGAACACTTGCTAGGTATTTACATTTTTGTACTTGCTTGATTCTAGTATCCCCCCCTCCTGTATTTGGCATTTTGAGCTGCTCTTTTTATTGATGACCATGCATTCGGTTTTCTTGCAGTTTATTTTAGTCCTTTCTTATCACTCTCTTCGGCTACCTTCTGTAGGAGGTCTTGTTGTTTTCTTTCCGTCTTTGCTATCAACACTGTATCATCTGCGTATTTTTAGGTTGTTCAAATTGTGGCCTCCGGTTACAAATCCTGGCATAACATCTAGGGTTCTTAGAATAGAGTCTCGCTGTACAAGTTGAATAGATCTTGTTAATAGACACATTCTTGTCGTACGCCACTTGATATCTTTGTAAAGCTGCTGAATTCGTTAAGGCGGCTCATCTAAAACAAATAATTAAATTACATAAAAATTAAATATTGAAGTTATATAACAATTACAACAGTAATCTTTATTTTCCCCATAGTTAAACCTGATGCAATTGTAGAAATCCCGACTAATTCCCTTTATCTAACACGTGTTTAACTGAACCCCTTGTCTATATGTGCTTTTTCTCATCAGTAGAAAATCCGAGGGTTACTAAAGTCTATATTTGTAATACAATGAACCATTTTAAAAAAAAAAAGTTTTTACAGACATTTCTTATCTTTTACTAAAATGGACAAACGAAAGCTGACCTCACTTTCTAAATATTTTTGGAAGTTAAAAGAGGAGAGTAAAACACTGAAAGTTAAATGGAAAATTCTCAAACAAGGTAGAATCTCTAGATCGTTGAACGAACCATGTTTCTCTTTCTGCAAGAGAAAATGAAAATTATAAACTACATGAAAAGTGGTATATTACTGTATCGAAGGGTGAAACTACGGTAAATTGTAAACATATTAAAGAATTAACATTACAATCCTGCTGATATTGTTAAATCTTAGGTATGAGAGTATAGAAATTGTAAACATCTTATAGTATAAATCTTACTATCTTCACAACTGACTTTAACTATATAATCTTTCTTTTTATGTTATTTTATATTTATTTCCGATTACAAATTGTGATTTATTTATTGATTTAAGTATTTTTATTGCACACGAAAATTACTGTTAGTAGTTTTGCCATGTACTAGCTTATATTTATATTTAAATTTTTTATTTATTTGTTATTTGCTCCTATTTTTTACTTTTTATATTTATAATTATTATTTCAATATTATTTTTTATTATTTTGTTATTATTTTGTTACATATTTTATATTTTATATTTACTGTTATTATTATTATTATATATTTTTATTTATTTTATTTTTATTTTATTTTATTTATATTTATTTATAGGAGGGCTAGCTGCACTCCTATAGAAGTGGGGACTAGAGGATTTGCAGCAAGGTCCTTATGCAAAGCCTTAACAGATATTGGGATAGTGGGAGTAAAAAAAAAGGAAAGCACTCAAGTCCATAACTGAAACAGCGGAAAGAACAGCTAATTGGTTATGGATCAAAAGAGAGAGTCCCTGGATTCCAAATTGTTAGCTAAAATTCCCCGAAATTCTGCGTCTAAGTTAATGTTTCGGACGAGCTCATGTACGGTTCGCCTCTAAATGGAAAGTGGCTCTGACTGTCGACAATCAGAAGCATTTACCCGGTTTCGTACCGGGCCTAAACGTAATTTTCCAGTGTCTGAAAGCGCTTATCGAGGGTGGGCCAGAAACTGATCATCTCTGGTCGGGTCGGCCCGGTGAGGGGGGTATGATGTTGAAAGACCCGAAACTTCCTAGTGATCCTCGCAATGACATCACTGACGACACCCTCTAGCGCCCCCCATTACGGTGCGTATGTTTGAAATTGTTATATTTTAAAATTTTGTGTCATTTTATTTATTTTATTTTTACATTTATTTTAATTTTAATTTACTTTATTTTATCTTGCAAATTTCGTGTTGTGTTTTTAAAAATATTCTTCATTTTACGTTTTCTGAAAAAATTGTCCTGTTTGTGTATGTGATTTTATCAATTTAAAAATAAATTGCCAAAATATTTAAATTGAAACATTGTAACCGCTGTCTATATCTGTTTGCAATTCAATTCTGGCTAAACTTTGAAATTTCTTTCTCTGAGCTGTTTCCATTGGCTCTTCCCTTTCTTCCCTCTTTACATGTTCTCACTATTTTTCTCTTCACTTTCCATTTCTTCTGTACCTTTCGTTTTCCTATTTCTTTTCCTTTTCTTCATAAAAAAAAAGGTTGATCCAATTAGGCGAACGTATGTTTTTTTTTTAATCATTTCACCCCGAGCAAGGCGGAAACGCCACTGATGTGCAGGAGGCTACATAAATGTAAAAAGATTAATTAGAAAAGAGTGAGAAGTATAAACTAGTTAGAAAGGAACAATAGAAAGCTGAGAAAGCAGGTGCGATGACAGATACATAGGTGGAGAGAAAGGGAAGGTTATACAGGGGTGGGGAGAGAGCTAGAGGACAGTGGTTAGTAGATGAGTATTGACTTTGCATTTAATTTTCTGGAGGTTGTAGCAGTCAGGAAAGTAAGAAGCGATTTCCACAGGCGGGAAGTGCGAGAGAAGAAGCTGAAGGAGTAGAATTGTCGTCTGCATTTGACTAACCTGACTGTGAATGGGTGGGACCCAGTTGCCAGTCTGGTTGCACGAGTAAACACCTGTTGAGGAGGCATCAGTGACTTAAGTTCGTCTGAGCAGAAGCCATGAAAGTATTTATGACGGAATACTAATCATTGCCCTGAAGAAATGTGACCTTGAATTCTCCTCTATAGCCCAATGAATATAAACTTTCATTAATTCCAGTGACTTGACTTGACTGAAAGATTTGTGAGTTCAATACCAGGCTAAAGTAGTGGGGAACAAATAAATTAAACAGCTAAGTTAAAGAGAGCTAGCTACATGGCGAGCAGAAGTGGCATCCCATATGGAATGAGAATTATATACACAAGCCGAGTATACCAAGCTGAAGAAAGCCGGAAGAAACGACGGACTAAACGTCGTAAATATGGCAATAAATATGAGGACAATAGTCGGAATGATATAGATAATGAAAAATTAATAATAAAAGAAGAAATTTTGAAGATAGAAAAAAAATAAAAATGTGGACGGATTGTTTTCAAAGTTCAACATGAAAATGTAAGAGAGAAAAATAAATGCAAATTTAAAATAACGAGGTGGACAAATAAACAAATAAGACGGAGAGGAAAACAAAGAAGACTAATTAAACAAGGAAGAGAACGACAAATGAGTACAGAGAAGACCAAGAGGAAATCAAACAAATCTAAAAATTCCAAGGAAGATGATGACAAATGCAACAAAGGAGACGGAGAAGAAAACTATGAAGCTAAGAAGTCAAGGGAGAAGACGACAAATGAGACAATGAACACGGAAAAGAAAGCAAAAAGAAAGCTAAAAAAAGACAAAGAAGAACCAAATGAGACAAAACGGACTAGAAAATAAAGAAGTTTAATAATGAGATGACAAATGAGACAAAGACATGAAATAAAATAAGAAAACAAAGAAAGCTAAAAGACAAAGAAGAGAAAAGACAAATGAGACAAAATGGACTAAGAAAAATAAAGAAGTTTAATAATAAAAAGGAGAAGAGGATGACAAAATGAGACAAAGAACATGGAGAATAAAATAAGAAAGCAAAGAAAGCTAAGACAAAGAAGAGAAAGACAAATGAGACAAAACGGACTAAGAAAAAGAAATAAAGAAGTTTAATAATAAAAGGAAGAGAGGATGACAAATGAGACAAAGAATGGAGAATAAAATAAGAAAGCAAAGAAAGCTAAAAAAGACAAAGAAAGAAAGACAAATGAGACAAAATGGACTAAGAAAAATAAAGAAGTTTAATAATAACAAGGAAGAGGATGACAAATGAGACAAAGAACATGGAGAATAAAATAAGAAAGCAAAGAAAGCTAAAAAGACAAAGAAGAGAAGACAAATGAGACAAAACGGACTAAGAAAAATAAAGAAGTTTAATAATAACAAGGAAGAGGATGACTAAATGAGACAAAAGAACATGGAGAATAAAATAAAGAAAAGCAAAGAAAGCTAAAAGACAAAGAAAAGACAAATGAGACAAAATGGACTAAGAAAAATAAAGAAGTTTAATAATAACAAGGAAGAGGATGACAAATGAGACAAAGAACATGGAGAATAAAATAAGAAAGCAAAGAAAGCTAAAAAGACAAAGAAGAGAAAGACAAATAAGAGATACAAAATGGACTAAGAAAAATAAAGAAGTTTAATAATAACAAGGAAGGGATGACAAATGAGACAGAACATGGAGAATAAAATAAGAAAGCAAAGCTAAAAAGACAAGAAGAGAAAGACAAATGAGACAAAATGGACTAAGAAAAATAAAGAAGTTTAATAATAACAAGGAAAGGGGATGACAAATGAGACAAAGAACATGGAGAATAAAATAAGAAAGCAAAGAAAGCTAAAAGACAAAAGAAGAGAAAAGACAAATGAGACAAAATGGACTAAGAAAAATAAAAGTTTAATAATAAAAGGAAGAGGATGACAAATGAGACAAAGAACATGGAGAATAAAATAAGAAAGCAAAGAAAGCTAAAAAGACAAAGAAGAAAGACAAATGAGACAAAATGGACTAAGAAAAATAAAGAAGTTTAATAATAAAAGGAAGAGGATGACAAATGAGACAAAGAACATGGAGAATAAAATAAGAAAGCAAAGAAAGCTAAAAAAAGACAAAGAGAAAAGACAAATGAGACAAAATGGACTAAGAAAATAAAGAGTTTAATAATAAAAAGGAGAAGAGATGACAAATGAGACAAAGAACATGGAGAATAAAATAAGAAAACAAAGCTAAAAGACAAAAGAGAAGAAAGACAAATGAGACAAAATGGACTAAGAAAAATAAAGAAGTTTAATAATAAAAAGGAAGAGGATGACAAATGAGACAAAGAACATGGAGAATAAAATAAGAAAGCAAAGAAAGCTAAAAAGACAAAAGAAGAGAAAGACAAATGAGACAAAATGGACTAAGAAAAATAAAGAAGTTTAATAATAACAAGAGAGGATGACAAATGAGACAAAGAACATGGAGAATAAAATAAGAAAGCAAAGAAAGCTAAAAGACAAAAGAGAAAAGACAAATGAGACAAAATGGACTAGAGAAAATAAAGAAGTTTAATAATAACAAGGAAGAGGATGACAAATGAGACAAAGAACATGGAGAATAAAATAAGAAAGCTTAAAGAAAGCTAAAAGACAAAGAAGAGAAGACAAATGAGACAAAATGGACTAAGAAAAATAAAAGTAATAATAACAAAGGAAGAGGATGACAAATGGAGCAAAGAACATGGAGAATAAAATAAGAAAACAAAGAAAGCTAAAAGACAAAGAGAAAGACAAATAGAACAAATGGACTAAGAAAAAATAAAGAGGATTTTAATAATAACAAGGAAGAGGATGACAAATGAGACAAACATGGAGAATAAAATAAGAAAGCAAAGAAAGCTAAAGACAAGAAGAGAAAGACAAATGAGACAAAATGGACTAAGAAAAATAAAAAGAGAAGTTTAATAATAACAAGGAAGAGAGGATGACAAATGAGACAAAGAACATGGAGAATAAAATAAAGAAAGCAAAGAAAGCTAAAGACAAAAGAAGAGAAAGACAAATGAGACAAAATGGACTGAAAAATAAAGAAGTTTAATAATAACAAGGAAGAGGGATGACAAATGAGACAAAGAACATGGAGAATAAAATAAGAAAGCAAAGAAAGCTAAAGAATAAGAGAAAGACAAATGAGACAAAATGGACTAAGAAAAATAAGAAGTTTAATAATAAAAAGGAAAGGGATGACCAAATGAGACAAAGAACATGGAGAATAAAATAAGAAAGCAAAGAAAGCTAAAAGACAAAGAAGAGAAAGACAAATGAGACAAAATGGACTAAGAAAAATAAAGAGAAGTTTAATAATAAAAAGGAAGAGGATGACAAATGAGACAAAAGAACATGGAGAATAAAATAAGAAAACAAAGAAAGCTAAAAAAGACAAAGAAGAAAAGACAAATGAGACAAAATGGACTAAGAAAAATAAGAAGTTTAATAATAAAAAGGAAGAGGATGACAAATGAGACAAAGAACATGGAGAATAAAATAAGAAAGCAAAGAAAGCTAAAAAAGACAAAAGAAAGACAAATGAGACAAAATGGACTAAGAAAAATAAAGAAGTTTAATAATAAAAAGGAAGAGGATGACAAATGAGACAAAGAACATGAAATAAAATAAGAAAACAAAGAAAGCTAAAAAGACAAAGAAGAAAAGACAAATGAGACAAAACGGTTCTAAGAAAAATAAAGAAGTTTAATAATAACAAGGAAGAGGATGACAAATGAGACAAAGAACATGGAGAATAAAATAAGAAAGCAAAGAAAGCTAAAAAAGACAAAGAAGAGAAAGATATAAATGAGACAAAATGGACTAAGAAAAATAAAGAAGTTTAATAATAACAAGGAAGAGAGGATGACCAAATGGAACAAAGAACATGGAGAATAAAATAGAAAGCAAAGAAAGCTAAAAAGACAAGAAAGAGAAAGACAAATGAGACAACGGACTAAGAGAAAATAAAGAGTTTAATAATAACAAGGAAGAAGAGGATGACAAATGAGACAAAGAACATGGAGAATAAAAAAATAAGAAAGCAAAAGCTAAAAGACAAAGAAGAAAGAACAAATGGGAACAAAATGGACTAAAGAAAAATAAAAAGTTTAATAAAAAGGAAGAGGATGACAAATGAGACAAAGAACATGGAGAATAAAATAAGAAAACCAAGAAAGCTAAAAGACAAAGAAAGAGAAAGACAAATGAGACAAAATGGACTAAGAAAAATAAAGAAGTTTAATAATAAAGGAAGAGGATGACAAATGAGACAAAGAACATGGAGAATAAAATAAGAAAGCAAAGAAAGCTAAAAAGACAAAGAAGAGAAAGACAAATGAGACAAAATGGACTAAGAAAAATAAAGAAGTTTAATAATAAAAAGGAAGAGAGGATGACAAATGAGACAAAGAACATGGAGAATAAAATAAGAAAACAAAGAAAGCTAAAAGACAAAGAAGAGAAGAATAAATAGACAAAATGGACTAAGAAAAATAAAGAGTTTAATAATAAAAAGGAGAGGATGACAAATGAGACAAAAGAACATGGAGAATAAATAAAGAAAGCAAAAGAAAGCTAAAAAAGACAAAGAAGAAAAGACAAATGGAACAAAATGGACTAAGAAAAATAAAAAGTTTAATAACAAGGAAGAGGATGACAAATGAGACAAAGAACATGGAGAATAAAATGAAAGCAAAGAAAGCTAAAAAGACAAAGAAAGAGAGAAAAGACAAATGAGACAAAATGGACTAAGAAAAATAAAGAGAAGTTTAATAATAACAGGAAGAGGATGACAAATGAGACAAAGAACATGGAGAATAAAATAAGAAAGCAAAGAAAGCTAAAAAGACAAAGAAGAGAAAGACAAATGAGACAAAATGGACTAAGAAAAATAAAGAAGTTTAATAATAATAACAAGGAAGAGGATGACAAATGAGACAAAGAACATGGAGAATAAAATAAGAAAGCAAAAAAGAGAAGCTAAAAAGACAAAAGAAGAGAAAGACAAATGAGACAAAATGGACTAAGAAAAATAAAGAAGTTTAATAATAACAAGGAAGAGGATGACAAATGAGACAAAGAACATGAAATAAAATAAGAAAGCAAGAAATAAAAAGACAAAGAAGAGAAGACAAATGAGACAAAATGGACTAAGAAAAATAAAGTTTAATAATAACAAGGAGAAGAGGATGACAAATGAGACAAAGAACTATGGAGAATAAAATAAGAAAACAAAGAAAGCTAAAAAGACAAAAGAGAAAGACAAATGAGACAAAATGGACTAAGAAAAATAAGAGAAGTTTAATAATAACAAGGAAGAGGATGACAAATGAGACAAAGAACATGGAGAATAAAATAAGAAAGCAAAGAAAGCTAAAAAGACAAAGAAGAGAAAAGACAAATGAGACAAAATGGACTAAGAAAAATAAAGAAGTTTAGTAATAACAAGGAGAAGTTGACAAATGAGACAAAGAACATGGAGAATAAAATAAGAAAGCAAAGAAAGCTAAAAAGATAAAGAAGAAGACAAATGAGACAAAATGGACTAAGAAAAATAAGAGAAGTTTAATAATAACAAGGAAGAGGATGACAAATGAGACAAAAGACATGGAGAATAAAATAAGAAAGCAAAGAAAGCTAAAAAGACAAAGAAAGACAAATGAGACAAAATGGACTAAGAAAAATAAAGAAGTTTAATAATAAAAAGGAAGAGGATGACAAATGAGACAAAGAACATGGAGAATAAAATAAGAAAGCAAAGAAAGCTAAAAGACAAAGAAGAAAGACAAATGAGACAAAATGGACTAAGAAAAATAAAGAAGTTTTAATAATAAAAAAGGAAGAGGGATGACAAATGAGACAAAGAACATGGAGAATAAAATAAGAAAACAAAAAGCTAAAAAGACAAAAGAGAACAAATGAGACAAAATGGACTAAGAAAAATAAAGAAGTTTAATAATAAAAAGGAAGAGGATGACAAATGAGACAAAGAACATGGAGAATAAAATAAGAAAGCAAAGAAAGCTAAAAAGACAAAGAAGAAAAGACAAATGAGACAAAATGGACTAAGAAAAAATAAAAGTTTAATAATAAAAGGAAGAGGATGACAAATGAGACAAAGAACATGAATAAAATAAGAAAGCAAAGAAAGCTAAAAAGACAAAGAAGAGAAAGACAAATGAGACAAAACGGACTAAGAAAAATAAAGAGCAATAATAACAAGGAGAGGATGACAAATGAGACAAAGAACATGGAGAATAAAATAAGAAAGCAAAGAAAGCTAAAAGACAAAGAAGAAAGACAAATGAGACAAAATGGACTAAGAAAAATAAAGAAGTTTAATAATAATAAAGGAAGAGGATGACAAATGAGACAAAGAACATGGAGAATAAAATAAGAAAGCAAAGAAAGCTAAAAAAGACAAAAGAAGAGAAAGACAAATGAGACAAAACGGACTAAGAAAAATAAAGAAGTTTAATAATAACAAGGAAGAGGATGACAAATGAGACAAAAAAGAACATGGAGAATAAAATAAGAAAGCAAAAGAAAATAAAAAGACAAAGAAAGAGAAAGACAAATGAGACAAAATGGACTAAAGAAAAAATAAAGAAATTTAATAATAAAAAGGAAAGGATGACAAATGAGACAAAGAACATGGAGAATAAAATAAGAAAGCAAAGAAAGCTAAAAGACAAAAGAAGAGAAAGACAAATGAGACAATAGATAAGAAAAATAAAGAAGTTTAATAATAAAAAGGAGAAGGGATGACAAATGAGACAAAGAACATGGAGAATAAAATAAGAAGAAAGCAAAGAAAGCTAAAAAGACAAGAAGAAAGACAAATGAGACAAAATGGACTAAGAAAAATAAGAAATTTAATAATAAAAAAGGAAGAGGATGACAAATGAGACAAAGAACATGGAGAATAAAATAAGAAAACAAAGAAAGCTAAAAAGACAAAGAGAAAGACAAATGAGACAAAATGGACTAAGAAAAATAAAAGAAGTTTAATAATAAAAAGGGAAGAGGATGACAAATGAGACAAAGAACATGGAGAATAAAATAAGAAAGCAAAGAAAGCTAAAGACAAAGAAGAAAAGACAAATGAGACAAAATGGACTAAGAAAAATAAAGAAGTTTAATAATAACAAGGAAGAGGATGACAAATGAGACAAAGAACATGGAGAATAAAATAAGAAAGCAAAGAAAGCTAAAAAGACAAAGAAGAGAAAGACAAATGAGACAAAATGGACTAAGAAAAATAAAAGTTTAATAACAAAGGAAGAGGATGACAAATGAGACAAAGAACATGGAGAATAAAATAAGAAAGCAAAAGAAAGCTAAAAAGACAAAAGAGAGAAAGACAAATGAGACAAAATGGACTAAGAAAAATAAAGAGAAGTTCAATAATAACAAGGAAAGGAGATGACAAATGAGACAAAGAACATGGAGAACAAAATAGAGAAACGAAAGCTAAAAAGACAAAGAAGAGAGAAGACAAATGAGACAAAATGGACTAAGAAAAATAAAGAAGTTTAATAATAACAAGGAAGAGGATGACAAATGAGACAAAGAACATGGAGAATAAAATAAGAAAGCAAAGAAAGCTAAAAAACAAAGAAGAGAAAGACAAATGAGACAAAATGGACTAAGAAAAATAAAGAAGTTTAATAATAACAAGAGAGGATGACAAATGAGACAAAGAACATGGAGAATAAAATAAGAAAGCAAAGAAAGCTAAAAGACAAAAGAGAAAGACAAATGAGACAAAATGGACTAAGAAAAATAAAGAAGTTTAATAATAACAAGGAAGAGGATGACAAATGAGACAAAGAACATGGAGAATAAAATAAGAAAGCAAAGAAAGCTAAAAAGACAAAGAAGAGAAAGACAAATGAGACAAATGGACTAAGAAAAATAAAGAAGTTTAATAATAAAAAAGGAAGAGGATGACAAATGAGACAAAGAACATGGAGAATAAAATAAGAAAGCAAAGCTAAAAAGACAAAAGAAGAAGAGACAAATGAGACAAAATGGACTAAGAAAAAATAAAGAAGTTCAATAATAAAAAAGGAGAGGATGACAAATGAGACAAAGAACATGGAGAATAAAATAAGAAAACAAAGAAAGCTAAAAAGACAAAGAAGAAAGACAAATGAGACAAAAAATGGACTAAGAAAAATAAAGAAGTTTAATAATAAAAAGGAAGAGGATGATAAATGAGACAAAGAACATGGAGAATAAATAGAGAAAACAAAGCTAAAAAGACAAAGAAGAGAACCAAATGAGACAAAATGGACTAAGAAAAATAAAGAAGTTTAATAATAAAGGAAGAGGATGACAAATGAGACAAAGAACATGGAGGAATAAAATAGAAAGCCAGCTAAAAAGACAAAAGAAGAAAGACAAATGAGACAAAACCAGGACTAAGAAAAATAAAGAAGTTTAATAATAACAAGGAAGAGGATGACAAATGAGACAAAGAACATGGAGAATAAAATAAGAAAGCAAAGAAAGCTAAAAGACAAAAGAGAAAGACAAATGAGACAAAATGGACTAAGAAAAATAAAGAAGTTTAATAATAAAAAGGAGAGGATGACAAATGAGACAAAGAACATGGAGAATAAAATAAGAAAGCAAAGAAAGCTAAAAGACAAAAGAGAAAAGACAAATGAGACAAAATGGACTAAGAAAATAAAAAGTTTAATAATAAAGAAGAGGATGACAAATGAGACAAAGAACATGGAGAATAAAATAAGAAAAGCAAAGAAAGCTAAAAAGACAAAGAGAAAAGAGACAAATGAGACAAAATGGACTAAGAAAAATAAAGAAGTTTAATAATAAAAAGGAGAAAGGGATATTAAATGAGACAAAGAACAAGGAGAATAAAATAGAGAAAGCAAAGCTAAAAAGACAAAGAAGAGAAGACAAATGAGACAAAATGGACTAAAGAAAAATAAGGGATTTAATAATAACAAGGGAAGAGGATGACAAATGAGACAAAGAACATGGAGAATAAAATAAGAAAGCAAAGAAAGCTAAAAAGACAAAGAAGAGAGAGACAAATGAGACAAAATGGACTAAGAAAAATAAAGTTTAATAATAACAAGGAAGAGGATGACAAATGAGACAAAGAACATGGAGAATAAAATAAGAAAGCAAAAGAAAGCTAAAAAGACAAAGAAGAAAAGACAAATGAGACAAAATGGACTAAGAAAAATGAAAGTTTAATAATAACAAGGAAGAGGATGACAAATGAGACAAAGAACATGGAGAATAAAATAAGAAAGCAAAGAAAGCTAAAGAAACAAAGAAGAGAAAAGACAAATGAGACAAAAAAATGGACTAAGAAAAATAAAGAAGTTTAATAATAACAAGGAAGAGGATGACAAATGAGACAAAGAACATGGAGAATAAAATAGAAAGCAAAGAAAGCTAAAAAGACAAAGAAAAGACAAATGAGACAAAATGGACTAAGAAAAATAAAGAAGTTTAATAATAACAAGGAAGAGGATGACAAATGAGACAAAGAACATGGAGAATAAAATAAGAAAGCAAAAGAAAGCTAAAAAGACAAAAGAGAAAAGACAAATGAGACAAAATGGACTAAGAAAAATAAAGAAGTTTAATAATAACATAGGAAGAGGATGACAAATGAGACAAAACATGGAGAATAAAATAAGAAAGCAAAAGAAAGCTAAAAGACAAAGAAGAGAAGAACAAATGAGACAAAATGGACTAAGAAAAATAAAAGAGAAGTTTAATAATAAAAAGGAAGAGGATGACAAATGAGACAAAGAACATGGAGAATAAAATAAGAAAGCAAAGCTAAAAGACAAAAGAGAAAGACAAATGAGACAAAATGGACTAAGAAAAATAAAGAGTTTAATAATAAAAAGGAAGAGGATGACAAATGAGACAAAGAACATGGAGAATAAATAAGAAAACAAAGAAAGCTAAAAAGACAAAGAAGAGAAAGACAAATGAGACAAAATGGACTAAGAAAAATAAAGAAGTTTAATAATAAAAAGGAAGAGGATGACAAATGAGACAAAGAACATGGAGAATAAAATAAGAAAGCAAAGAAAGCTAAAAAGACAAAGAAGAGAAAGACAAATGAGACAAAATGGACTAAGAAAAATAAAAAAGTTTAATAATAAAGGAAGAGGATGACAAATGAGACAAAGAACATGGAGAATAAAATAAGAAAGCAAAGAAAAGCTAAAGAACAAAGAAAAGAGAAAGACAAATGAGACAAAACGGACTAAGAAAAATAAAAAAGTTTAATAATAACAAGAGGAAGGGATGACAAATGAGACAAAGAACATGGAGAATAAAAATAAGAAAGCAAAGAAAGCTTAAAAAGACAAAGAAAGACAAATGAGACAAAATGGACTAAGAAAAATAAAAGTTCCCAATAATAACAAGGAGAGGATGACAAATGAGACAAAGAACATGGAGAATAAAATAAGAAAACAAAGAAAGCTAAAAAGACAAAGAAGAGAAGAACAAATGAGACAAAACGGACTAAGAAAAAATAAAGAAGTTTAATAATAACAAGGAAGAGGATGACAAATGAGACAAAGAGCATGGAGAATAAAATAAGAAAACAAAGAAAGCTAAAAAGACAAAAGAAGAAAAGACAAATGAGACAAAATGGACTAAGAAAAATAAAAGTTTAATAATAAAAAGGAAGAGGATGACAAATGAGACAAAGAACATGGAGAATAAAATAAGAAAGCAAAGAAAGCTAAAAAGACAAAGAAGAGAAAGACAAATGAGACAAATGGACTAAAGAAAAATAAAGAAGTTTAAAAATAAAAAGGAAGAAAGGGATGACAAATGAGACAAAACATGGAGAATAAAATAAGAAAGCAAAGAAAGCTAAAGACAAAAGAAGAGAAAGACAAATGAGACAAAATGGACTAAGAAAAATGAAGAAGTTTAATAAAAAAGGAAGAGGATGACAAATGAGACAAAGAACATGGAGAATAAAATAAGAAAACAAAGAAAGCTAAAAGACAAAGAAAGACAAATGAGACAAAATGGACTAAGAAAAATAAAAGTTTAATAATAAAAGGAAGAGGATGACAAATGAGACAAAGAACATGGAGAATAAAATAGAAAGCAAAGAAAGCTAAAAAGACAAAGAGAAAGACAAATGAGACAAAATGGACTGAGAAAAATAAAGAAGTTTAATAACAAGGAAGAGATGACAAATGAGACAAAGAACATGGAGGAATAAAATAGAAAGCAAAGAAAGCTAAAAGAACAAAGAAGAAAGACAAATGAGACAAAATGGACTAAGAAAAATAAAGAAGTTTAATAATAACAAGAAGAGGATGACAAATGAGACAAAGAACATGGAGAATAAAATAAGAAAGCAAAGAAAGCTAAAAGACAAAGAAGAGAAAGACAAATGAGACAAAATGGACTAAGAAAATAAAGAAGTTCAATAATAACAAGGAAGAGGATGACAAATGAGACAAAGAACATGGAGAATAAAATAAGAAAGCAAAGAAAGCTAAAAAGACAAGAAAGAGAAAGACAAATGAGACAAAATGGACTAAGAAAAATAAAGAAGTTTAATAATAACAAGGAAGAGGATGACAAATGAGACAAAGAACATGGAGAATAAAATAAGAAAGCAAAGAAAGCTAAAAAGACAAAGAAGATAAAGACAAATGAGACAAAATGGACTAAGAAAAATAAAGAAGTTTAATAATAACAAGGAAGAGGATGACAAATGAGACAAAGAACATGGAGAATAAAATAAGAAAGCAAAGAAAGCTAAAAAAGACAAAGAAGAGAAGAGACAAATGAGACAAAATGGACTAAGAAAAATAAAGAGAAGTTTAATAATAACAAGAGGAAGAGGATGACAAATGAGACAAAGAACATGGAGAATAAATAAGAAAGCAAAAGCTAAAAAGACAAAGAAGAAAGACAAATGAGACAAAATGGACTAGAAAAATAAAGAAGTTTAATAATAAAAAGGAAGAGGATGACAAATGAGACAAAGAACATGGAGAATAAAATAAGAAAGCAAAGAAAGCTAAAAAAGACAAGAAAAATACAAATGAGACAAAAATGGACTAAGAAAAATAAAGAAGTTCAATAATAAAGGGGAAGAGGATGACAAATGAGACAAGAACATGGAGAATAAAATAAGAAAACAAAGAAAAGCTAAAAGACAAAAGAGAGAAAGACAAATGAGACAAAATGGACTAAAGAAAAATAAACAAGTTTAATAATAAAAAGGAAGAGGATGACAAATGAGACAAAGAACATGGAGAATAAAATAAAATAAAGAAAGCTAAAAGACAAAGAAGAGAAAGACAAATGAGACAAAATGGACTAAGAAAAATAAAGAAGTTTAATAATAAAAAGGAAAGAGGACAATAAATGAGACAAAGAACATGGAGAATAAATAAAGCAAAGAAAGCTAAAGACAAAGAAGAGAAAGACAAATGAGACAAAACGGACTAAGAAAAATAAAGAAGTTTAATAATAACAAGAGGAAGATGACATTGAGACAAAGAACATGGAGAATAAAATAAGAAAGCAAAGAAAGCTAAAAAGACAAAGAAGAGAAAGACAAATGAGACAAAATGGACTAAGAAAAATAAAGAAGTTTAATAATAAAAAGGAAGAGGATGACAAATGAGACAAAGAACATGGAGAATAAAATAGAAAAGCAAAGAAAGCTAAAAGACAAAGAAGAGAAAAGACAAATGAGACAAAATGGACTAAGAAAAATAAAGAAGTTTAATAATAAAAGAGAAGGATGACAAATGAGACAAGAGAACATGGAGAATAAAATAAGAAAGCAAAGAAAGCTAAAAAGACAAAGAAGAGAAAGACCTGTAAATGAGACAAAATGGACTAAGAAAAATAAAGAAGTTTAATAATAAAAAGGAAGAGGATGACAAATGAGACAAAGAACAAGGAGAATAAAATAAGAAAGCAAAGAAAGCTAAAAAGACAAAGAAGAGAAAGACAAATGAGACAAAATGGATAAGAAAAAATAAAGAAAGAGAAGTTTAATAATAAAAAGGAAGAGATGACAAATGAGACAAAGAACATGGAGAATAAAATAAAGAAAGCAAAAGAAAGCCCAAAAGACAAAGAAGAGAAAGACAAATGAGACAAAATGGACTAAGAAAAATAAAGAAGTTTAATAATAAAAAGGAAGAGGATGACTAATGAGACAAAGAACATGAAGGAGAATAAAATAAGAAAGCAAAGAAAGCTAAAAAGACAAAGAAGACAAATGAGACAAAATGGACTAAGAAAAATAAAGAAGTTTAATAATAAAAAGAAGGGATGACAAATGAGACAAAGAACATGGAGAATAAAATAAGAAAACAAAGAAAGCTAAAAAAGACAAGAAAAGAGAAAGACAAATGAGACAAAATGGACTAAGAAAAAATAAAGAAATTTAATAATAAAAAGGAGAAGAGGATGACAAATGAGACAAAGAACATGGAGAATAAAATAAAGCAAAGAAAGCTAAAAGACAAAGAAGAGAAAGACAAATAGAGTAAAATGGACTAAGAAAAATAAAGAAGTTTAATAATAAAAAGGAAGAGAGGACTGACAAATGAGACAAAGAACATGGAGAATAAAATAGAAAGCAAAGAAAGCTAAAAAGACAAAGAAGAGAAAGACAAATGAGACAAATGGACTAAAGAAAATAAAAAGTTTAATAATAAAAAGGAGAGGATGACAAATGAGACAAAGAACATGGAGAATAAAATAAGAAAACAAAGAAAGCTAAAAGACAAAGAAGAGAAAGACAAATGAGACAAAATGGACTAAGAAAAATAAAGAAGTTTAATAATAAAAAGGAAGAGGATGACAAATGAGACAAAGAACATGGAGAATAAAATAAGAAAACAAAAGAAAGCTAAAAAGACAAAGAAGAAAGACAAATGAGACAAAATGGACTAAGAAAAATAAAGAAGTTTAATAATAAAAAGGAAGAGGATGACAAATGAGACAAAGAACATGGAGAATAAAATAAGAAAGCAAAGAAAGCTAAAGACAAAGAAGGAAAAGACTAAATGAATTAAATGGACTAAGAAAAATAAAGAAGTTTAATAATAAAAAGGAAGAGGATGACAAATGGGATTAAAGAACATGGAGAATAAAATAAGAAAGCAAAGAAGCTAAAAAGACAAAAGAAGAAGACAAATGAGACAAAACGGACTAAGAAAATAAAAAGTTTAATAATAACAAGGAAGAGGATGACAAATGAGACAAAGAACATGGAGAATAAAATAGAAAGCAGAAAGCTAAAAAGACAAAGAAGAAAAATTGAAATGAGACAAAATGGACTAAGAAAAAATAAAGAAGTTTAATAATAACAAGGGAAGAGGTTGACAAATGAGACAAAGAACATGGAGAATAAAATAAGAAAGCAAAGAAAGCTAAAAGACAAAGAAGAGAAAGACAAATGAGACAAAACGGACTAAGAAAAATAAAGAAGTTTAATAATAACAAGGAAGAGGATGACAAATGAGACAAAGAACATGGAAATAAAATAAGAAAGCTTGAAAGCTAAAAAGACAAAAGAAAGACAAATGAGACAAAATGGACTAAGAAAAATAAAGAAGTTTAATAATAAAAAGGAAGAGGATGACAAATGAGACAAAGAACAAAGGAGAATAAAATAAGAAAGCAAAGAAAGCTAAAAGACAAAGAAGAGAAGACAAATGAGACAAAATGGACTAAGAAAAATAAAGAAGTTTAATAATAAAAAGGGAAGAGGATGACAAATGAGACAAAGAACATGGAGAATAAAATAAGAAAGCAAAGAAAGCTAAAGACAAAGAAGAGAAAGACAAATGAGACAAAATGGACTAAGAGAAAAATAAAAAGTTTAATAATAAAAAGGAGAGGATGACAAATGAGACAAAGAACAAGGAGAATAAAATAAGAAAGCAAAGAAAGCTAAAGACAAAGAAGAGAAAGACAAATGAGACAAAATGGACTAAGAAAAAATAAAGAAGTTTAATAATAAAAAGGAAGAGGATGACAAATG
Organism: Ascarosepion bandense; assembly: GCA_037127315.1. Lineage (NCBI taxonomy): Eukaryota > Metazoa > Mollusca > Cephalopoda > Sepiida > Sepiidae > Ascarosepion > Ascarosepion bandense. The sequence goes on from JBBBDQ010030543.1 coordinate 228,603, forward strand.
AGACAAAGAACATGGAGAATAAAATAAGAAAGCAAAAGAAAGCTAAAAAGACAAAAGAAGAGAAAAGACAAATGAGACAAAATGGACTAAGAAAAATAAAGAAGTTTAATAATAAAAAGGAAGAGATGACAAATGAGACAAAGAACATGGAGAATAAAATAAGAAAGCAAAAGAAAGCTAAAAAGACAAGAGAAGACAAATGGAGCCAAATGGACTAAGAAAAATAAAGAGTTCCATAATAAAGGAGAGGATGACAAATGAGACAAAGAACATGAAGGAGAATAACATAAGAAAACAAAGAAAGCTAAAAAGACAAAGAAGAGAAAGACAAATGAGACAAAATGGACTAAGAAAAATAAAGAAGTTTAATAATAAAAAGGAAGAGAGGATGACAAATGAGACAAAGAACATGGAGAATAAAATAAGAAAACAAAGAAAGCTAAAAAAAGAAATTAAAGAGAAAGACAAATGAGACAAAATGGACTAAGAAAAATAAAAAGTTTAATAATAAAAGGAAGAGGATGACAAATGAGACAAAGAACATGGAAATAAAATAAAAACGAAAAGCTAAAAAGACAAAGAAGAAAGACAAATGAGACAAAATGGACTAAGAAAAATAAAAAGAAGTTTAACTAATAAAAAGGAAGAGGATGACAAATGAGACAAAGAACATGGAGAATAAAATAAGAAAACAAAGAAAGCTAAAAAGGCAAGAAGAGAAAGACAAATGAGACAAAATGGACTAAGAAAAATAAAGAGTTTAATAATAAAAAGGAAGAGGATGACAAATGAGACAAAGAACATGGAGAATAAAATAAGAAAACAAGAAAGCTAAAGACAAAGAAAGACAAATGAGACAAAATGGACTAAGAAAAATAAAGAAGTTTAATAATAAAAAGGAAGAGGGATGACAAATGAGACAAAGAACATGGAGAATAAAATAAGAAAGCAAAGAAAGCTAAAAAGACAAAAGAAGAAAGACAAATGAGACAAAATGGACTAAGAGAAAAATAAAGAAGTTTAATAATAAAAAGAAGAGAGGATGACAAATGAGACAAAGAACCTGGAGAATAAAATAAGAAAACAAAGAAAGCTAAAAAGGCAAAGAAGAGAAAGACAAATGAGACAAAATGGACTAAGAAAAATAAAGAAGTTTAATAATAAAAAGGAAGAGGATGACAAATGAGACAAAGAACATGGAGAATAAAATAAGAAAACAAAGAAAGCTAAAAAGACAAAGAAGAGAAAGACAAATGAGACAAAATGGACTAAGAAAAATAAAGAAGTTTAATAATAAAAAGGAAGAGGATGACAAATGAGACAAAGAACATGGAGAATAAAATAAGAGAAGCAAAGCTAAAAAAGACAAAGAAAGACAAATGAGACAAAATGGACTAAGAAAAATAAAGAAGTTTAATAATAAAGGAAGAGGATGATAAATGAGACAAAGAACATGGAGAATAAAATAAAGAAAGCAAAAGAAAAAGCTAAAAAGACAAAGAAGAGAAAAGACAAATGAGACAAAACGGACTAAGAAAAATAAAGAGTTTAATAATAACAAGGAGAGGATGACAAATGAGACAAAGAGCAGGAAGACCTTGAAATAAAGCAAAGAAAGCTAAAGACAAAGAAGAGAAAAGACAAATGAGACAAAATGGACTAAGAAAAATAAAGAAGTTTAATAATAAAAAGGAAGAGGGATGACAAATGAGACAAAGAACATGGAGAATAAAATAAGAAAGCAAAGAAAGCTAAAAGACAAAGAAGAGAAAAGACAAATGAGACAAAATGGACTAAGAAAAATAAAGAAGTTTAATAATAAAAAGGAAGAGGATGACAAATGAGACAAAGAACATGGAGAATAAATAAGAAAACCAAAAGAAAGCTAAAAGACAAAGAAGAGAAAGACAAATGAGACAAAATGGACTAAGAAAAATAAAGAGTTTAATAATAAAGGAAGAAAGGGATGACAAATGAGACAAAGAACATGGAGAATAAAATAAGAAAGCAAAGAAAGCTAAAAAGACAAAGAAGAGAAGAACAAATGAGACAAAATGGACTAAGAAAAATAAAGAAGTTTAATAATAACAAGGAAGAGGATGACAAATGAGACAAAGAACATGGAGAATAAAATAAGAAAGCAAAGAAAGCTAAAAAGACAAAGAAGAGAAAGACAAATGAGACAAAATGGACTAAGAAAAATAAAGAAGTTTAATAATAACAAGGAAGAGGATGACAAATGAGACAAGAAGAACATGGAGAATAAAATAAGAAAGCAAAGAAAGCTAAAAGACAAAAGAAGAGAAAGACAAATGAGACAAAATGGACTAGAAAAATAAAGAAGTTTAATAATAAAAAGGAAGAGGATGACAAATGAGACAAAGAACATGGAGAATAAAATAAGAAAGCAAAGAAAGCTAAAAAATAAAGAAGAGAAAGACAAATGGACCAAAATGGACTAAGAAAAAATAAAGAAGTTTAATAATAACAAGGAAGAGGATGACAAATGAGACGAAACATGGAGAATAAAATAAGAAAGCAAAGAAAACTAAAAGACAAAGAAGAGAGAAGACAAATGAGACAAAACGGAACTAAGAAAAATAAAAAGTTTAATAATAACAAGGAAGAGGATGACAAATGAGACAAAGAACATGGAGAATAAAATAAAAAACAAAAGAAATAAAAAGACAAAGAAGAAGAATACAAATGAGACAAAATGGACTAAGAAAAATAAAAGTTCAGCAACCTTTGAGAAGAGGATGACAAATGGAGACAAAAGACATGGAGAATAAAATAAAGAAACGAAAAGCTAAAAAGACAAAGAAGAGAAGAAGACAAATGAGACAAAATGGACTAAGAAAAATAAAGAAGTTTAATAATAAAGGAAGAGGATGACAAATGAGACAAAGAACATGGAGAATAAAATAAGAAAGCAAAGAAAGCTAAAAGACAAAGAAGAAAAGACAAATGAGACAAAATGGACTAAGAAAAATAAAGAATTCAATAATAAAAGGAAGAGGATGACAAATGAGACAAAGAACATGGAGAATAAAATAAGAAAACAAAGAAAGCTAAAAAACAAAGAAGAGAAAGACAAATGAGACAAAATGGACTAAGAAAAATAAAGAAGTTTAATAATAAAAAGGAAGAGGATGACAAATGAGACAAAGAACATGGAGAATAAAATAAGAAAATAGCTAAAGACAAAGAAGAAAGAATAAATGAGACAAAATGGACTAAGAAAAATAAAGAAGTTTAATAATAACAAGGAAGAGGGATGACAAATGAGACAAAGAACATGGAGAATAAAATAAGAAAGCAAAGAAATAAAAAGACAAAGAAGAAAAGACAAATGAGACAAAATGGACTAGAAAAATAAATAAGTTTAATAATAAAAAAGGAAGAGGATGACAAATGAGACAAAACAGCTAGAGAATAAAATAAGAAAGCAAAGAAAACTAAAAAAGACAAAGAAAGAGAAAGACAAATGAGACAAAATGGACTAAGAAAAATAAAGTTTAATAATAAAAAGAGGAAGAGGATGACAAATGAGACAAAGAACATGGAGAATAAAATAAGAAAGCAAAGAAAGCTAAAAAGACAAAAGAAGAAAGACAAATGAGACAAAACGGACTAAGAAAAATAAAGAAGTTTAATAATAAAAAGGAGATGACAAATGAGACAAAGAACATGGAGAATAAAAATAAGAAAGCAAAGAAAGCTAAAAAGAAAAAGAAGAAGAGCAAATGAGACAAAATGGACTAAGAAAAATAAAGAAGTTTAATAATAAAAAGGAAGAGGATGACAAATGAGACAAAGAACATGGAGAATAAAATAAGAAAGCAAAGAAAGCTAAAAAAGACAAAAGAGAAAGACAAATGAGACAAAATGGACTAAGAAAAATAAAGAAGTTTAATAATAACAAGGAAGAGGATGACAAATGAGACAAAGAACATGGAGAATAAAATAGAAAGCAATGAAAGCTAAAGAGACAAAGAAGAGAAAGACAAATGAGACAAAATGGACTAAGAAAAATAAAGAAGTTTAATAATAAAAAGGAAGAGGATGACAAATGAGACAAAGAACATGGAGAATAAAATAAGAAAGCAAAGAAAGCTAAAAAGACAAAGAAAGAGAAAGACAAATGAGACAAAATGGACTAAGAAAAATAAAGAAGTTTAATAATAAAAAGGAGAGGATGACAAATGAGACAAAGAACATGGAGAATAAAATAAGAAAGCAAAGAAAGCTAAAGACAAAAGAAGAGAAAGACGAATGAGACAAAATGGACTAAGAAAAATAAAGAAGTTTAATAATAAAAGGAAGAGGATGACAAATGAGACAAAGAACATGGAGAATAAAATAAGAAAGCAAAAAAGCTAGACAATGAGAAGAAAGACAAATGAGACAAAACGGACTAAGAAAAAATAAAGAAGTTTAATAATAAAAAGGAAGAGGATGACAAATGAGACAAAGAACATGGAGAATAAATAAGAAAGCAAAAGCTAAAAAAAGACAAAGAGAGAAAAGACAAATGAGACAAAATGGACTAAGAAAAAATAAAGAGAAGTTTAATAATAAAAAGGAAGAGGATGACAAATGAGACAAAGAACATGGAGAATAAAATAAGAAAGCAAAGAAAGCTAAAAAGACAAAGAAGAGAAACACAAATGAGACAAAACGGACTAAGAAAAATAAGAAGTTTAATAATAAAAAGGAAGAGGATGACAAATGAGACAAAGAACATGGAGAATAAAATAAGAAAGCAAAGCTAAAAAAGACAAAGAAGAAAGACAAATGAGACAAAATGGACTAGAAGAAAAATAAAGAAGTTTAATAATAAAAAGGAAGAGGATGACAAATGAGATAAAGAACATGGAGAATAAAATAAGAAAGCAAAAGCTAAAGACAAAGAAGAGAAAGACAAATGAGACAAAATGGATAAGAAAAATAAAAGTTTAATAATAAAAAGGAAGAGGATGACAAATGAGACAAAGAACATGGAGAATAAAAATAAGAAAGCAAAGAAAGCTAAAAGACAAAGAAGAAAGACAAATGAGACAAAATGGACTAAGAAAAATAAAGAAGTTTAATAATAACAAAGAAGGAAGAGGATGACAAATGAGACAAAGAACATGGAGAATAAAATAAGAAAGCAAAGAAAGCTAAAAGACAAAGAAGAGAAAGACAAATGAGACAAAACGGACTAAGAAAAATAAAGAAGTTTAATAATAAAAAGGAAGAGGATGACAAATGAGACAAAGAACATGGAGAATAAAATAAGAAAGCAAAGGCTAAAAAAAGACAAAGAGAGAAAGACAAATGAGACAAAATGGACTAAGAAAAATAAAGAAGTTTAATAATAAAAAGGAGAAGGAGATGACAAATGAGACAAAGAACATGGAGAATAAAATAAGAAAGCAAAGAAATCTAAAAAGACAAAAGAAGAGAAAGACAAATTAGACAAAATGGACTAAGAAAAATAAAGAAGTTTAATAATAAAAAGGAAGAGGATGACAAATGAAAAAGAACATAGAATAAAATAAGAAAGCAAAGAAAGCTAAAAAAGACAAAGAAGAGAAAGACAAATGAGACAAAATGGACTAAGAAAAATAAAAAGTTTAATAATAACAAGGAAGAGGATGACAAATGAGACAAAGAACATGGAGAATAAAATAAGAAAGCAAAGAAAGCTAAAAAGACAAAAGAAGAGAAAGACAAATGAGACAAAACGGACTAAGAAAAATAAAAGTTTTAATAATAAAAGGGAAGAGGATGACAAATGAGACAAAGAACATGGAGAATAAAATAAGAAAGCAAAGGAAAGCATAAAAGACAAAGAGAAAGACAAATGAGACAAAATGGACTAAGAAAAATAAAGAAGTTTAATAATAAAAAGGAAGAGGATGACAAATGAGACAAAGAACATGGAGAATAAAATAAGAAAGCAAAAGAAAGCTAAAAAGACAAAAAAGAGAAAAGACAAATGAGACAAAATGGACTAAGAAAAATAAAGAAGTTTAATAATAAAAAGGAAGAGGATGACAAATGAGACAAAGAACATGGAGAATAAAATAAGAAAGCAAAGAAAGCTAAAAAGACAAAGAAGAGAAAGACAAATGAGACAAAATAGACTAAGAAAAATAAAGAAGTTTAATAATAACAAAGGAGAGGATGACAAATGAGACAAAGAACATGGAGAATAAAATAAGAAAGCAAAAGCTAAAAGACAAAAGACAATGAAGATAAAAATGATGAAGAAATAAAGAAGTTTAATAATAACAAGAGAGAGGATGACAAATGAGACAAAGAACATGGAGAATAAAATAAGAAAGCAATGAAAGCTAAAAGACAAAGAAGAAAGACAAATGAGACAAAACGGACTAAGAAAAATAAAGAAGTTTAATAATAAAAAGGAAGAGGATGACAAATGAGACAAAGAACATGGAGAATAAAACAAGAGAAAGCAAAGAAAGCTAAAAAGACAAAGAAGAGAAAGACAAATGAGACAAAATGGACTAAGAAAAATAAAGAAGTTTAATAATAAAAAAGGAAGAGGGGATGACAAATGAGACAAAGAACATGGAGAATAAAATAAGAAAGCAAAGAAAGCTAAAAAGACAAAGAAGAGAAAGACAAATGAGACAAAATGGACTAAGAAAAATAAAGAGAAGTTTAATAATAAAAAGGAAGAGGATGACAAATGAGACAAAGAACATGGAGAATAAAAATAAGAAAGCAAAAAGCTAAAAAGACAAAGAAGAGAAAGACAAATGGAGTAAACAGAATAGAAGAAAATAAAGAAGTTTAATAATAAAAAGGAAGAGGATGACAAATGAGACAAAGAACATGGAGAATAAAATAAGAAAGCAAAGAAAGCTAAAAAGACAAAGAAAGAGAAGAAGACAAATGAGACAAAATGGACTAAGAAAAAAATAAGGGATTTAATAATAACAAGGAAGAGGATGACAAATGAGACAAAAGAACATGGAGAATAAAATAAAGCAAAGCTAAAAAGACAAAGAAGAAAGACAAATGAGACAAAATGGACTAAGAAAAATAAAGAAGTTTAATAATAAAAAGGAAGAGGATGACAAATGAGACAAAGAACATGGAGAATAAATAAAGAAAACAAAGAAAGCTAAAAGACAAAGAAGAGAAAGACAAATGAGACAAAATGGACTAAGAAAAATAAAGAAGTTTAATAATAACAAGGAAGAGAATGACAAATGAGACAAAGAACATGGAGAATAAAATAAGAAAGCAAAGAGAAAGCTAAAAAAGACAAAAGAGAAAGACAAATGAGACAAATGGACTAAGAAAAATAAAGAAGTTTAATAATAACAAGGAAGAGGATGACAAATGAGACAAAGAACATGGAGAATAAAATAAGAAAGCAAAGAAAGCTAAAAAGACAAAGAAAGGGAGAAAGACAAATGAGACAAAATGTACTAAGAAAAATAAAGAAGTTTAATAATAACAAGGAAGAGGATGACAAATGAGACAAAGAACATGGAGAATAAAATAAGAGAAAGCAAAAAGAAAGCTAAAAAAGACAAAAGAAGAAAGACAAATGAGACAAAACGGACTAAGAAAAATAAAGAAGTTTAATAATAAAAAAGGAAGAGGATGACAAATGAGACAAAAGACATGGAGAATAAAATAAGAAAGCAAGAAAGCTAAAAAGACAAAGAAGAGAAAGACAAATGAGACAAAATGGACTAAGAAAAATAAAGAAGTTTAATAATAAAAAGGAAGAGGATGACAAATGAGACAAAGAACATGGAGAATAAAATAAGAAAGCAAAGAAAGCTAAAAGACAAAGAAGAAGACAAATGAGACAAAATGGACTAAGAAGCAATAAAGAGTTTAATAATAAAGGAAGAGGATGACAAATGAGACAAAGAACATGGAGAATAAAATAAGAAAGCAAAGAAAGCTAAAAGACAAAGAAGAAGACATGAGACAAAATGGACTAAGAAACATAAAGAAGTTTAATAATAACAAGGAAGAGGATGACAAATGAGACAAAGAACACATGGAGAATAAAATAAAGCAAAGAAAGCTAAAAAAGACAAAGAAGAGAAAGACGAATGAGACAAAATGGACTAAGAAAAAATAAAAAAGAGAAGTTTAATAATAAAAAGGAAGAGGATGACAAATGAGACAAAGAACATGGAGAATAAAATAGAAAGCAAAAGAAAGCTAAAAGACAATGAAGAGAAAGACAAATGAGACAAAACGGACTAAGAAAAATAAAAGTTTAATAATAAAAAGGAAGAGGATGACAAATGAGACAAAGAACATGGAGAATAAATAAGAAAGCAAAGAAAGCTAAAAAGACAAAGAAAGAGAGAAGACAAATGAGACAAAATGGACTAAGAGAAAAATAAAGAAGTTTAATAATAAAAAGGAAGAGATGACAAATGAGACAAAGAGCATGGAGAATAAAAATAAGAAAAGAGAAAGCAAAAGAAAGCTAAAAGACAAAGAAGAGAAACACAAATGAGACAAAACGGACTAAGAAAAATAAAGAAGTTTAATAATAAAAAGGAAGAGGATGACAAATGAGACAAAAGACATAAGAATAAATAAGAAAGCAAAGAAAGCTAAAAGACAAAGAAGAGAAAGACAAATGAGACAAAATGGACTAAGAAAAATAAAGAAGTTTAATAATAAAAAGAGAGAGGATGACAAATGAGACAAAGAACATGGAGAATAAAATAAAGAAAGCAAAGAAAGCTAAAAAGACAAGAAAGACAAATGAGACAAATGGACTAAGAAAAATAAAGAAGTTTAATAATAACCAAGGAAGAGGATGACAAATGAGACAAAGACATGGAGAATAAAATAAAAAGCTAAAAGAAAGCTAAAAGACAAAGAAGAATAAATGAGACAAATGGACTAGAAAAAATAAAGAGGTTTATGTGCTGAGAAGGAGATGACAAATGAGACAAAGAACATGGAGAATAAAATAAGAAAGCAAAGAAAGCTAAAAAGACAAAGAAAAGAAGAGCAAATGAGACAAAACGGACTAAGAAAAATAAAAGTTTAATAATAAAGGAAGAGGATGACAAATGAGACAAAGAACATGGAGAATAAAATAAGAAAGCAAAGAAAGCTAAAAGACTAAAGAAGAAAGACAAATGAGACAAAATGGACTAAGAAAAATAAAGAAGTTTAATAATAAAAAGGAAGAGGATGACAAATGAGACAAAGAACATGGAGAATAAAATAAAGCAAAGAAAGCTAAAAGACAAGAGAAAGACAAATTAGACAAAATGGACTAAGAAGAAAAATAAAAGTTTAATAATAAAGGAAGAGGATGACAAATGAGACAAAGAACATGGAGAATAAAATAAGAAAGCAAAAGAAAGCTAAAAAGACAAAAGAGAAAAGACAAATGAGACAAAATGGACTAAGAAAAATAAAGAAGTTTAATAATAACAAGGAAGAGGATGACAAATGGAACAAAGAACATGGAGAATAAAATAGAAAGCAAAGAAAGCTAAAAAGACAAGAAGAGAAAGACAGAGACAAAATGGACTAAGAAAAATAAAGAAGTTTAATAATAAAAGAGAGGATGACAAATGAGACAAAGAACATAAGAATAAAATAAGAAAGCAAAGAAAGCTAAAAAGACAAAAGAGAAAAGACAAATGAGACAAAATGGACTAGAAAAAATAAAAGTTTAATAAAGAGATGACAAATGAGACAAAGAACATGGAGAATAAAATAAGAAATAAAAGCTAAAAAAAGACAAAGAAGAGAAAGACAAATGAGACAAAATGGACTAAGAAAAATAAAGAAGTTTAATAATAAAGGAGATGACAAATGAGACAAAGAACATGGAGAATAAAATAAGAAAGCAAAGAAAGCTAAAAAGACAAAAGAGAAAAGACAAATGAGACAAAATGGACTAAGAAATAAAGAGTTTAATAATAACAAGGAAGAGGATGACAAATGAGACAAAGAACATGGAGAATAAAATAGAAAGCAAAGAAAGCTAAAAAGACAAAAGAAGAGAAGACAAATGGACAAAATGGACTAAGAAAAATAAAGAAGTTTAATAATAACAAGGAAGAGGATGACAAATGAGACAAAAGACATGAATAAAATAAGAAAGCAATGAAAGCTAAAAAGACAAAGAAGAGAAAGACAAATGAGACAAAACGGACTAAGAAAAATAAAAGTTTAATAGTAAAGGAAGAGGATGACAAATGAGACAAAGAACATGGAGAATAAAACAAGAAAGCAAAGAAAGCTAAAAAGACAAAGAAGAAGACAGGCTGAGATAAAATGGACTAAGAAAAATAAAGAAGTTTAATAATAAAGGAAGAGGACTGGCAAATGAGACAAAGAACATGGAGAATAAAATAAAGAAGCAAAGAAAGCTAAAAGACAAAGAAGAGAAGAATAAATGAATTAAAATGATTCAAGAAAAATAAAGAAGTTTAATAATAAAAAGGAGAGGATGACAAATGAGACAAAGAACATGGAGAATAAAATAAGAAAGCAAAGAAAGCTAAAAGACAAAGAAAGAGAAAGACAAATGAGACAAAACGGACTAAGAAAAATAAAGAAGTTTAATAATAAAAAGGAAGAGGATGACAAATGAGACAAAAGACATGGAGAATAAAATAAAAGCAAAAGCTAAAAGACAAAGAAGAGAAAGACAAATGAGACAAAATGGACTAAGAAAAATAAAGAAGTTTAATAATAAAAGGAGAGGATGACAAATGAGACAAAGAACATGGAGAATAAAATAAGAAAGCAGCTAAAAAGACAAGAGAAAGACAAATGAGACAAAATGGACTAAGAAAAATAAAGAAGTTTAATAATAAAAGGAAGAGGATGACAAATGAGACAAAGAACATGAAATAAAATAAAGAAAGCAAAAGCTAAAAGACAAAGAAGAGAAAGACAAATGAGACAAAATGGACTAAGAAAAATAAAGAAGTTTAATAATAACAAGGAAGAGGATGACAAATAAGACAAAGACACTGGAGAAATAAAATAAGAAAGCAAAAGCTAAAAAGACAAAGAAGAGAAAGACAAATGAGACAAAATGGACTAAGAAAAATAAAGTTTAAACTAATACTAAGGAAGATGACAAATGAGACAACCAAAGAACATGGAGAATAAAATAAGAAAGCAAAGAAAGCTAAAAAAAGACAAAGAGGGAAAGACAAATGAGACAAAATGTACTAAGAAAAATAAAGAAGTTTAATAATAACAAGGAAGAGGATGACAAATGAGACAAAGAACATGGAGAATAAAATGAAAGCAAAGAAAGCTAAAAAAGACAAAAGAGAAAGACAAATGAGACAAAACGGACTAAGAAAAAGAAATAAGTTTAATAAAGGAAGAGGATGACAAATGAGACAAAGAACATGGAGAATAAAATAAGAAAGCAAGAAAGCTAAAAAATAAAGAAGAAGAATAAATGAGACAAAATGGACTAAGAAAAATAAAGAAGTTTAATAATAAAAAGGAAAGGAGATGACCAAATGAGACAAAGAACATGGAGAATAAAATAAGAAAGCAAAGAAAGCTAAAAAGACAAAGAAGAGAAAGACAAATGAGATAAAATGGACTAAGAAAAATAAAGAAGTTTAATAATAAAAAAGGAAGAGGATGACAAATGAGACAAAGAACATGGAGAATAAAATAAGAAAGCAAAGAAAGCTAAAAAGACAAAGAAAGAGAAAGACATATGAGACAAAATGGACCTGAAAACATAAAGAAGTTTAATAATAACAAGGAAGAGGATGACAAATGAGACAAAGAACATGAAATAAATAGAAAACGAAGAAAGCTAAAAAAAGACAAATAGAGAAAGACAAATGAGACAAAATGGACTAAGAAAAATAAAGAAGTTTAATAACAAGAAGGAGACCAAATGAGACAAAAGACATAACAGAATAAAAAATAAGAAAGCAAAAGCTAAAAAAGACAAAGAGAGAAAGACAAATGAGACCAAAATGGACTAAGAAAAATAAAGAAGTTTAATAATAAAGAGGAAAGAGGACAACAAATGAGACAAAGAACATGGAAATAAAATAAGAAAACAAAGAAAGCTAAAAGACAAAGAAGAGAAAGACAAATGAGACAAAATGGACTAAAAATAAAGAAGTTTAATAATAACAAGGAAGAGGATGACAAATGAGACAAAGAACATAGATAAAATAAGAAAGCAAAAGCTAAAAAGACAAAGAAAGACAAATGAGACAAAATGGACTAAGAAAAATAAAGAAATTTAATAATAAAAAAGGAGAGAGGATGACAAAGCTAGAGATAAAAAAGAACATGGAGAATAAAATAAGAAAGCAAAGAAAGCTAAAAAAGACAAAAGAAGAAGAATACAAATGAGACAAAACGGACTAAGAAAAATAAAGTTTAATAATAAAAAGGAAGAGGATGACAAATGAGACAAAAGAACATGGAGAATAAAATAAGAAAGCAAAGAAAGCTAAAAAAGACAAAGAAGAGAAAGACAAATGAGACAAAATGGACTAGAAATAAAGAAGTTTAATAATAAAAGGAAGAGGATGACAAATGAGACAAAGAACATGGAGAATAAAATAAGAAAGCAAGAAAGCTAAAAAGACAAAGAAGAGAAAGACAAATGAGACAAAATGGACTAAGAAAAATAAAGAAGTTTAATAATAAAAAGGAAGAGGATGACAAATGAGACAAAGAACATGGAGAATAAAATAAGAAAGCAAAGAAAGCTAAAAGACAAAAGAAGAAAGACAAATGAGACAAAACGGACTAAGAAAAATAAAGAAGTTTAATAATAACAAGGAAGAGGATGACAAATGAGACAAGAACATGGAGAATAAAATAAAGAAAGCAAAGAAAGCTAAAAAGACAAGAGAGAAAAGACAAATGAGACAAAATGGACTAAGAAAAATAAAAGAAGTTAATAATAATAACAAGGAAGAGGGATGACAAATGAGACAAAGAACATGGAGGAGAATGTCAAGAAAGCAAAGAAAGCTAAAAAGACAAAAGAAGGGAAAAGACAAATGAGACAAAATGTACTAAGAAAAATAAAAGTTTAATAATAACAAGGAAGAGGATGACAAATGAGACAAAGAACATGGAGAATAAAATAAGAAAGCAAAAGAAAGCTAAAAAGACAAAGAAGAGAAAAGACAAATGAGACAAAACGGACTAAGAAAAATAAAGAAGTTTAATAATAAAAAGGAAGAGGATGACAAATGAGACAAAGAACATGGAGAATAAAATAAGAAAGCAAAGAAAGCTAAAAGACAAAGAAGAGAAAGACAAATGAGACAAAATGGACTAAGAAAAATAAAGAAGTTTAATAATAAAAAGGAAGAGGATGACAAATGAGATGAACATGGAGAATAAAATAAGAAAGCAAAGAAAGCTAAAAAGACAAAGAAGAGAAAGACAAATGAGACAAAATGGACTAAGAAAAATAAAGAAGTTTAATAATAAAAAGGAAGAGGATGACAAATGAGACAAAGAACATGGAGAATAAATAAGAAAGCAAAGAAAGCTAAAAAGACAAAGAAGAGAAGAGCATATGAGACAAAATGGACTAAGAAACATAAAGAAGTTTAATAATAACAAGGAAGAGGATGACAAATGAGACAAAGAACATGGAGAATAAAATAAGAAAGCAAAAGAAAGCTAAAAGACAAAGAAGAGAAGAATAAATGGAACAAAATGGACTAAGAAAAATAAAGAAGTTTAATAATAACAAAGGAAGAGGATGACAAATGAGACAAAGAACATGAAGAATAAAATAAGAAAGCAAGAAAGCTAAAAAGACAAAGAAGAGAAAGACAAATGAGACAAAATGGACTAAGAAAATAAAAGTTTAATAATAAAAAGGAAGAGGATGACAAATGAGACAAAGAACATGGAGAATAAAATAAGAAAGCAAAGAAAAGCTAAAGACAAAGAAGAGAAAGACAAATGAGACAAAATGGACTAAGAAAAATAAAGAAGTTTAATAATAACAAGGAAGAGGATGACAAATGAGACAAAGAACATGGAGAATAAAATAAGAAAGCAAAGAAAGCTAAAAAGACAAGAAGAGAAAAGACAAATGAGACAAAATGGACTAAGAAAAATAAAGAAGTTTAATAATAAAAGGAAGAGGATGACAAAATGAGACAAAGAACATGGAGAATAAAATAAGAAAGCAAAAGAAAGCTAAAAAGACAAAGAAGAGAAAGACAAATGAGACAAAATGGACTAAGAAAAATAAAGTTTAATAAAAAGGAAGAGGATGACAAATGAGACCGAAAGCATGGAGAATAAAATAAGAAAATAAAGAAAGCTAAAAGACAAAGAAGAAGAAAGGCAAATGGAACAAAATGGACTAAGAAAGAAATAAAAAAGTTTAATAATAACAAGGAAGAGGATGACAAATGAGACAAAGAACATGGAGAATAAAATAAGAAAGCAAAGAAAGCTAAGAAGACAAAGAAGAGAAAGACAAATGAGACAAAACGGACTAAGAAGAAAAATAAAAAAGAAGTTTAATAATAAAAAGGAAAGAGGATGACAAATGAGACAAAGAACATGGAGAATAAAATAAGAAAGCAAGAAAGCTAAAGAGACAAAGAGAGAAAGACAAATGAGACAAAACGAGGACTAAGAAAAATAAAGAGTTTAATAATAAAAAGGAAGAGGATGACAAATGAGAAAGACATGGAGAATAAAATAAGAAAGCAAAGAAAGCTAAAAAGACAAAAAGAGAAAGACAAATGAGACAAAACGGACTAAGAAAAATAAAAGTTTAACCTTTAAAAGAAGAGATGACCAAGTAGACAAAGAACATGGAGGAGAATAAAAATAAAAAAATGAAAAGAAAGCTAAAAGACAAAGAAGAAAGACAAATGAGACAAAATGGACTAAGAAAAATAAAGAGTTCTAATAATAACAAGGAAGAGGATGACAAATGAGACAAAGAACATGGAGAATAAAATAAGAAAGCAAAAGAAAGCTAAAAAGACAAAGAGAAAGACCAAATGAGACAAAATGGACTAAGAAAAATAAAGAGAAGTTTAATAATAACAAGGAAGAGGATGACAAATGAGACAAGAACATGCAGAATAAAATAGAAAGCAAAAGAAAGCTAAAAAGACAAAAGAAAGACAAATGAGACAAAATCGGACTAAGAAAAATAAAGAAGTTTAATAATAACAAGGAAGAGGATGACAAATGAGGACAAAAGAACATGGAGAATAAAATAAGAAAATAAAGAAAGCTAAAAAGACAAAGAAGAGAAGAATAAATGGAATAAAACAATGGACTAAGAAAAATAAAGAGATTTTAATAATAGCAAAGGGAAGAAGAGGATGACAAATGAGACAAAGAACATGGAGAATAAAATAAGAAAGCAGAAAGCTAAAAAAAGACAAAGAGAGAAAGACAAATGAGACAAAATGGACTAAGAAAAATAAAAAGTTTAATAATAACAAAGGAAGAGGGTGACAAATGGAACAAAGAACATGGAGAATAAAATAGAAAGCAAAGCTAAAAAATAAAGAGAAAAGACAAATGGAATGCAAAATGGACTAGAAAATAAAGAAGTTTAATAATAACAGGAAGAGGATGACAAATGGAATAAAGAACATGGAAATAAAATAAGAAAGCAAAGAAAGCTAAAAGACAAAGAAAAGACAAATGAGACAAAATGGACTCTGAAAAATAAAGAAGTTTAATAATAAAAAGGAAAGGGATGACAAATGAAATGAGAACATGGAGAATAAAATAGAAAGCAAAGAAAGCTAAAAAGACAAAGAAGAGAAGAATAAATGAGACAAAATGGACTAAGAAAAATAAAGAAGTTTAATAATAATGAAAAGGAAGAGGATAGTAAATGAGACAAAGAACATGGGGAATAAAATAAAGCAAAAAAGCTAAAAAGACAAAGAAATAAATGAGACAAAAAATGGACTAAGAAAAATAAAGAAGTTTAATAATAACAAGGAAGAGGATGACAGTAATAGAGACAAAGAACATGGAGAATAAAATAAGAAAGCAAAGAAAGCTAAAAAGACAAAGAAGAGAAAGACAAATGAGACAAAACGGACTAAGAAAAATAAAGAAGTTTAATAATAAAAGGAAGAGGATGACAAATGAGACAAAGAACATGGAGAATAAAAATAAGAAAGCAAAGAAAGCTAAAAAGACAAAGAAGAGAAAGACAAATGAGACAAAATGGACTAAGAAAAAATAAAGAAGTTTAATAATAACAAGGAAGAGGATGACAAATGAGACAAAGAACATGGAGAATAAAATAAGAAAGCAAAGAAAGCTAAAAGACAAAGAAGAAAAGACAAATGAGACAAAATGGACTAGAAAGAAATAAAGAAGTTTAATAATAAAAAGGAAGATGATGACAAATGAGACAAAGAACATGGAGAATAAAATAAGAAAGCAAAGAAAGCTAAAAAGACAAAGAAAGAAAGACAAATGAGACAAAATGGACTAAGAAAAATAAAGAAGTTTAATAATAACAAGGAAGAGAATGACAAATGAGACAAAGAACATGGAGAATAAAATAAGAAAGCAAAGAAAGCTAAAAAGACAAAAGAAGAGAAAGACAAATGAGGCAAAATGGACTAAAGAAAAATAAAGAAGTTTAATAATAAAAAGGAGGGATGACAAATGAGACAAAGAACATGGAGAATAAAATAGAAAACAAAGAAAGCTAAAAAGACAAAGAAGAGAAAGACAAATGAGACAAAAATGGACTAAGAAAAATAAAGAAGTTTAATAATAAAAAGGAAGAGGATGACAAATGAGACAAAGAACATGGAGAATAAAATAAGAAAGCAAAGAAAGCTAAAAAAGACAAAAGAGAAAAGACAAATGAGACAAAATGGACTAAGAAAAATAAAAGTTTAATAATAACAAGGAAGAGGATGACCAAATGAGACAAAGAACATGGAGAATAAAATAAGAAAGCAAAGAAAGCTAAAAAAGACAAAGAAGAGAGAAAAGACAAATGAGACAAAATGGACTAAGAAAAATAAAGAAGTTTAATAATAACAAGGAAGAGGATGACAAATGAGACAAAGAACATGGAGAATAAAATAAGAAAGCAAAGAAATGACAAATGAAACTAAGACGAAGAAAAGACGACCAAATGAAACTAAGACAAAGAAAAAGACGACAAATGAAACTAAGACGAAGAAAAAACAAGAAAGAAGGACGAATGAACCAATGAAAACGAAGAAGAAAACAAAGAAGTTTAAAAAACAATGAAGAAGACAATTGAGACAAAAGAACAATGAAAAACAAAGAAGTCGAAAAAGACGGAGAGGGACAAAAAATTAGACAAATAAGTTAATAAGAAAAAAGAAGGCTAAGAAAACAAGAAAGAGGAGGACAAATGATACAAAAAAAAGGAAGACGGAAATAAAGCGAAAAAAAGGAAAGAGTACAACAAGTGAGAAAATAAGACGAAGAAGAAAAAAGGCAAAGAAGACAAAGAAGAGAACAACCGATAAAGCGAAGAAGAAAAAGGAATAAAGAAAAAAAAGCCAAGAAGATACGGAAGAGGACAACAACTGAGACAAATAAGACGAAGAAGAAAAAAAGAAGGCAAAGAACTCAAGGAAGCTGACAACAACTCAAACGAAGAAAACGAAGAAGTAAACAAAGAAAGATAAGATGTCAAAGAAAAGGACGAAAATGAGTCAAAGAAGAAGAAGAAAAACAAAAGAAATTAAAATGCCAAGGAAGGGAGAGAAGAAAACGAAGAAGGCTAATGAGACAAGGAAGAAAACAACGAATGAAACAAAAAGAAGAAGATTGAAACAAAAAGAAGAATGAAAAGAAGAAGGCTAACAAGACAAAGAGGACGACAATTGAGGCAAAGAAGACGAAGAAGAACAAAATGAATGCTTAGAAAACAAGGAAGAAAACGAAATATGAGAGTAAACTGACAAAGAGAAATGACAGGAAAAGGATGACAAATGAGAAACAGGACGGACAAAAAAGAAAAAAGACTAAGAAAACATGGAAAAGGATGTTAAATGAGACGATAAAAGAGACAAAGAAGACGAAAAAACAATAAATGCTAAGAAGACAACGAAGACAAATGAAACAAAGACGAAGAAAAAATAAAAAGTCTAAGAAAAGACGGGCGAGGATGACAAATGAGACAAAGTAAATGAAGAAGAAAAAAGAAGGCTAAGAAGACAAGGCACAGGACAAAAATTGAAACAAAGAAGACGAAGAAGAAGAAAAAAGAAGGCTAAGAAGACAAGGCACAAGACAAAAAATGAAACAAAGAAGACGAAGAAGAAAACAAAGAATGCTAAGAAAACAATGAAGAGTACGATAAATGAAACAAAAAAAGAGAAAGAAGAAAAAAGTGGGTAAATATAAGAAAGAAGACGACAAATGAGAAAAAGAAGATAAAAAAGAAAGCAAAAAACGCTATGAAAAAGGAAAAAAAGAGACATAGAAACGACTAAAACGGAGATTAAGAAGATAAGGAAGAAAAAGTCAAATGTGATAAACGAAAGCTAAGAGGACAAGCTAGAGGAGGAGGAGTGAGTGAAAGAAAAGGAAGAAAAAAGAAGGCTAAGAAGACAAGGTAGAGGACGAGGAATGAGACAAAGAAAAGGAAGAAAAAAGAAGGTTAAGAAGACAAGGTAGAGGACGAGGAATGAGACAAAGAAAAGGAAGGAAAAGAAGTTTAAGAAGACTAGGGGAAGTACGAGAAATGAGACAAAGAAAAGGAAGAAAAAAAAGAAGTTTAAGAAGACAAGGTAGAAGACGAAGAAGAAAACAAAGAATGCTAAGAAGATAATGAAGTGAACGATAAATAAAACAAAAACGAGAAAGAAGAAAAAAGTGTGTAAATATAAGAAAAAAGACGACAAATGAGAAAAAGAAGATAAAAAAGAAAGCAAAAACGCTATGAAAAAGGAAAAAAAGAGACATAGAAACGGAGATTAAGAAGATAAGGAAGAAAAAGTCAAATGTGATAAAGGAAGGCTTAGAGGACGAGGTAAAAAACGAGGAATGTGACAAAGAAAAGGAAGAAAAAAGAAGGCTAAGAAGACAAGGTAGAGGAAGCGGAATGAGACAAAGAAAAGGAAGAAAAAAAGAAGGCTAAGAAGACAAGGTAGAGGACGAGGAATGAGACAAAGAAAAGAAAGAATAAAATGAAGGCTAAGAAACAAGATAGCGGACGAGGAAAGAGCCAAAGAAAACGAAGAAAATGAAGGCTAAGATGACAAGTTAGCGGACGATGCATGAGAGAAAGAAAAGGAAGTAGAAAAGGAATGCTAAGAAGACAAGGTAGAGCAAGAGGAATGAAGGAAAGAAAATGAGAGAAAAAAGATGAAGAAGACATGATAGAGGTCGAGGAATTAGACAAAAAAGGAAAAAGGAGGCTAAAAAGACAAGCTAGCGGACGGAGAATAAGACAAACAAAACGAAAAAAATGAAATGTGATAAAGGAGAAGCAAAGAAGACAAGTTAGAGGACGTGGAATGAGACAACGAAAAGGAAGGAAAAAAGAAAGCTAAGAAGATAAGGAAGAAGACGAGAAATGAGACAAAGTAAAGGAAGAAAAAAAGAAGGATAAGAAGACAAGGTAGAGGACGAGGAATGAGACAAAAAAGGAAAGAATAAAGAAGTTTAAGAAGACAAGGTAGAGGACGAGGAATGAGACAATGTAATTGAAGAAAAACAAATGCTAAGAAGACAAGGTAGAGGAAGAGAAATGATACAAAGTAAAGGAAGAAATAGAAAGTTCAGAAGAAAAGGAAGAGGAAAAAGAATGAGACAAAGTACAGGTAGAAAAAGAAGGATAAGAAGACAAGGTAGAGGAAGAGGAATGAGATAAAGAAAAGGAAGAAAAAAGAAGGTTAAGAAGACAAGGTGGAAGACGAGATATGAGACAAAGTACAGGTAGAAGAAAAGGCTAAGAAGACAAGGTAGAGGAACATGAATGAATCAAAGTACAGGTAGAAAAAGAAAGATAGAAGACAAGGTAGAGGAAGAGGAATGAGACAAAATACAGATAGAAAAAGAAGGCTAAGAAGAAAAGTTAGAGGAAGTGGAATGAGACAAAGTACCGGTAGAAAAAGAAGTCTAAGAACACAAGGTAACGGACGAGAAATAAGACAAAGTAAAGGAAGAAAAAAGAAGGCTAAGAAGACAAGGTAGAATAACAGGAATGAGACAAAGTACAGGTAGAAAAAGAAGTCTAAGAAGGCAAGGTAGCGGACGAGGAATAAGACAAAGTAAAGGAAGAAAAAGAAGGATACGAAGACAAGGTAGAGGAAGAGGAATGAGACAAAGTACTGGTAGAAAAAGAAGGCTAAGAAGAAAAGGTAGAGGAAGACGAATGAGCCAAAGAAAAGGAAGAAAAAAGGTTAAGAAGACAAGGTAGAGTACGAGGAATGAAACAAAGAAAAGGAAGGAAAAAAAGCAAGCTAAGAAAACTAGGGGAAGTACGAGGAAGACACAAAGAAAAGGAAGAAAAAAGACGTCTAAGAAGACAAGGTAGAGGACGGGTCATGAGACAAAGAAAAGGAAGGAAAAAAGAAGGCTGACCAGACTAGGGGAAGTACGAGGAATGAGACGAAGGAAAGGAAGAAAAAAGAAAGGCTAAGAAAGCAAGGTACAGGACGAGGATACAACAAAGTGAAGGAAGAAAAAAGAAGGCTAAGAAGACAAGGTAGAGGAAGACGAATGAGACAATGTCCAGGTTGAAAAAGAAGGCTAAGCAGACAAGTTAGAGGAAGAGGAATGAGACAAAGACAAGGAAGAAAAAAAGAAGGCTAAAAAGACTAGGGGAAGTACGAGGAATGAGGCTAAGAAGAAACGGTAAAGGAAGAGGAATGAGACAAAGTACAGGTTGAAAAAGAAAACTAAGAAGACAACGTAGAGGACGAGGAATAAGACAAAGTAAAGGAAGAAAAAACAAGGCTAAGAAGACAAGGCAGAAGAAAAGGAATGAGACAAAGTACAGGTAGAAATAAAAGATAAAAAAACAAGGTAGAGGACGAGGAATAAGACAAAGAAAAGGAAGAAAAAAGAAGGCTAAGAAGACAAGGTAGAGGAACAGGAATCAGTCAAAGTACAGGTAGAAAAAGAAAGACAGAAGAAAAGGTAGAAAAAGAGGAATGAGACAAAGTACAGGTAGAAAAAGTAGGCTTAGAAGAAAACGTATAGAGGAAGAGGAATGAGACAAAGTACAGGTAGAAAAAGAAGGCTAAGAATACAAGGTAAGAGGAAAAAGAATGAGACAATGTACAGGTTGAAAAAGAAGTCTAAGAAGACATGGTAGAGGAAGAGGTCTGAGACAAATTACAGGTTGAAAAAGAAGGCTAAGAAGACAAGGTAGCGGTCGAGGAATAAGACATAGTAAAGGAAGAAAAAAGAAGGCTAAGAACACGAGGTAGAGGACGAGGATTAAGACAAAGTAAAGAAAGAAAAAAGAAGGATGAGAAGACAAGGTAGACGAAGAGGATTGTAACAAAGTACAGGTAGAAAAAGAAGGCTAAAAAGACAAGGTAGAGGAAGACAAATTAGAGAAAGAAAAGGAATAAAAAAGGATAAGAAGACAAAGTAGAGGAAAAGGAATGAGACAAATGGAATGTGCAGGTTGAAAAAGAAGGCTAAGAAGACAAGTTAGAGGAAGAGGAATGAGACAAAGAAAAGGAAGAAAAAAGACGTTTAAGAAGACAAGGTAGAGGACGAGGAATGAGGCAAAGAGAATGAAGGAAGAAAGAAGGCTAAGAAGACTAGAGGAGGTACGAGGAATGAGACGAAGGCTAGGAAGAAAAAAAGAAGTTTAAGAAGACAAGGAAGAATACGTGAAATGAAACAAAGAAAAGGAAGAAAAAAGGAAGGCTAAGAAAGCAAGGTAGAGGACGAGGAATAAGACAAAATAAAAGAAGGAAAAAGGATAAGAGGACAAGTTAGAGGAAGCGGAATGGGACAAAATACAGGTAGAAAAAGAAGGATAAGAAGACAAAGAAGAAGAATAGGAATGAGACAAAAAAGGAAGAAAAAAGATGAGGAGACAAGGTAGAGGACGAGGAATAAGACAAAGGACAGGTAGAAAAAGAAGTCTAAGAAGACTAGGGGAAATAGGAAGAATTAGACAAAGAATAGGAAGAAAAAAGAGGTTTAAGAAGACAAGGTAGAGGACGAGGAATAAGACAAAAAAAAGGAAGAAAAAGAAGGCTAAGTAGACAAGGTAGAAGAAGAGGAATGAGAGAAAGTACAGGTTGCAAAAGAAGGATGAGAAGACAAGTTAGAGGAAGAGGAATGGGACAGAGTACAGGTTGAAAAAGAAGGCTAAGAAGACAAGGTAGAGGACGAGGAATGTGAAAAGGTACAGGTTGAAAAAGAAGGATAAGAAGACAAGGTAGAGGAAGAGGAATGAGACAAAGTACAGGTTGAAAAAGAAGGCTAAGAAGACAAGGTAGAGGACGAGTAATAAGACAAACTAAAGGAAGTAAAAAGAAGGCTAAGAAGACAAGTTAGAGGAAGAGGAATGTGAAAAGGTACAGGTTGAAAAAGAAGGATAAGAAGACAAGGTAGAGGAAGAGGAATGAAAAAAGTACATGTAGAAAAAGAAGGCTAAGAAGACAAGGTAGAGGACGAGTAATAAGACAAACTAAAGGAAGTAAAAAGAAGGCTAAGAAGACAAGTTAGAGGAAGAGGAATGTGAAAAGGTACAGGTTGAAAAAGAAGGATAAGAAGACAAGGTAGAGAAAGAGGAATGAGACAAAGTACAGGTTGAAAAAGAAGGCTAAGAAGACAAGGTAGAGTAAGACGAATGAGACAAAGTACAGGTAGAAAAAGAAGTCTAAGATAAACAAGGAAGAAGACAAAGTAAAGGAAGAAAAAAGAAGGGTAATAAGACAAGGTAGAGGACAAGGAATAAGACAAGGTAAAGGAAGAAAAATAAGGATTAATAGACAAATTAGAGGAAGAGGAATGAAACAAAATACTGGTAGAAAAAGAAGGCTAAAAAGACAAGTTAGAGGAAGAGGAATGAGACAAAGGAAAGGAAGAAAAAAGAAGGCTAAGACAACTGGGGGAAGTACGATGAATGAGACAAAGAAAAGGAAGAAAAAAGACGTTTAAAAAGACAAGATAGATAACGATGAATGAGACAAATAAAAGGAAGGAGGAAAGAAGGCTAAGAAGACCAGAGGAAGTACGAGCAATGAGACAAAGGAAAGGAAGAAAAAAAGAAGTTTAAAAAGACAAGGAGGAATACGTGGAATGAAACGAAGAAAAGGAAGTAAAAAGGAAGGCTAAGAAAGCAAGGTAGAGGACGAGGAATATGACAAACTAAAGGAAGCAAAACGAAGGCTAAGAAAAAAGGTAGAGGAAGAGGAATGAGACAAATTACAGGTAGAAAAAGAAGGCTAAGAGACAAGGTAGAAGAAGAGGAATGAAACAAAGTACAGGTAGAAAAAAGTCTAAGTAGACAAGGTAGAGGTCGAGGAATAAGACAAAGTAAAAGAAGAATAAAGAAAGCAAAGAAGACAAGGTAGAGGAAGAGGAAAATAAAAAAAGACAAAGTAAAGGAAGAAAAATAAGGATTAATAGACAAATTAGAGGAAGAGGAATGAAACAAAATACTGGTAGAAAAGGAAGGCTAAGAAGACAAGGTAGAGGAAGAGGAATGAGGCAAAGAAAAGGAAGAAAAAAGGATAATAAGACAAGGTAGAGGAAAAGGTATGAGACAAAGTAAAGGAAGAAAAAAGAAGGCTAAAGGACAAAGTAAATGAAGAGGAATGAGACAAAGTACAGGTTGAAAAAGAAGGCTAATAAAACAAGTTAGAGAAAGAGGAATGAGACAAAGAAAAGGAAGAAAAAAGGTTAAGAAAACAAGGTAGATGACGAGGAATGAGACAAAGAAAAGGAAGGTAAAAGAAGGCAAGAACACTATGGGAAGTACGAGGAATGAGACAAAGAAAAGGAAGTATAAAAGAAGGCTAAGAACACTATGGGAAGTATGAGGAATGAGTCAAAGGAAAGGAAGAAAAAAGAAGTTTAAGAAGACAAGGTAGAGGAAGAGGAATGAGACAAAGTAAAGGAAGAAAAAACGAAGGCTAAGAAGACAAGGTAGAGGACGAGGAATAAGACAAATAAAGGAAGAAAAAAGAAGGCTGAGAAGACAATGTAGAGGAAGAGGAATGAGACAAAATATAGGTTGAAAAAGAAGGCTAAGAAGACAATGGAGAAGGAAGAGGAATGAGACAAAGGAAAGGAAGAAAAAAGAAGTTTAAGAAAACAAGGTAGATTTACAGGAATGAGACAAAGTACAAGTCGAAAAAGAAGTATGAGAAGACAAATTAGAGCAAGAGGAATGAGACAATGAACCGGTTCAAAAAGAAGGCTAAGAAGATAATTAGAGGAAGAGGAATGAGACGAAGAAAAGGAAGAAAAATGAAGGTTAAGAAGACAATTTAGAGGAAGAGGTATGAGACAAAGAAAGAAAGGAAAATAGAAGGTTAAGGACACTAGGGGATGTACGAGGAATTAGACAAAGGAAACAAGAAAAGAAGAATTTTAAGAAGACAAGGTAGAGTCACAGGAATGAGCCAAAGTACAGTTAGAAAAAGAAGTCTAAGAAGACATGGTAGAGGACGAGTATTTAGACAAAGTAAAGGAAGAAAAAGAAGGATAAGAAGACAAGGTAGAGGAAGAGGAATGAGTCAAAGTACAGGTAGAAAAAGAAGGCTAAGAAGACAAGGTAAAGGAAGAGGAATGAAACAAAGTACAGGTAGAAAAAGAAGGCTAAGTTGGCAAGGTAGAGTAAGAGGAATGAGACAAACAAAAGGAAGAAAAAAAGGATAAGAAGACAAGGTAGAGGAAGAGGAATGATACAAAGTAATGAAAGAAAAATGAAGGATAATTAGACAATGTAGAGGGAGAGGAATGAGACAAAGTACAGGCAGAAAAAGAAGGCTAAGAAGACAAGGTAGAGGACGAGGAATAAGACAAAGTAAAGGAAGAAAAATAAGGATTAATAGACAAATTAGAGGAAGAGGAATGAAACAAAATACTGGTAGAAAAGGAAGGCTAAGAAGACAAGGTAGAGGAAGAGGAATGAGGCAAAGAAAAGGAAGAAAAAAAGGATAATGAGACAAGGTAGAGGAAAAGGAATGAGACAAAGTAATGGAAGGTATAAGAAGGCTAAAGGACAAAGTAGATGAAGAGGAATGAGACAAAGTACAGGTTGAAAAAGAAGGCTAATAAGACAAGGTAGAGGAACATGAATGAGTCAAAGTACAAGTAGAAAAAGAAAGATAGAAGACAAGGTAGAGGAAGAGGAATGAGACAAAATACAGATAGAAAAACAAGGATAAGAAGACAAGGTAGAGGAAGAGGAATGGGTCAAAGTACAGGTAGAAAAAAGAAGGCTAAGGAAACAAGGTAGAGGAAGAGGAATGATACAAAGTAAGGGAAGAAAAAGAAGGCTAAGACGACAATTTAGAGTAACAGGAATGAGACAAACAAAAGGAAGAAAAAAAGGATAGGTAAACAAGGTAGAGGAAGAGTAATGATACAAAGTAATGAAAGAAAAATGAAGGATAAGTAGACAAGGTAGAGGGAGAGGAATGAGACAAAGTCCAGGTAGAAAAAGAAGGATAATAAGACAAGATAGAGGAAGAGGAATGAGACAATGTACCGGTTGAAAACGAAGGCTAAGTAGGCAAGTTAGAGGAAGAGGAATGCGACAAAGAAAAGAAAGAATAAAGAAGGTTTAGATGACAAGGTAGAGGACGAGGAATGTGACAAAAAAGGAAGGAAAAAAGAAGGCTAAGAAACTCGGGGATGTACGAGGAATTAGACGAAGGAAAAGTAGACAAAATGAAGTTTAAGAAGTCAAGGTAGAGGACGAGGAATGAGACAAAGAAAAGGAAGAAAAAACGAAGTCTAAGAAGACAAGGTAAAGGACGAGGAATAAGACAAATATAGGAAGAAAAAAGAAGGCTACGATGACAAGGTAGAGGAAGAGGAATGAGACAAATAACAGGTTGAAAAAGAAGACTAAGAAGACAAGGTAGATGACGAGGAAAAAGACAAAGTAAAGGAAGAAAAAAGAAGGCTAAGAAGGTCGAGTAACAGGAATGAGACAATGTACATGTAGAAAAAGAAGTCTAAGAAGAAAAGTTTAGAGGAAAGAGGAATGAGACAAAGAAAAGGAAAAAAAAAGAAGTCTAAGAAGAAAAGTTAGAGGAAGAGGAATGAGACAAAGTAATGGGAGAAAAAGAAGGCTAAGAAGTCAAGGTAGAGGAAGAGGAATGAGACAAATGAAAGGAAAAAAAAGAAGTTTAAGAAGACAAGGTAGAGGACAAGGAATGAGACAAAGAAAAGGAAGAAAAAACGAAACCTAAGAAAACAAGGTAAAGGACGAGGAATAAGACAAATAAAGGAAGAAAAATGAAGGCTAATAAGACAATGTAGAGGAAGTTTAATGAGACAAAGTACAGATAGAAGAAGAAGGCTAAGAAGACATTTTAGAGAACGAGGAATGAGACAAAGAAAAGGAAAAAAGAAGGCTAAGAAGAAGGAAGTTTGAGGAAGCGGAATGAGACAAAGTCCAGGTAGAAAAAGAACGCTATGAAGTCAAGGTAGATGACGAGGAATAAGACAAAGCAAGGAAGACAAAAGAAGGCTAAGTAGACAACGTATAGAGGAAGAGGAATGAGACAAAAGTAATGGCAGTAAAAGAAGGCTAAGAAGACAATGTAGAGAAAGAGGAATGGGACAAATTTCAGGTAGAAAAAAAAGGATAAGAATACAAGGCAGAGGAAATGGAATGCGACAAAGTACACATAGAAAAAGAAGGCTAAGAAGACAAGGTAAGAGGAAAAGGAATTAGACAAAGTATAGGTTGCAAAAGAAGGCTAAGAAGACAAGTTAGAGGAAGCGGAATGAGACAAAGTACAGGTAGAAAAAGAACGCTAAGTAGACAAGGTAGATGACGAGGAAGAAGACAAAGTAAAGGAAGAAAAAAGAAGGCTAAAAAGACAATGTCGAGGAACAGAAATGAGACAAGGTACAGGAAGAAAAAGAAAGATAAGAAAACAAGTTAGAGGAAGAAGAATTAGACAAAGAAAAGGAATAATAAAGAAGTCTAAGAAGACAAGGTAGAGGAAGTGGAATGAGACAAAGAAAAGGAAGAAAAAAGAAAGATAAGAAGACAAGGTGGATGACGAGGAATGAAACAAAGAAAAGGAAGAAAAAAAGAAGTCTAAGAAGTCTAGGGGAAGTACGAGGCATGAGACAAAGAAAAGGAAATAAAAAGAAGTTTAAGAAGACAAGGCAGAGGAAGAGAAATGAGACAAATAAAGGAAGAAAAAGAAAGTTAAGAAGAGAAGGTAAAGGAAATGAATGAGACAAAGAAAGGAAAGAAAAAAAGAAGGTTATGTAAACAGGGCAGAGGAGAGAAATGCGACAAAGAAAACTAAGAAAAGTAAAACGAATTCTAAAAATAAAAGGAAGAGGATATCAATTGAGACAAAAAAACGTAAAAGAAAACAAAGGATGAGGAAAACAAATAAGACGAATACGTCTAAGAAGAAAATGGTGGTTAAAAATCAAGGAAGTAGACGAAACATGAAAGAACAAAGAAAATAAAAACGATAGTAAAAAAGCAAGGTAAAAGGCGACAAATGAGACAGCTAAGAAGAAAAATCCTCTTAAGACGAAGAAGAAACAAAGACAACGATAAAGATGGAGAAGAAAACAAAAACAATGAAAATGAAAAGGATGAAGAGAACTATGACAACGGAGTCAACGTAGAAAAGGTTTACGAAAAGAGAATAACAAAGAAGAAGATGTAAATGAAACAAAGTAAAAAAAAAAGAAAATTAAAAATGAAGAAGGAGAAGTGTACAACGTCAAGGAAGAACAAAGCGAAGACAACGGACAACTAGAAAACAAAAAGAAGAGTGGAAAATGAAGAGGAAGAAAACAAGGAAACGAGGGCGAATTTGAAGAAAAAGTATCTACAGCAACAAAAAAAGTAAAGGGCGAAGAAAAAGAAAGAAAATGAAGAAGAAAACTAAAACAACGAAAAAGAAGAAAAAACGAAAAAGAAGGAGAAGAAGAAAAAGAAGCCTACGACGTAAAAGAAAAAGACAACGATGAAGAAGAAAGGGAAGAGAAAAAGAAGAAAAAAGAGAAAAATAAAGACAACAAAAGAAAAAGAGGAGAAAGCGAAAGTAACGGTGAAGAAGAAAAGAAGACACAGAAGAAGAAGAAGAAGAAGAAGAAGAAAAACGGAAAGAAAAAGATGAACATTAAAAAAGTAAAAGAAGAAAATGATTGCAATATAGAAGAAAGCGAAGACAACAAAGAAGAAGAGGAATGAAAGCAACGAAGATAGAACAAAAACAACGGTGAAGTTGAAGAAAACGGCGAAGAAAGAAACGAAAAATAACGAAAAAACTAAGGCAATAAAGAAAAAGAAACAGAAAAAACCAAGAAGACAGAGAAAAAGAAAAAGGTTTAAAACGATGAATAAAAAGGAAAATAATAAAACAAAGACAACGATGGCGATGTTGAAAAAGAAAAATTTAAGACAACGAAGATGAAAAATAATAAAAGGAAGACGATTATGAAGAAGAAGAAGAAGAAGAAGAAGAACAGTGGGAAAAAAGAAAACGAAATCATCAAAGAAATAGAAGAAAATGAAGACAACGAAGACAAAGAAGAAGAAAGAAGAGAAGAAAACTAAGTAGAAGTAAGAATACATATAAAATGAAGACAATGAAGAAGAGAAAGGAAAAAAAGAAACACATGAGAAGGAGGGAAAGAAAGCAACAAAGAGGAAGAAAACAATTACAACGCAGAAGAAGAAGAGGAAGAAGTATTATACAATGTACATGAAGAAGACGAAGAAGAAGAAGAAAAGGATAAAGAAAATGAAAAAGGAACGAAAAAGAAAAACATGATGACAGTGAAGAAAAAGAAAAAACAGAGACAAAGAATTCGAAGAAGAAGAAAATAACAATAACGAGCTTGCAAAGGATCTCCGATCCGTGGTGGACGGGGGTAAGAAATGGCTCGTGAATTGTAATGCTTCCAAAACAAAGCTGGTATCGATTAACCATCACAGACAATCGCTCTTCCTCACCCATTAGAATGGATCAGTCTATTCTCCCTGAAAGCAAAACACTGAGCCTCTTCGGGTTAACTCAACAGACCTCAAGTGGAATGACTATATAAATTCCATAGCTAAATCCGCTGCTAAAAAGGTCGATTCTATGTGCAGGACCAGGAAGTTTTCCCGTCTGAAACAATCCTGCATATATAAAAATTTACCATCTGCCCGTGCATTGATTAGTGCTGCCATGTCTGGTTGGGTGCTCCTGTTATCGATCTAGGTGTCCTTGACAAAATCCAATAGAGAATCTGTAATAGTATCGATTCAAACTTGGCAGCACAGATACAGTCACTTTCTCACCAGCGCAATGTGGCTTCTCTGTGTCTCTTCTACAAATACTTTCACGGCTTCAGTTCCGATAAACTTGCTTCCTTGGTGCCCCCTATATATGAATTTAATCGAGCCACAAGATTAGCGACTAAATCCCACCTTTTGCTGTGAAACCAATAAAATGTAAACGCAAGTTCTACTCCAACAGCTTCTTTTCTCGCACTTCCCGCCTGTGGAATTCCCTTCTGTTTACTTGCTTCCCCAACAGCTACAATCTCCAAGAATTTAAACGTAAAGTCAATAGACATCTCCTATCTCACTAACCTGCATCATCTCTCTCTCTCTCTCTCTCTCTCATGCTCCTTTCTCGGCCCAGATTCCCCCTTTTACTGTGAAACCAATAAAATTTAAACGCATAGTCTACTTCTTCAGCTTCTTTTCTTGCACTTCCTGCCTGTGGACTTCTCTTCCATTTACTTGCTTCCCTGACAGCTACAATCTTCAAGCATTCAAATGTAAAGTCTCCTATCGCACTAACCTGCATCCTCTTTCTCATGCTTTTTTCTCCGTCCACTCCACTCTCATCAGTATTCTCATCCTTCTCTTACCCACTTCCTAACACCCCCTATAACCTGTCACTCTTTCTCAGAACTTTCCTCCTATGTAACCACCTGCAAAACAGTGGCAGGAAACTGCCTTGCTTGGGGCGATATGATTATTAAAAAATAGAAAAACAAAAAAGAATAAGATGAAAGAAGAAAAAACGATGCCCTCACAGAATAAGAAAAAATAAAAACAACATTTAAGGAAAATACAAGATAAACGAAAACCATGAAAAATGAGAAAAAGAAAAATTGAAGACAAAGAAGAAGAACAAAAACCAAAAAGAAAGACAGCAAAGAAGAAAATGAAAAGGTAAACGAAAACAACCATGAAAATAAAACGAAATAAAGAAGAATAAGAAAACAATCACAACGAAGAAGTCGACGAAGAAATTTAAGGAGACTTGAAAGAAAAAACAAAGACAACAAAGAAAAAGTTAAAGAAGACGACCGAGAAAAAAAGAAGAAAAAGAAAGCAAAAAAAATAGGCGGGAAGAAGAGTACGAAAGAGATGAAGGAAAAAGATAGACTAAACTAATTAGAATAGATAGAGTAAACTATCGCCCGGTTCACACTCCACCCATGTCTATTGAACAGGTTTTAGAGGTTCACCCCTTGTTCCCCGTTTAGGATGTGGTTTCCGGCTTTCTCTTTTCCAATCTTTTCACTCTTACGTAGCCCCCGGCACATCAGTGGCGTTACCGCCTTGCTCGGGGTGATATGATTAAAAAAAAAGACATAGATGACGACCGGGAAGAAAGAAAATATCGAAGAAGACGAAGAAGATAATCGTGACGAAACAAAAAGAGAGAATGATACGCAAAAATTAAAAGAGAAAAGAAAGAGATGGAATCTATTTTGAAAGTGGAAAACATTCAATCTATCTCTTTAAAACGTGACAAGAAAATACGACAGAAAAATGAAAACAATTATAAATGACAAGAAACGTAAATCATTATCTTTCCCCTCTGTCGAATTTTACGGCATGTCGTTATAAAGGATGTATTGGAACCATTTTGAGGCTTCCGAATTTCAAATTTCTGAGATTTAATAGTTTTGCTCTTAAATTCTCCTAAAATTAGACGAGAGTTGACAATAAATGAGCGGAAGTAAAGCTTATAATTTTGAAACATTTCTCTCTATTTCTGGAAGCCTACTCCGAACAACGGCTGAATCATGAAAAGAATTTTTCGAAAAAATGAAAAAATTCGTTATAAATGGAGAGATATCAAAAAAAATTTTGTTATTTCTTGAAGACATCTTTATTTTTCTTGTTGTTAGATTAAATCGATTTAGAACGATTTTCATTATTATGGTATATCGAATATATTTTCGCATTTTACAACACTTAACTTTAAAGCTTATTGCCTGTACGCAATTCAGGATAATGATTTCATTATATTCGGAACATGATTAAACTTAATTGACAACGAAAGAACAGCCCCACCTAATCGCTCTACCTAGGTCTACGTATATTGCCTTAAGGTAACCCAGTAATGTCCATATTAAAATCCAGTGTTAATATTAAAATTAAAATCCAATTCTGGTATTAATTAAAGTAGTTTTGAAAACCTATGTTAATTGTAAGTCTAAATATAAACCATTAGCACTCACCGTCGCCAACATGCGACGTTGGACCCTAATGCTTTAGTAACCATAAAAATTTAAATATCTAATATATTCTAACTATACGTTGTTTTTAATTTTTTCCTACAAAGCAGTATAACTCAAATAGTTACTGAGTGTGAGATAATGAAAAAGAGAAAGAAATTATTAAGGAGCGAGAACATTTTTTTAATCGTTTCACCCCAAGCAAGACATTCCACTGCCACTATTGCGCTTGGGGCTACATAGGGGAAGGTAAATAGAAAGAGTGGTTAGATATAGGAAATGTCAGAAAGGGGGTGGTGATAAATAGTTTGAAGGATAGGAAGAGTGTTTGAAAGAATGGAAGCGAGTTAGTGTGTTAGGGGTGTCTATTGACCTTACATTTAAACTCCTGGAGATTGTAGCCGCCGGGGAAGCAGTCATGTGGAAGGGAATTCCACAGTCGGGAAGTACGAGAAAAGAAACTGTTGGAGTAGAAGTTGCGGTTGCATTTTATCGGTTTCACTGTAAAAGGATGAGATCTAGTTGCTAATCTAGTATCTCGTGCAAATTCGAACCTAGGGGGCACCAGTGATCTAAGTTCATCGGAGCAGAAGCTATGAAAGTATTTATAGAAGAGACACAGGGAAGCCACGTCGCGCCGGTGAGAGAGAGACTGCAGGCGGTCTGCCAAGTCAGTATCGATCACATTACAGACCCTACGCTGTACCTTGTCGAGAAGCCCAAGGAGAATAGCAGCGGCACCCGACCAGATATGGCAACAGTATTCAATGCACGGGCGGATGGTAGATTTATAAATGTGCAGGATAGATTCAGAGGGAAAAAAACCTCCGGGCTCTGCACAGAGAACCGACTTTCATAGCAGTGGATTTAGCAATGGATTCGATATAGTCATTCCACTTGAGGTCCGCTGAAAGTGTGAGACCAAGGAGGCGTAGTGTTTTACTCTCTGGGAGGCAAGCCTGGTCCATGCTAATGGGAGGTAGGTGCGGTTGTCTATGATGGTTAATTGATAGTAGCTTCGTTTTAGAAGCATTAAAATTTACTAGCCATTTCTTACCCCAGTCCACTACGGATTGGAGTTCCTTTCCAAGCTCGCCTGCAAGGTTAGCTTTGTCGCCCACACCAGATTTTTGATCGAGGCGAGAGTAAACTGTGGTGTCTTCGGCGTACATACCTACTTGGGATATTATGGTATCGGGGAGATCATTAATGTAGATCAGAAAGAGTGTATGACCTAAGATAGAGCCTTGAGGGACATCCGCGTTCGTATGGTAGCTCTGGGAGGCATGCCCCTTTAATACCACCTTCATTGTGCGGTTAGAGAGGAATGACTGGATTGGTTCAAACAATTGTCCAGCTATACCATAGCTCCGCAGTTTGCATAGAAGGCCAGCATGCCACATTCTGTCGAACGCTTTAGAGATATCCAAGGCGACGTTTCGGGCTTCGCCATTCCTGTAGAGTGCCTGGTATATATACTCGGTGATGGTCGTTAGCATATCGGCAGTAGACCTGGTGAAGCGGAAACCATACTGCTTGTCCGAGAGGAGCCTGTGTTCTGTGAGGTGCTGAACGAGCTCGGCGTTGATAATGGCCTCGAACACTTTGCCAAAGATCGGAAGAAGGCTGATAGGGCGATAATTTGCGGGGTCCGAGGGTTCTCCGGAGTTTTTGAATAAAGGAACTCCAGAGGAAGATTTCCAACAGGCAGGAAAGCAGGAAGCAGAGACGCAGAAGTTGTAGAGCTTAGAAAGGACAGAGGAGAGTTCTGGGGTACATTTCTTTAAGACTATGATTGGGATTCCGTCCCTTCCGCTCGCTTTGTGGGAGTCAAGTTTTGAGATCATCTTAGAGACAAGCGAGGGTGTAATGTGGATGTCATTCAGTTGAGCCTCAGTTCTAGGTGAGAAGTCAGGTGTAAAAACCCCAGACGAGTCAAGACTCGAATTGTTGGAGAATCTCCGTGCAAAGCATTCAGCCTTGTCTGCTGAGGAGGTGAGGACCTCAAAATTATTGATTAGTTGGGGTATTGTGGACTTGCTCTTGTTAAGTACTCTTCTACAGAGTTACCAGTCGTCTTTGGCGCCGAACTTAGCGGATGCTATGCGTTGTTTCATTCTGGCAGCAAACAACGTTAAGAATATGGATCAAGAAGACAGTAGGAATTTTTTAAGCGTAGCTTCGATGTGGTATTTAGCCGAAACTCACTACTTAATTGTAATTGACCTCTTGAGACAAGCTTGGTAAACATTATACCGCGTCCTAGTATCCTTTTTATAGGCAGAGGTTAGATAATGGCACAGGGCTGAAAGTTTGTCCTTCCCAGTGAAGACTATTGAACTCACTATCCAGTTGTAATTGATCTAGCAAAACAAGATTATGAAACTCTAGCAGTATAGCCCGGCGCTGCTCGGGTGTAATGAAAGCTTTAAAACTAATCCATGGTCCTGGAGCTCAGACTCTTTGGACGTTGGCACGAAAGACTAAAAAGCAATAGTTGTTTCCAGTTAAAGCGAAACCGTAGACTGAAAGAAAAATGAATGGATGTAAGTCAAATTTTGATTTCCTGGTATCCATACAAATAAGTATGTAACCGTAAGTTCTATTCTGATAGGTTCTTCTATCGTAGTAGCGAAAAAATCTTTTGACCTTTTTCTTTCTTATGCATTCTTCCTTCATAGTCAGACTATTGACATTTCAGCTCACTTTTGTATTTATCATTATGGGCTGTCAGACTTGCAGATATTTCTCTGTATTCCATCATCTTTGAATTAATAGCCCCTGTTTTTATTTTCCATTACTATTTTACCTGACAGTCATTTCAGTCGCTTTCTTATTCTATTATCAATAAACTTTTATGCAATTCACAATAAAAGCTTCCATTTATATCGAAAAACATTCTTCAGGATAGGCAAATATCCTTGATATCATTTTACTAATTGTTCACCCAATTCAATGTTCAAGAGCCACTTAAGATACAGCGTTAGTAAATAATATTGTTACATAAAAGCAAGAGGAAATTGTTAAGAAATGCATTTTTTAGGACATAATTTTTTTAGTTTTGTTTAACGACATATCAACCTCTGTAGCTTATTTAATGCCAAAAAGGTGGGGTTTTAAGGTATTTATATTTTTAATGTTTGGTTATAGTGAGAAAGTTTGATCCAGTCAAATTTTGATGAAAATTTTTATTTTATTTTTTTTATTTTAGTTGTGTATTTTTAAAATTTATTACTGGTAATTATTTTTTTCCTTCAGAAATATATGTCAATTTTTTTCCTTAAAAATATATTGTTGGTAATATTGTTTCTTAAAAAAAATTTTTTTTTCTGTAGAAGTCTATTTTATGTATATATTTCTACGAAAGTGTATTGTTATACTTTCATAGTGTTTTGACCCCAGTTTGGGGGTTAACTATTTGCCCATAGTTAGGACCCCTAACAGGTGCTACCACTCCGGGTCAGGGAGGACCTGAAAACAAAAGTAATTAAGAGGTGATTCTATGCTCCTCACAACCTCCCAATCAGAGGCCTTGCTGCTGGATGCAGTTTATCGTCATATCCAGAACCATTTTTAAGATATGTAAGAAAGACATGTGCGTTGTGGCGCAGTGGATGTCGGCTCGGAACGAGAAATCGGGGAGCCGAGTTCGAATTCCAGCCGAATTCATTGTGTTCACTTACGCGCAAATACCCTTGGGAAAGGTATTAATCCGTCTATTCCTTCCAGTTATGGGTTAAATACCAGGACAGATTGGGTTCTATAGCCTTGGTCGGCAACCAGTCTACCGCAGAAAGCAATGGCAACCTACTTCGGGATAATCTTCTGCCCAGTCAGTCATGTCTCTTTCGAGACATGATCGCCCAAACGTGTATCACGTATGGCACTTAACTGACTGACTGAAGAAAGACATATATACGGACAGGTAACGAATTCAGCAGATATAAAAAGATAGTAACGGGTGTAAGACAAGGATGTGTCGTTTCACCGGATTTCTTCAACTTGTACGGCGAGAACATTTTTAGGACCCTAGAAGTTATGCCTGTATTCGTATCGGAGGCCACAATTTAAACAACCTAAGGTACGCAGATGATACAGTGCTGATAGCAGACAGAAAGAAAACTACAAGACCTCCTTCAGCTACAGAAGGTAGCTGAAGAGAGTGACAAGAAAGGACTACAAATAAACTGCAAGAAAACCGAATGCATGGTCATCAGTAAAAAATCCAGCCCAATATGCCAAATACACGTGGGGTAACTAAAATCAAGCAGGTACAAGAATTTAAATACCTGGAAAGTGTTATAACAGAAGACGGAAAGTGCGACATAGAGATCAGAAGGCGATTTGGCATGGCGAAGGAGGCATTCCAGAAGTTGAGTAAAGTATTAAGAAACAGGACAATTTCACTAGAAACAAAGAAAAGAGTACTGAATATGTGATGTCGGTTCTTTGATATGGCAGTGAATGTTGGACAATATCATCAAAGATGAAGAAAAAACTTGAAGCAACTGAAATGTAGTTCTACAGAAGGATGCTGAGGATATCATGGATCGAGCATGTGAGCGATGATGAGGTGTTGGAAATGATGGAAACGAAAAGGAAATTAATAGTGAGCATCAGGAAGAGACAACTGAAGTTCCTGGGACATGCAATGAGGAAAGAGAGCTTGGAGAACCTAATACTAACAGGCCAGATAGAGGGAAAAAGAGACAGGGGAAAGCAGCGGATAACATATTTCAAGAACCTGATCAGTTGGATGATGGAATGAGGGTTGCGTTATGTTACAGGAGAAAGCGTGCTAAGAGCCACCAGGGATACAGAGACTTGGAAAGCCAGGATCGCCTACGTCCTGAAAGGACAGGGAACAAAGAAGAAGAAGAAGAAGAAGAAGAAAGATAACGGTTGGCCTTTGACCAGAAAAGTTAAAATGCTAGTGATCGGGGAAGCATCCTCTCAGAAGCCTATCCCACAAATAACGCTTCTTTGGAAGTAACTGCCTTAGGGAACCTTCTTTTCACTATTATTCATCTCTGTGTACAGAGCACGACAAGTTCTTGCTCTCAAGACATGAATTAGTAGAAATAATAAATACCGCTCGCTTAAAATTTCTTTCATGGAAATTGCGATAGAGAAGGGCTAGGCTGGCTTGCGACGTTTCGTCAGTTGGATCCAAGTTGTAGGATGAAATATGATTAATCACCCAAAAGACCGCGTGGACGTCTTTAAAAGTGAAGTTGTGACAATACAGCATGTATTTTGATAATGAGGGATAAACCCAGATTTTCATCGCCATTAAAAGGCTCGTTTATTTCTTGTGGGAAGCAAAGACAAAAAGAGTAGCGCTTCAACTCTGAACGATCTTCCTTCCATTATTTGACGTAGAAAACATATTCATATTTTCTGAATTTAAGGTAAGATAACGGATGTGTGTTGTGGTACAGTAGATATCAGCTCGAAACGAAAAATCAGGGAGTCATTTCGAATTCCATTTGAATTCGTTGCATTCACTTACGCGCAAATACCCATGGGAAAGGTATTAATCCGCATCTTCCCTCCAGTTATGGATTAAATAATAAGATAGACTGGGTTCTATAGCCTTGGCTGGGAATTAGTCTGAGCGTAGAAAGCTATAGCAACGTACTGCAGGATAATCGTCTGCCCAAATAACAGAACACATTTGGTTCTTTAGCCAGCAGGGATAGAGAGACTTAGAAAATCATGATCACCTATGTCCCGAAAGGACAGGGCACATAGAAGAAGAAGATATTTTAGTATCGAAGTAGGCATAGCACAATCAAACTTAAAAGACAAAACAATGTTCACTCATCTAGTATTTTCAAAAAGAATAAAACAAACGGTAAAAAGATAATCTTAATAATGTTTTCCTGCAATCCGATTCTTGCTCTCGAAACAAGGGTAGTGTATGGGATTCAGAAAATGCTTGAGCGAATATCTCGCTAAAGTGAGTTTAGCCGCTTGGAGGAAGACATTTTGTCCGACAGATAAATACAGCACAGTGTTATAGCAAGCAAGGAAAAGTAAGTAATAATCAACATTCCAGATGATATGATATTATGGATGAAATAGATATACCTATACGTGCACACCTACTTGAAGGACCGGCATATTTAATAGTCATCTTGATATAAATATGAACAGAATGGTTAAGACACCATGTCTTCTATTTTGCATGAGCAAAAACATGTGCATGGGATTGAACTCATTCAGACAGGTTTTTGTGCGTTGTGGTACAGTGGATATCGACTCGGATCGACAAATCGGGGAGCCGTGTTCGAATTCCAGTTGAATTCCTTGCATTCACTTACGCACAAATACCCTTTGGGAAAGGTATTAATCCGTCTCTCCCCTCCAGCTATGGATTAAATAAGATAGACTGGGTTCTATAGACTTGTCTGGTAATTAGTCTAGCGCAGAAAGCAATAGCAACCTACTCCGGGATAATCTTCTGGCCAGTCAGTCATGTCTCTTTCGAGACATGATCGCCAAATGCGTTTATCACGTAAGGCACTCAACGGACTGACTGAATATAGTAGTTAGAAACATAATTAAAACTTCTACCGTGCATAAAGTGGGGGATCGATTTTTATTGTTATGAAGTAATAAACTGATCCCCCACTCATTATACTTAATATAATAATGTAATATAATCTATCGCTCCTCCTTCCAGTTATTGTTTTTTTTTTTTTTAATCATATCACCCCGAGCAAGGCGGTAACGCTATTGATGAGCAGGGGGCTACGTAAGAGTGAAAAGATTGGAAAAAAGAAAGCCGGAAACCACATCCTAAACAGGAAACAAGGGATAAGCCTCTTCACCTGTTCAATAGACATGGGTGGAGTGTAAACCGGGCGATAGTTTAGTCTAAATAATAGGAGAAGTTGGGTTCTATAGGGATG
Organism: Ascarosepion bandense; assembly: GCA_037127315.1. Classification (NCBI taxonomy): domain Eukaryota; kingdom Metazoa; phylum Mollusca; class Cephalopoda; order Sepiida; family Sepiidae; genus Ascarosepion; species Ascarosepion bandense. The sequence continues at coordinate 267,167 of JBBBDQ010030543.1, forward strand.
TGCATTTTGGTGCAGTGGATATCAACTCAGAACGAGAAATTGAGGCGCCGAGTTCGAATCCAGCTGAATCCATTGCATTCACTTACGCACAAATACCCTTGGGAAAGGTAATAATCCGTACCTTCCCTCCAGTTATGGGTCAAAGAGCAGAACAGATTGGGTTCTATAGCCTTGGCTGGCAACCAGTCTACCGCAGAAAGCAATGGCAACCTACTGCGGGATAATCTTCTGTCCAGTCAGTCATGTCTCGAAAGAGACATGATCGCCAAAAGCGTGTATCACGTGTGGCTCTTAACTGACTGATATATATAATCAAGGATTTATATACAAATCGAAATAAGTAGCTGGACCAGTGAAATTTTCACTGTTTTCTTATTTTAATTTTCTCATTAATTATGTTAGGGATTGAATAAATATCCACAGGAATTCTTTTTGCATCCTTAAATTTTTGAGCTTACTAATTTTAACCAAATATTGCAATAACAATATTTGATTATATTTACATTGTTCAGGGTGTTGTTCGAATTTTTATCGTACGTTCCGACCTTCTTCAGATGACAAGAATTTTGAAGTGAACTCTTTATTTCATTTAATGGGATAGATTTTTCTTGTTCCCTAAGTCATGTACATGTCTTAGGTATCTGCATGTAACACAACACTAAGTTTGTTTTTGTTTGTTTGTTTTTTACACCATTGAACTCACAACTCTTCGGGTCAAACCACTGAATTCAACCAACGCTTTTATCTACTGGGTTATGTGCCCTTGAGGACATCAGTGTATGAATCGTCGGGGCTCATCAACCTAATGTCTCAGTAATCATTTTTTACTAGAGCTCATATCAAAACCTTATTGCTTGTAATTGGTTTTCGCTAGAACTCTGTATTAATGGTTGCCATATTGTATTCATTTCTACGTTTGGCATGCATAGGAGGTTTTTTTTTTTCATATGTGCTGATTCTTTAAGTTTTCGTATTTTCCAAGGCTGTTCATTATCTATTATTTCAACTTCATCCGAGTGACGATGATCTCAATTTTCGCTTCAACTACGCCTGATTTTTCGTGGTCAACTACGCCTGATTTTTCAATTTTCGCGCGTTTTACGTCGTTGCTGTGTTTCTTGCAGCCTTATCTTAAGGTGGTTGTCCATTTTTCTTTTATATTTCTCACCGAAGCTGCTTTGGATGCTGTATATACAGCCTAGTCCTGTTACCCTTTATTAAAGGTTTTATTCAGAAGAAGTATCTGCGAGGTACTGAACCACTTTTGAAGAGTGTTCTAATGTTATAAGGACAACAGGTCTTTTGTTTATATTTTTTCGGTACCCGCTTCACATAGATTAGGTAGACCGAGGCTGTTTTCTGACTGTTGTTAACCTCTTGCACCCTTTTATCTGCGTTTTGGGGAAAAACCTTCATGTACCCTGCAGATGTGAATAAGATAAATAACAATCATAAATATGAATACAGGTCATTTATGAATCTGACCTTGGATAGAGACGCTTTTGAGAAAAATAGATAATGAGACCTGCCCGATCCTGGGGAACAGCTGCCCGAGGCTGCGTCACTCCATTGCACTAAAATAGTGGATTGGTGGAAACCACTGAGGCCAGCAGTTGCGAGGGCTGGGCAGTTCTTGGCCCCCACCCGGTTCCCCACCATAACATCGATTTGTGTCACATCACTGTCTCAGTGGGAAGACTAAGTAAATACCCATACTTCTTCCTTGGGTATTTCAGAAAAGAGAACTCTACCTACTTTGCCGGAGTTTGAACTCGACATGCTGATTTCTCTTTATGACCTGTAGCTGTAGTTGAAAGATGAAATATTATAATATTTCATATATATAATAAATATATAATGCGCCTCCCTAGGTTAACTCTCACAACAGACCTCAAGTGGAATGACTATATAGAATCTATAGCTAAATCCGCTGCTAAGAAGGTCGGTTCTCTGTGTAGGGCCAGCAAGTTCTTCCCGTCTGAAACAACCTGCATATGTATAAATCTACCATCCACCCGAGCATTGAATACTGCTGCCATATCTGGTCGGGTCCTCCTGCTATCCACCTAGGGGTCCTTGACAAAATCCAGCGGTGAATCTGTAATGTGATCGATCCCGACTTGGCAGCTCAGATACAGTCACTTTCTCACCGGCGCAATGTGGCTTCCCTGTTTCTCTTCTACAAATACCTTAACGGCTTCTGCTCCGAGGAACTTGCTTCCTTGGTGCCCCCTATATATGAATTTACTCGAACCACAAGATTAGCGACTAGATCTCACCTTTTGCTGTGAAACCAATAAAATGTAAACGCAAATTCTACTCCAACAGCTTCTTTACTCGCACTTCCAGCCTGTGGAATTCTCTTCCATTTACTTGCTTCCCTGACAGCTACAATCTTCAAGAATTCAAATGTAAAGTCTTCTATCTCACTAACCTGCATCTCTCATGCTCCTTTCTCCATCCACTCCACTCTCATCAGTATTTTCATCCTTCTCTTACCCACTTCCTGACACCCCCTATAACCTGTCAATCTTTCTCTTAACTTTCCTCCTGTGTAACGACCTGCACAACAGTGGCAGTAAAATGCCTTGATTGGGGTGATATGATTTTTAAAAAATTAATAAATATAAAATAAACCTATTTACTGTTTATCTTTGTTTTATATTTCTTTACATCAAAACTGGGAGTAGTGGATAAAGCAGAATAGGTAAGTGACAAATTATGTTATCACAATTACTTAACTTTCTCGATAGTAGAAGCAAAATGATCTTTTATATCCATTGACAGCTTTGACAGAGGGGCCCGTGTGTTTACCTGTCTGGGTTTCGTTTTCTTAATCAATAGTAATACATTAGCCGCAGCAAACTGTTAAAACTAGCATCTTGTTCAATATTAAAATGGCATAGTCGCTGCCTTTATCACGAAGTGTATACGTTCGTGTCTCTGCCATTTTGATTAATGGTCGCCTACTAAATAGAATAACTTCCGCAACTGAAGCCCCCTCCCTCATGATTGAGCACGTGGTTAAGACGGAACGATGAACTTTGCTTGGAAGTCTTTCTTACCAGTAGCAGACGTATTCGTTATCTCTCTTCCTTTTTTTTTTTTTTTCACTTCCATTTTGCTTGCCGAAGGATTTTTTCTAACCTTTGTCTTTGTTACGCTGTTCTTAATTTCTTTCTTTCACTTCTTTATCGTTCTCTTTACATTGTCTTTACTTTCTTTTTTTTTTTTTTTCCTAGCAGGGAAAACTCTCCCTCTCCGTTTACACCCTTTCCTTTAATTTCTTTCCATAAGACTCTTTTTCCATTTTTTTTTTCTTAATAGTTTTATTCCGGCTTTCAGTCTTTTACTAAAATGAACTTTTCCAATATTTCTCATATTTTTTACCATTATCGGTAATTGTTTTATTAAACCATTAATATGAAATCCGTAATTAATTCTAAAGATATTGTAGAGAAAATCGATTATCAATTAAAGGTTTATGAAATAAATGTTATATGGTCATGTCGACCATTAGTCCATGAATGGCAATAATTTTTGGAAACAGTGGGTGATTAGGGTCCTCCACAACCTCCTATTTTTCGTAATTCTAATTAGTCTTTCTTCTTACTCTCGGTTCCTATCCAGGTTGTACCATCTGTTTACACAACGCCTGTACTTAGGATATCCTTGGTTTCCTTATGTCCATCTTGCTTTCAATATGACCCGTGAATATCAAAGTCGCCAACCGTCCTTTCTCATTATGAGACCATAAAATGTTATCTGTCTGTTTCTAGGAAGAATTGTCTTTCTAATGAATAATCGTCTTCTTCTTCTTCTTCTTCTTCTTCTTCTTCTTCTTCTTCTTCTTCTTCTTCTTCTTCCTTGTCTCTTGTAACGTCAAGATGTTGCTGATAATGGCTCTGCACAAGTTCCTGTTTTTTGTTGTTCTTAGTAACGTTTACTTTTCCATCCCCACTAGTTTCTGTTATATCATTCATTTACATCAACTCGTTAATTAACTTACTCACTGCATACCTCTGTTCGTCCGATATTATGTGTATCCTTGCCCGTGACATATTATCTAAGCCATCTTTCTTTATTGTGTGTCCGAGAAGTCTACATTTTCTATTTCTGGTTCGAACTATAAGCAACTTTTTGGTTTCCATTTTCTTTAGAAATTACCCCTTGTTCACATGTTCAGACCATGCTATCCCCAATATCCTTCTGTAGAACTACATTTCTGTTGTCTTAAATCTCTTCTTCCTGTATAAGGAGACTTGCCAGCGCGTTCCTTGCAATACAGGAGAATTCATATAACATAATATGTTAGCCCAATTTTCTTTATTGATAACAAAAATATCCTGCTTCTTCATATTTGGATTAAATTTTGGCAAGTTTTTCAAAGAACCAGCCGAATCAATGTATGTAAGATATCGAAATCATGAAAGCACTGAAAGCTAACTTTCTGGTGTTTATATTAAACTACTAGCTGTATATCCCGGCGTTGCTCGGGTGTACTAAAAGCTTTAAAACTAATCCATGGTCCTGGAGCTCAAACTCTTTGGACATTGGCACGAAAGACAAAAAAGCAATAGTTGTTTCCAGTTAAAGCGAAAACGTAGACTGAAAGAAAAATGAATGGATGTAAGTCAAATTTTGATTTCCTGATATCGATATCAAATAAGTTTTTACGTCATAAACTGAATTTTGAAGGCTAAATAAGTCCTCTGAGTAAATGGTATCATGATCGAGACTAAGTACCACAATTATACCTACTTAGAGCCAAACCCGAAGCAAAAACTAAAATAAAAGGGCTGAAAAAAATACAGACATACAGACAGATAAACAGACACACACACAAACATCTTGCCTTTTATATATATATATATTATCGATTTTCTGCACTATTGTAAGAACTGCAACCTTGAGACCTCTGAATATCGTTTCTTATGTCTTTGTCTATGAGTGTATCAAAGTTGATTAAAATCGGACCACTGCTTCTATAACCCGATTTTTTCGATTATCGATTTTCGATATTTATCGGGGGTACCTCGACACAAAACCTAGCTAAGAACCCTCGCAGACGGTTGTAGTACAACTGTGTAATTTTTCAAGAAGATCGGTTCAGTTGTTTCGGAGTTTATAGGTAATGGGGACACACACACACACAGACAACGTTCCATTTATAAATAAGTTTAGATATAGAAATATAAAGGATGCGAGGAGTATAGAATTATGTCTTCAAGCAACTAAGGAATTTTTTAATAAATAAAGAAAAGAATACTGAAATTTTATGTGGCAATTCATCTCCAATATGGCAGTGAATGATGGACAATTATATGGACAATGAAGGACATACTGGAAGTGAAATTCATGTAGTTCTAGCAATGTATGAAGAGAATATCATGGACGGAGCATGTACACCCTGAGGACTTTTTAAACTGTAAAGAAAAGAACAAATATATGTACAACCAAAAAGTGTTGAAAGTCTTAGAGCACATAATGAGGAAAGACGGTATCGAGAATATAACACTCACAAAAATCCTGAAATTAAGAGAAGAAATGGAAAAACAACGATTTAGCGGTTTAAATATTTTTACTAAATGGATGAAATGGCAGAGACAAAAATGGATTATAAAAATCAACAATATAAAATAAACAGTAACATTTAGAGAGAGACATTATCGGTGATGGAGATAGATTTCTTACCTGTTTTTTGTTTTTTAATCATCTCACCCCAAGCAAGGCATTCCACTGCCACTATTGCGCATGGGGCTACATAGGGGAAGGTAAAGAGAAGGAGTGGTTAGACATAGGGAATGTCAGGAGGAAGGTGACAGACGAATAAGGATAGCGAGGATGAGGGTTAGGCAGATGGGAAGAGTGCTTGATAGAATGAGAGCAGGTTAGTGTGTTAGGAGGTGTTTATTGACCTTACATTTAAACTCCTGGAGATTGTAGCCGTCGGGGAAGCAATCGTGTGGAAGAGAATTCTACAGTCGGGAAGTGCGAGGAAAGAAACTGTTGGAGTAGAAGTTACGGCTGCATTTTATCGGTTTCACTGTAAAAGGGTGGGATCTAGTTGCTAATCTAGTATCTCGTGCAAATTCGTATTTAGGGGGCACCAGTGATCTAAATTCATCGGAGCAGAAGCCGTGAAAGTATTTATAGAAGAGACACAGGGAAGCCACGTCGCGCCGGTGAGAGAGAGACTGCAGGCGGTCTGCCAAGTCGGTATCTATCACATTACAGACCCTCCTCTGAACCTTATCGAGAAGCCCAAGGAGAACAGCAGGGGCACCCGACCAGATATGGCAGCAGTATTCAATGCACGGGCGGATGGCAGATTTGTAAATGTGCAGGATAGATTTAGACGAAAAAAACTTCCGGGCCCTGCACAGAGAACCGACTTTCATAGCAGCGGATTTAGCAATGAATTCGATATAGTCATTCCATTTGAGGTCCGCTGAAAGTGTGAGACCAAGGAGGCGTAGTGTTTTACTCTCTGGGAGGCAAGCCTGGTCCATGCTAATGGGAGGTAGGTGAGATTGTCGATGATTGTTAATTGAGAGTAGCTTAGTTTTAGAAGCATTAAAATTTACTAGCCATTTCTTACCCCAGTCCAATATGGATTGGAGGTCTTTTTCAATCTCGGCTGCGAGGTTAGCTTTGACGCCTACACCAGATTTTTGTTGGAGGCGAGAGTAAACTGTGGTGTCATCGGCGTACAAACCTATTTGGGCTCTTATGGAATCAAGGAGATCATTAATATATATCAGGAAGAGTGTAGGACCTAAGATGGAGCCTTGGGGGACACCTGCGTTTGTATGGTAGTTCTGAGAGGCATGTCCGTTTAATACCACCTTCATTGTGCGGTCAGAGAGGAATGACTGGATTAGTTCAAACAAATGTCCAGTTATACCATAGCTCCACAGTTTACATAGAAGGCCAGCATGCCAAACTCTGTCGAACGCCTTAGATATATCAAATGCAACGGTTCGGGCTTCGTCATTCCTGTCGAGTGCCTGGTATATATACTCGGTGATGGTCGTTAGCATATCAGCAGTAAATCTGGTGAAGCGGAAACCATATTGCTTGTCCGAGAGGAGCCTGTGTGCTGTGAGATGCTGAACCACCTCGGCGTTGATAATGGCTTCGAACACTTTGCCAAACATCGGAAGAAGGCTGATAGGGCGGTAATTTGCAGGGTCAGAGGGTTCTCCAGTGTTTTTAAATATAGGAACTACAGAGGAAGATTTCCAACAGGCAGGAAAGCAGGAAGCAGATAGGCAGAGGTTGTAGAGCTTAGAAAGGACAGCGGAGAGTTCAGGGGCACATTTCTTTAAGACTATGGTTGGGATTCCGTCACCACCGCTCGCTTTGTGAGGGTCAAGTTTTAAAATTATCTTAGAGACAAGCGAAGGTGTAATGTGGACATCATTCAGTTGTGCCTCGGTTCTAGGTGAGAAGTCGGGTGTAAAACTCCAGATGAGTCCAGACTCGAATTGTTCGAGAATCTGCGGGCAAAACATTCAGCCTTATCTGCTGGGGAGGTGAGGACCTCAAATTTGTTGATTAGCGGGGGTATTGTGGACTTGCTCTTGTTAAGTACTCTTTTACAGAGTCGCCAGTAGTCTTTAGAGCCGAATTTAGAGCATGCTATGCGTTGCTTCATTCTGGCAGAAACAACATCTTAGCTTCGTTAAGTATCCTTTTACACTTATTACGAGCTAAAGTGAAAAGGCGCCTGTTTTGGTCCGATGCGTAGTTACGATAGAGTCGGAAGAAATGATTCCGGTGGGAAATGGGAGCCAAGCAAGCGGGTGAGAACCATGGAGACGAATGAGATTTAAGCTGAAATTTCCTAGCAGGGATGAAGGCATCGATGCCAGCCTTAACCCAGAAGGAGACCTCGGATGCACATTCTTCGATGGGAAGACTAAAGACGTTGTTTTACAAGGGATGTCACAGAAGAAGTCTCGGAACGAATCCCAGTCTGCTCTTTGATAGCAGTAGGATATTCTACTTGTCTGGGTTTCATCGGTCGGGCGGGAGTGCAGTGAAATATTGACGGACACTACAGTGTGGTCAGAGTTGCCAAGTGGGCAGAGTTGTCTGGTAGTGCAAGAGTCTGGGATGGAAGTGAAGCAGAGGTCTAGAAGTGAATCCCTTTCGTTAGGGTTGTCGGAGAAACGCGTGGGGAAGTCCACTACTTGCGTAAGGGATTGGGTGATTGAAAAGTTCATGGTGTGGACACCAGCAGGATCACTGACAGCGTTCTTCAGCCACTTGGTGTGGTGGGCGTTAAAGTCACCAAACACGAATACATGGGCAGAGGGATGGGAAGAAATCGCTTTGTCAATATTGTCAGAAATGATGTCAAGTAACGAACAGTCAGGGGAGGAAGGAGAGCGGTAGAGAAAGAAGTGATAGCTAATCGAGCTGAGAAGTGAGAGGCGGAAGCACATGAAAGAATGATCTGGGGATTCAAAAGATGATACCCTAGCTAAGGGAAGGTGTTCGCTGACATAGACACCAAGCCCATGCATATGAACATTGGAGTCCTTCCGGAAGAGGGGAAGGTAGCCAGGAACGTAGAATTCAGATGAGGGGATAAAAGGGTTAAGATTAGTTTCACATAGGGCTAATATATCAGGTGAGTTATTATGGAGGAAAGAATCTACGCTGGGGAAGTTTGTGCGGATGCCGCGTATGTTAGTGAAAGAGATGCAGACAGGTTTGGGCGTTTTCAAATGAGCTGGTTTAGCTTTGTTATTATGTTTGCTTTTTTCCATAGTGATTCAGTTAAGGAGTGGTCGTAGAATAGAATCAGTCGGTCAATCATTTGCAATTTCTGAAGGATGGAGACTGGCGCGGCCTACAACATAATGTGGCCTCGGGATTGCCCACCGAACGTTCATGCAGGGACGCCCGTCCATGCGCGATCTGGCACTACAAGAACCCCGGTATTATTCAACTGTTGATCAGAGCAGCCTCTCAAGACGCTACGCAAGAGTTCGGGCTCCTAACTACCAGTCGGAAGCAGCAACCAGGAAACTGCCAACCCGGTACCCTCAGAATGTAAAGACGTTGCCACCATACTCCGTAACTGCAAAGAGATTCCAGCTGAACTAACACCAAGACCGGAAAAAGGGGATGAACCGGGAACCCCTTCCTAAACAAGAAACAAGGTGATCACCTCTAAACTCATTGAAAAAAAGGGGGTGGAGTGTGAGACCGGGCGATAGTAGGAACTATCTACTCCAATTAAAAAAAAAAGTGACTGATGTTTACAAAGTTTTAACTTTGTAAAAGTCAAAAATACCCTTGAATTGCAAAATAATTTACACAAATTAAGTGACGAAAATAAAAAAATAAATAAATAAAATAATTTCAAAAAAATTACACAAAAACAGACAGAAAATTGGGCCGAATCCCGGTTGACTTACCACAAGCAGCTAACACTGTAAAGTTGATTTAATTCAATTTATGAAGACAAAAATAGAAATTAAACCGTTTTTTACAGAATATAGTCGAGTTATGTTGCTTGCGTTCGCTGGCCAAACCGTTACGAATTCAATCTCTCGAAGACAGAAATTTAAATCTTCTACAAGACAAAACTAATGGAAATAATTGAACCGTGATACTATTTAGCTTAAGTCAAAAATACCCTGTTGATATATCAGTATGGTTTAGTGACCTACAGTCAGAAAGCTGATTGTATATTTTAGAAAATTATTCCGCTATTTATCTCTACAAAACATTTTTGAATGGAAAATAATGGATCGTGTCAAATATATTAACCCATTAATTCTAATTAATCCATTATTTGAACGTTGACACTTTCCAAAAGTTAATCCAAATATTAAAAAGCAGAATATTTTCGTTAAAAATAAAGAAAATTCTTACAGCCCTTTCTACCCTCAATGTTATCCTCACTTCCCTTTCCACTCCCCGTTTTATCCTCACTTCCCTTTTCACCCCGCCATGTTATCCTCACTTCACTCCCCCCCCATTTTATCCTCACTTTCCTCTCCACCCCCTATTTCATCTTCACCTCCCTTTCCACGCCCCCATTTTATCCTCACTTCCCTTTCCACCCCTATTTTTTCTAACTTCCCTTTCCACCCCCTCATTTTATCCTCAATTCCCTTTCCACCCCCTCATTTTATCCTCACTTCCCTCTCCCCTCATTTTATCATCACCTCCCTTTCCACGCCCCCATTTTATCATCACTTCCCTTTCCACCCCCATTTTATCCTCACTTCCCTTTCCACCCCTCCATTTTATTCTCACCTTCAATTTTTTCTTACTTCCCCTTTCACTACTTAATTTTCTTTTCACTTCCTTTTTCACCCACTCTTTTATTTCTCATTTGACTTTTCACCCATCTTTCACGTACACATTATTTCTATTTCGTCATTACAGTTCCTTATTTTTTATTTTCTATTATAAGCATTATTTTCCTCTCTTTTTTATTTATTTTTCTGTCTTTTTCACTGTTTTGTTCAGTACATCGTTTACATGAAAACCTATTTGCAATGCCACCTCATTGAATAATTATAATTCAATTTCTAGATGCGCGTATATCAAGAGCATCACTTACATCGAGACCTAACCTGATATTCTTCTAATATGATGCCATTCATTTCATATATCGTGGCTATTTGGCTTCAAGTTCCTATTTTCTTGATTTCCGATGAGAACATATAATTTATTTTTAATTGTAATCAAGACATATGGAAACAAGAAGGTTACAATTTAAACTTACGTCAATATTTAATTTAATAAAGTGTAGGAACTGGTTTGTTTAAATTTCATCCATAATTAACTCATTTTTTTCTTTGAGCAAACAAATTGATTGACTTTTTCACTCACTATCAATCTATCAACATCGAAGATGTAATAAAATCTGTAAATCTTTTTTTCCAGATCGTGCCACTTGTAATTTTTATTGTGCTCGGTATATTCGAACTTCTAAAACATTGATTTGGTACAAATTAAATTTTTAAATCATTTCACGCCAAACAAGGTGGGATCCCAACTCGTGCACAGATAGTCATGTTGCATACCCACTTCGACGAAAATTATACTCGAACAGAAATGACGATCTTTTTCGCTGATAGAACGACAAACACACAAAAATGTACAATTAGACTTTTACTCTTTTTCTTTGGTGGCGATGATGTGGAGTAAAGGTTAGTCACATGTAGGCAACCGCACGTAGGCGAGCGACAGCCGACTGCTCTTCTGCCTTTCCTTCTCTCCTGTCTATTATCTTAATTCTGGCTGATCTCTCTGGTCTATTAAATAGGCACGACTCGCTCGACACTTGACATCCCGCTGCATTTGGATATAATTCGAATGCTTATCACCTCGGCCTCATCTGTTCGTCAAAACAAAACCCAGCTTGCTACCTGGGCTTTTCACACTCTATCACATTTGAAAATAACATTTTTTTTTCAAATATTGCCGGCCCTGTGTCATTCAATTCGAATACACTTCCTGGCAAATATGTCTGAATATTGTTTCTTATGTCTTTGTCTATAAGTGCATCAAATTTGATTAAAATCGGACCACGCCTTCTATAGCCCGATTTTTTCGATTATCGATTTTCGATATTATCGGGGGTACCTCGACACAAAACCTAGCTAAGAACACTCGCAGACGCTTATAGTAGAACTATGTAAATTTTCAAGAAGATTGTTTCAGCCGTTTCGGAGTTTATAGGTAACGGACACACACACATACACACACACATACACACACAAAGTTCCATTTATAAATAAGTTAATTATATATATATATATATATATATATATATATATATATATATATATATATATATATTGCTGCACAAATACACGATATATATAAAATTTTATATCATAATTAAAATTTGTACGAGTTGTAAGAACTTAATAAAAGTTGGATAGATAGATAGTATTGGTATTGTTATAGACAACTTTTAAAAGAATTTTTACTACATCAATTCACGTTCTATATATATATATATATATATATATATATATATGGGTGGCAGACCCTTCAAGACAGAAGGGATAATCCAAAAGATTTTATCCAATTAATATAAATTACTATTTAGATAAAAATAAAGAGCTGAATGGATATTAAGGAGAGCACTCAACACATAGTTAAAATACTTTACTTTAGTTTTCTTTTCAATAATTTATATATATATATATATATATATATATACAAGTGAATAGAGAATGAAAAAAGTATTAACAACGTTTAAAACATTAATTTAAAACGATGCTCAATATAGAAATAGAGCAATGAATATTTATTTTAAGTTATAATTTAGAACATTTACAAATTATAATTTGTACATGTTCTAAACTATAACTTATAATATATATATATATATATATATATATATATATATATATATATCAGAGGGGTGTAGATAGATAGATAGATAGATAGATAGATAGATAGATAGATAGATAGATATGAATTTTACTTAGCCAACATTGTCTGGAACAAATTTTCTTTAACAAGAAGGAGCTCAACATGCTTTTTCAATTTTTACTAAATGTAGTTATTACAAAAAACATCTTTGTAGGACGTATGAAAAAATAATGAAAATTTTGACAAACAACCTTGTCCAAATGTGCCGCGTGCTGTGCGTAACTTGCCAGACTGATAGTATAAAAGAAGTTACGAATCTACTACTACTACTAATAATAATGATAATAATTATATATATATATATATATATATATATATATATATATATATATATATATATATATGATTACTCTTTTTATTAGTGTGGCATTTTTTAAATCGAAATTGTGGTCGAATTTATTTCTGTGAATCAGTAATACATTCGTTAGATTGTTATTAGTGATGTCTCTTTTGTGTTCATATGTACGTTTTTTTAAATTTCTACTTGTTTCTCCGATGTACATTGGCAATGTTTTTTAATATGTACCTGCTGTGTTCATTATTAAGATTTATCTTTTTTTTTTTTAGATCTGACCATGTCCATAATAGTTTTCGAGCTATTTGCTACTATGTGCTTTTTAATTTGCGCCACGGTTGTTCCCCAACCTCACATTTTCTTATAGAACTCTCTCTCTCTCTCTCTCTCTATATATATATATATATATATATATATATATATATATTCCTCTTAGTACATTATTATCTCTTTTAGTTAGAGCAGCATTAATAGAATTTGTCTCGTTACGGTGATAAACCAATTCATTTAATCTGTTCCTATTTTATTTTATTTAAATTCTTTGAGGTTTCTTCAATGCATTCTTTGTGACAATTATTAGAGGTAATATAGCATATTTCTACATCGAATTTTAACTTAATATGTCGTATGAGTCTTTTATCGTTTTAGTCTTATTTGTGTCAAACTTTATGTTGACTTTAGATAAATTCTTTTTAATTGTAGCTATGACAGAGTTGGTGGTTCCATATTTTATTCTTTGTATTTTTATATATATTTTGTGATCTTTTTGTTTCACATTGAACAATTGAGGCATTGAAGGAGACCGAAAGTATTTTCACTATATTTTTCTTCTTCATGTAAGTATTGAGAGCTGCCAATGCCGAGTATTTTTAAGTAAAATCCGATGATTATTCCGGATTGTATCGGAGGTATATTGATTATTTAGGTAAAATATTTTGGAAAGGACCAAATTCGAGAAATCCTAAGAAAATATATGACGGCACTTTATTTAGAGGCGATGTATTGGTAATCCAAATTTTTGTTTATAAAAATTTATTGAACATTACATATTCAGCTCGCTTCAGGTGAGTTTCAATTACTTTCTAGGAATTTTCTTCTTTATTAAGTATGAAATAGCATTGTCTGGCGATCATACATTTATTATTATAGCTGTTGATAGAAAATAGTTTATTGTTGGTTGTGTTACATGCTTTTTTAAGTGATTTAAGCATAATCAACCGTGATTTTCTATCTCGGCTATCAAATGGTTTTGTCAGTCATTTGTTTACCTTAGTTTTTGAACTAGGTTTCAGGATTTTTTTTTTATATATGTTATGGGATATCTTCTAGTTTTGTTTTAAAAAATGTATTATGGCAATATGTTTTTTTCTTCAAACATGTATATCTTTCTATAAAAACTCTGTATTTATGTATATATTTTTATAAAAGTGTTTCTTTATAATTTCATAGTGTTTTGACCCCAGTTTGGGGGGTAAATATTTTCCCATAGGTGGGACCCTAACAGGTGCTACCACACCGTGTCAGGGTGGTCCTGAGAACAACAGCAATTAAGAGGTGGTTCCATGCTCCTCACAACCTCCCAATCAGATGTCTAGCTGACGGATGTACTTTATTTCATTGTAAGATGTGTTTTTATTCATAACTAGCAGTATAGACCGGCGTTTCTCAGATGTAATGAAAGCTTTAAGACTAATCCATGGTCCTGGTGCTCAGACTCTTTAGATATTGGCACGAGAGACTAAAAGGCAATTGTTGTTTCCAATTAAAGCGAAACTATAGACTGAAAGAAAAATGAATGGATGTAAGTCAAATTTTGATATCCTGCTATCGATATCAAATAAGTTTTTTTCGTCGTAAACTGAATTTTGAAGGCTAAATAAGTCCTCTGAGTAAATGGTGTCATGGCTGAGACTAAGAACTACAATTATACCTACTTAGAGCCAAACCCGAAGCAAAATCTAAAATAAAAGGGCTGAAGAAAATACAGATATACAGGCAGATAAACAGACACACACACACACATCTTGCCTTTTATATATATATATATATATATTATCGATTTTCTGCACTATTGTAAGAACTGCAACCTTGAAACTTCTGAATGTCGTTTCTTGTGTCTTTGTCTGCGAGTGTATCAAATTTGATTAAAATCGGACCACTTCTTCTACTACCCGATTTTTTCGATTATCGATTTTCGTTATTTATCGGGGGTACCTCGACACAAAACCTTGCTAAGAACACTCGCAGTCGCTTATAGTACAACTGTGTAAATTTTCAAGAAAATCGGTTCAGCTGTTTCGGAGTCTATAGGTAACGGACACACACACAGAAACAAAGTTCCATTTATAAATAAGTTCAAATAACAATCTTACCTTCCTTGTCTGAAGAGGTAACGACAATTTGTTTATTTTACCTTTCTGCTTTAGTGCATTTAAGTGTCATTGCGGTACCATTTTTTCGTTTTAGTTTTTTAAAGTGGCAATTAATGAACCTTTGGTGAAATCTCTATAATATTTCACTATTGTATCAACTACGCCTATTTATGAAATCCGGTAGCAAATTTGAAATGAAATCGGTCAGATTATATAACAAAACGCATATTAAAAAAGGGTTAAATTTAGAATTACCATACTTATTTTTTTTTTGCGCATGTGTAGTCGCATCAAAATAGACATAAAATTAATCTGATGAAGTCTTAAAGAACGAAACACGTTGCACAAAAATGATTTTTACTTTGTCATATTTGTTTCCCCTAAAATTCTTCTTGATATATAATAAATTTATATATTGTTATCCCATATATATATATATATATATATATATATATATATATATATATATAAGAAATATTAAAGCAGACACGTTATTTCATGGTGAATCGGAAGTATAGGCCTATTTCAGGCGAACCATCACTGGTGTAAAATCCTTTGTAAAATAAAGACGGAAGCTGATGATGGTTCACTTGAAATAGGCCATACTTCCGATTTACTATGAAATAACGTGTCTGCCTTAATTTTTTTATATTTGCTCTATATGTATTTATATGCATATATGTTTAGAGCTCTCTTAGAGAGTTATCCTACCACTGTATGTTCAGGATACTTCTTTGGATTCGTCTATACCAACACTGCATGCTGATATATATATATATATATATATATATATATATATATATATATATATATATATATACGGAAGGAAGGAAATAATTGCAACGTTCAAAACATTCATTTAAAACAGTGCTCAATATAAAAATAGAGCACTCAATATTTATTATTAAGTATACTTTAAAAAATGTCTGATTAGGTAGTTAATATTTTTATCATCATTATTAACTTTCAAAGAGACATTGTTTTTTCAATGTTGAAACAAAATGTACAATTTTGTAGTAGTTTGTATTTTGTACATGTTCTAAACTATAATTAATATTAAATATATATATATATCTATGTGTGTGTGTATGTGTGTACATGTATGTGTCAATAAATCTCAGTATTTTGTCGGAGTTTATTTCCAGTAGATCGATGAATAAAAAGGTTTTTGATTTTTACAAAAGGTATAATCAAGCAATCACGTTTTGCAGTTCGAATTTTGAAAGAAAACTATCAATAACTCAAGTTGGTCGTCTTAGATTCTCTTTCTGTAATTCTTACTATCTTCACGCGATCAGGGAACGAAGTCAAATGCATCAATCGCATAACAGATGTTCAAATGCCACCATTGGACCCACGACTCAACGTTCATTGAAAAAAGATATTCTTCTTTTTGAGCCAATGGTTTTCTTCGTTATTTTTTTTCTGCCTTTATTTCTCTCTTTTTCTCCTACGTTATTTGTTTTTGTTTTCACAACATTTTTTTTCTGACGGGTCAAATCAGAAACGGAGTAAATGCTTCTTTTAATATTCCAGACTGATCTTCTGAAAATAATCCAGTTTGCTGTTTCTTGCTTTGACCGGAAGTGTTTCCACTTTGTAATCAAATTTGTGCGCAAACAGTTGAATTAATTTTGAAAAGGAGAACTTCATATCATGTTTACATCACCAGAAGTATCAAGTTTTTTTGTTTTGTTTCTTTTTTCTTTTTTTTTTTTTGTTTCTTTTTATGGTGTGGGTATCTTTACTTTTGACTGCATTGTTTATCGATTCGAGTCTGCTTTCTGTTCTTGTCACTGATTTCGCTTTCATTTTGAGCTTCCTTCTTGGGCAGTAAGACGTCAATTCGTGTCTTGCCATTTACTGCTCAATTCTCTCTTTCCCATTTACTCTTCCCCGTTTTTCTTCTCTACCTTCTTTTAACTTTCTTTTTCCTTCTCGTTATTTGATCTTTTTCTATTGCTTAATAGTTTCTGTCGCCTTCTTCTTCTTCTTCTTCTTCTTCTTATTATTATTATTATTATTATTATTATTATGTCATTTTTCATCATATTTAGATTTCTGCATTGGTCTCACTACCAACCAAGTCTGCGGGGAGACCTAAGGCAGGTAGTGGCGTGTTGTTATGACTCCATTTCATGTTTTTCTATCCTCCCTATCATCCCCAGCATTACATAGATAACGTTTTCCTTAGTGTGTGGGCTGTACTTAATAATACAATTTTTTGTATATCTCTTAAGCTGGGGTTTCCAGGGATTCTTTCAATGTGTTGTTTTGTTCCATTTTTTATCATTCCAAGTGCACCTACTATCACTGGCACAACTCTTGTTTTCAATTTCCACATTTTTTCTATTTCAATTTCCAGGTCTTTATATTTTGACAGTTTTTCAAATTCCTTGATTGCTATGTTACAATCCGCTGGACAAGCCATATCAATTAATAGACAAGTTTTCTCCTTCTGGTTTTTAACAATAATGTCTGGCCTGTTTGCTTCAATCTTTCTGTCTGTGTAGATGGTGTAATCCCATAGAATGGTTACATCTTCTATTTCTGTAACCGGTGATGGATGATGTTCATACCAGTGTTTGTTTACAGCTTTTCCATAATGTTTGCACATTGCCCAATGTAAATATTGCCCAACTCTATCGTGGCGATTTTTATATTCGTTTGGGGCAAGCACAGAACAGCCTGAGATTAGGTGGTCTATTGTTTCTTGGTGTTTATCACAAAACCTGCATTTTGGATCCATATTATTATGCATAATATTTGCCTGAAAGTTTCTCGTGAAAAGACTTTGGTCTTGTGCTGCAAGTATAAATCCTTCAGTTTCAGACTTTAATCCAGATGCACGTAACCATCGATGAGTATTAACTTTGTCAACATTGGATTTATTGGCACGTACTGGATATTGGCCATGCAGAGGTTTGTCTTGCCAGCGCTGTTTCATCTTTTCAAGAGCTTTATCTTTGGCTTTCATTTTCATATTTTTTGCCGCAATAGTTGGTTCTTGGCTACTGTTTTGCTTTTCTACAGAATCTACTAACTGTAATTCTTGTTTGTATTTACTGCCTTCTTTTATTATTGAATATTTTTTCTTTCTTTCTTCATGTTGCCTTACTAATTGTATCATCCAATCCTTTGTTGTTTCTATGTATGTTAGTAAGCCAATAGTTGTTGTCTTGTATGACAATTCCAGCTGAATAAGACCCCTTCCACCTTCTTTACGGGGTATGTATAGACGGTCTACATCAGCCTTTGGGTGATGCATCCTATGCTTAGAAAGAAGCTTTCTTGTTTTAGCATCCATTCGCCTGATGTCGTTTAGAGTCCAGTTTAAGATGTTGAAGCTATATTGGACAACTGGGATTGCAAGGCTATTAATGGCCATAACTCTATTCTGTGAATTTAATTCAGTTTTTAATATCATTCGTAGCCTTCTATAGTACTCTTTACGCACTATTTCTTTCATTTTTTTATGGTGAATGTTTTCGCTCTCATTTACACCTAGGTATTTATAAGCTTCTTCTGGTTTCAATTCTTTTATTGTTACAGCAGGGTCTAGGCTAATTGAGGATGTTTCTTGTATTGATCCACGTAAAACTGTAGCTTTAGCACATTTATTCAAATTAAATTTCATTCCAATGTCTTCGCTGAAGCATTTTACTGTTTGCAGAAGACCTTCCAGCTCATTATCATTCTTAGCATATAACTTTAAGTCATCCATGTAAAATAGATGGCTTATTTTCTTTTGGCCTATTTTATAACCACATTCTGTCTTATTAAGTTGACTGGTTAGTGCTATTAATGATATGCAGAATAGTAAGGGAGATAAAGAATCACCTTGAAATATACCTCTTTTGATGTTTATTTCATCAGACTTATAGGTTCCATTTATATGATTGAGGTAAAGGGTTGTTTTCCATATAGACATGCACTGTTTGATGAAATTGATGATGACGGGCGATATCTTGTATATATTTAAAGTCTTTAAAATCCATTCATGTGGCACACTATCGAATGCCTTTCGGTAGTCTATCCAGGCAGTACTAAGATTTTTCTTTGTCTTGTAGCAGTTTTCCAGGATCATTTTGTTAATTAGCAATTGGTCTTTACAGCCATAACAGCCACGTTTGCACCCTTTTTGTTCAAGCGGTATCATGTCATTTCTTTCTAAGAATAAATATGTTTGTTTTGTTAAAATAGATGTTAGTAGTTTATATGTTGTCGGAAGACATGTAATTGGTCTGTAGTTTTTCGGGTTGTTTGTGTCACCATTCTTGGGTAGAAGAAATGTAATTCCTTTTGTCATCCATGCAGGAATTTTAGTGGGATCGTCAACCATTTCTTGGAGTTCTTTGGCTAATTTTTTATGTGCTGCATTTAAATAATATAGCCAAAAGTTAGGAATTTTATCTATACCTGGAGTTTTCCAATTGTGTGCTTTTTTTAGTGCAAATTTAATATCATCTTCTGTAATTCCAGACCATGTCTGTTCGGGTTTATTCTTCATTCGTTCTATCTCCTGCGTAATCCAATGTACTTCCTTGCTAGGTTCTTTAGGGCAAGCCCATATCTTTTCCCAGAACTGTGTGACTTCTTCCATTCTGGGGGGTACTGTCACTTCAATTCTTTTTTTACCTATTTCCCTGTAAAATCTCTTTGTATCAGTCTGAAAGATCTTGTTTTGTCTGTAAAATTTTGCTCTTTTTTCATAGCGTCTTATTCTTTGAGCCTTCAGTTGGATTTTTTGCTTTATTTTTTCTTTATTTGATAAGACGTCATTTTCATTCCTGATGTTATATTTTTTTTCGGCTCTTCTTCTTTTCCTAGTTCTTACATTTATTCCTCTACTCAGTTCATCCAGTACTGACAGTTCACTTCTTAGTTGTTCGATTTCTTTTTCGATTTTTCTTTTCCAAGGTGGATCTTCACGTCTGCGTGACTGCCTTGTTTTTATTTTGATGTTTAATTTTTTTGTTGCTGCTGTTGCTGATGCATATATTACTTCGTTAAGATTTGTATTCGGGTCTTCATCCAGTATTGATTTCAGTGCTGCATTGTACAATTTAATAGTTCGGAGGTTTTGTTTTGTTGGTTGGAATTTTGGGAGCTGTTCACGTTCCTCCATTGTAATACTTTGTATTTGACTTAGCTGGTTTTTTATTTCTATCTTGGCTTCCTGTATATTGTTATTTTCCGTCAAATAATTATCTTCGATGTGTTCTGAACTAATTTTATTTTTGTCTTTTAACTGACTCAGACTCAGATCGCACCTTTCCAGCACTTTTAGACTTACATCATTATCTTCGCAGTGATTTGCGTGTTTCACGGTTTCTACATTATGACCTGTGATTTGTTTGATGTTATTACTTTTTATTTCTGGTTCCGGTTCCTTTTCATATTTTGTTGATTCGACTCTTCTTGTTACAATTCTTTTAATTTCGTGAATCTCAGCCTCTGACAGTCGGTTATTACGAATAATGTACCTACGTACATTGGCCAATTTATTTTCGTCAATATACTTTCTATTTGTTTGACCAACTTTTTCACGCCAAATGTCATATGTTTGGCGAGTCATGTTTTTTTGAGGTTTGAGTAACGCTTCATGAAATGCAGTCATAACGACTTTGTACTCCTCACGAGACCATTTTATTTTTTCTTTCTTTAAATATACGGTTGTAGATCTAGCTGGTGAATTTTCAGGACCATCATTAGGATTATCCTGGTTGTGGGGACCTGAAGATACATTCTTTGTGTAGGAGTTTGTTCCTATGGCAGATTTTTCGACCTCAGGTAGGTTCCCTCCTGAAGGACGGGCTCCCTGTTTATCCACTGGAAGAGCCATACTGGACTTTTTATTTCTATTTGTGTTTTTCATGTTTTTCCCACGAGTGACGCACGGGTCCAAAAGTCCACCCAAAGTTGCCCGGCACGTTGGGTAACGGTCTTTTACAAACAGGGTCCCGAAGCCTGTAGGGAATCGTTTGTGACCTCATAACGCAGTAGCCATTCACTCCTCGGCACGATTAACACCTTGAGTTGCGGGTTGTTATTATTATTATTATTATTATTATCATTATTATTATTATTTCCTTTGATTTTCACTAGGGAATCAGATATATAAACCTAGAGACTTAAGGTATATATTAAGTGCCATACGTGTATCACGTATGTCATTTAATTGACTGACTGAATATAATAGTTAGAAACATAATTAAAACTTCTACTGGGCATAAAGTGGGGGTTCAGATTTCTATTGTTATGAAATAATAAACTGATTCCCCACTAATTATACTTAATATAATAATGTAATATAATCTATCTCTTCTCCCTCCAGCTATGAGTTAAATGGCAGAACAGATTGGATTCTATAGCCTTGGTCGGCAACCAGTTCACCGCAGAAAGCAATAGCAACCTACAGCGGGATAACCTTCTGCCCAGTCAGTCATGTCTCTTTCGAGACATGATCACCCAAAGCGTGTATCACGTATGGCACTTAACTAACAGATTATAATAGTTGAATATATGATTAAGGCTTCTACTTGGCATAAATTGGGGGATCAGTTTTATATTGTTATGAAATAATAAACTGGTCCTCTAATAATTACTACTTAATAATATAATACATCTCTTCCCCCTTTAGCTATACGTCATATAATAGGACAAATTGGGTTCTATAGCCTTGGTCGGCAACCAGTCTACTGCATAAAGTAATGGCAACCTACTGTGGGATAAGCTTATACCCAGTCAGTCATGTCTCTTTCGAGACATGATCACCCAAAGCGTATATCACGTATGGCACTTAACTGACTGACTGAATATAATAGTTGGAAATATAATTTAAATATCTACTGGGCATAAAGTCGGGGATATGTTTTTTATTGTTATGCAGCAATAAACTGATCCCCCATTAATTATACTTAATATAATAATGTAATATATAAACATTAAGCCATAGATTTAAGGTTAGAAATTTTTTCATTAAATTTTTGTAAAAAACAAAAGTAATCCTCAGGTCACGCATATTTTGCACATATAAACTTATACTTGTGCATACAATATTTTGTATTTCTTTAAGACATGAGCTACTAGAAATACCTTTAATGAGTTTATCGGAACATTTCCATAACACTACGAGTGCTACGATTACAACTGGCATTACTGATGTCCGCATTTGATTCATTTTTGTGATTTTCATTTCAAGATTCTCGTATTTTGATAGTTTTTTTTAAGATTATCAAAAATACATTACAGCCTACCATGTCAATTCTGGTTTTGTGTTCCATGATTATGATGTCTGTTCAATTAGATTTGATTGTTCTGTCTATGGTTATTATAAAACCCCATAATATTGATACAGGTTTCATCTCTGTAATGTTTGGGTGATGTTCCTACCAGGTCTGGGTGATGTTCCTACAAGTTCCTGCAGTTTCCATCCTGTGAAAGTGGCAATGTTTTCCAGTGCGGATATTGATCGATTCTATTTTGCCGAATGTTACATATACAGGGTGGGGCCATAAGTCGCGTACCAAAGAATTATGTGATGTAAAACAATGTAAAAATCAGCGGGTATAAAATAAATTTTCTTTTATCAAAGTTTTTTCAGTTATGATTTGCCTTTAAAAAAATTTTAATTTTAATTTTCAGATCTGCCCTTAACAATTGACGAAAGAGTTCAACTAGTGTTCATGTCTGGTGCTTATGGCTCTACTAATCGATCGGTTGCTGAGAAATTTAATCGAATTTATCCTGATCGTGAACACATCTCTCACACGACAGTAGGACGTTTGATATTGAAATTTCGTGAAACTGGTAGTGTCCTAGACAAGCCACGAAGTAGCCCTCGAAGAGTGTCTGTCAAAACTCGAAAACGCGTCCTCAAAAAAGTTGAGAAGTCCAATGAAATCATTAGGACGATCATCAAGTGAGCTCGGTGTCCCAAGAACCATCATGCGACGTATCATCAAGTGCGCTCGGTG
The DNA here is from genome assembly GCA_037127315.1 of Ascarosepion bandense. Lineage (NCBI taxonomy): Eukaryota > Metazoa > Mollusca > Cephalopoda > Sepiida > Sepiidae > Ascarosepion > Ascarosepion bandense. The sequence continues at coordinate 290,233 of JBBBDQ010030543.1, forward strand.
TCCCAAGAACCACCATGCGACGATCATCAAATGAGCTCGGTGTCCCAAGAACCACCATGCGACGATCATCAAGTGAGCCCGGTGCCCCAAGAACCACCATGCGACGTATCATCAAGGCCAGAAGTTTTCATTAGTAAAGTTTGGTTTTAATAAAATAACGTTTATTATTATCAGAATTGTTTTAAATGTTTTGGTACGCGACTCATGGCCCACCCTGTACATATATCATTGTTTGATTTTAAGTTTGGGTTATTTAATGCCAAAAGGGTGGGGTCTTAAGGTATTTTTTAATGTTTGATTATACTGAGAGGTTTAATTTAGTCAGATTTTAACATCAGGACGAGACAGTTGAAGTTTCTGGGATACTTAATGAGGAAGGAGGGCTTGGAAAATCAAATACTCACGGGACGGAGAGAGAGGAAAGAGAGTCAAAGGAAAAGCATACTTGATGGGCGTGAGCATGTGGATGACGAAACGGGGTTTGGGAGAGATACCTAGAGAAAGAGAGACAAGTGATAGGGATCAGTGGAGGGCCATGATTGCCTACGTCCTGAAGGGACACGGCACAAGAAAGAAGAAGAAAATATGTTTCAAACAATCTGTTTGGTGTTTTATTAATTAGAAGATCTGACTTCTTCTCTGTTGTTAGCCTTAAATTATTCTCTTATTTTACACACACAATATTACGCTTACTTAAATGAAATCAATAATATACATGGGGGGGGGGGCACAAGTCGCGCACCAAAGAATTACGTGAAGTGATGGAATTGTGCACCAGCACAAATGGCGGGCATTTTGAGCATTTGGGATTGTACCAGCGGGTACAACGGGTTTCTCAATTTATTAGTTAAGCTTGGTTTTAATAAAATAACGTTTATTATTATCAGAATTGTGTTAAATGCTTCGGTGGGCGACTTATGCCCCACCCAGTATTCAGTGGATACTAACGACGTACAACAAGATGATCGATTGTTTCTGGATAATTATCAAAAATCTGTTTCGGGTTAACACAATTTTTTGTGTGTTGGTAATTGTTTTGTTAGTAATCATTGGTCATGAGCAGAAAGAAGAAAAACCTTCTGTTTTTTTTTTTAACCCTTCATTACGTAGCCACTGATGGATCTGGGACTTGTCTATATCAGCTTGTAAGGCTTACGGCCTATCACGTTGAATACACCGGTTCTCGCTCGATCACCGAAGTTAAGCAACATTGAGCCTGGTCAGTACTTAGATGGGTGACCGCTTGGGAATACCAGGTGCTGTAAGCGTATAGTGACGGATGTGCGTTGTGGTGCAGTGGATATCGGCTCGGAAATAGAAATCGGTGAGCCGAGTTTGAATTCCAGTTGAATACCCTACATTCACTTAAGCACTGGTACCCTTGGAAAAGGTATTAATCCGTCCCTTCCCTCCAGTTATGGGTTAAATAACAAGAGTAGGACTTGGGGACCCTGCTCTTAAAAACAAATTCCAATGAATCGTGAAAAGAAAAATGTTGTAAAAATAAAATAACCTTACCCAAAAATCATTGGTTAGGACCTTAAATGATCCCATAAAGATTGACAGGTCGTTAAGCCTCGAAACAAACAAACATCAGTTTGATTGGTACGGGCAGAGCATTGAGCACGAAGAAGCTTATCTTGCCATCATTTCTGCATTTGCTTTTGTTTTACATTCTTTTCTGCTGCAGTAAGTGTATCATGGTTTATTTGCACTTTTTTATCCGCTTTTTGGATTTGCTGTCTTTCTTTATCATTGAATAAAGTTTCTAATTTCTTCCGTATTGTTTGACACAGATCATTTTACCATTTTTGTAGTTTTCAGGTCTCTTTAAAGAAGAATTATTGTGGTTTAAGACAATTCTATTTGAACTAATCCTCTGCCTCCTTAAAATCTGAGCACATGCAGACGATCAAATCAAGATTATGCCTACCGTGGTTAGGAAGGAGCTTTCTCGTTTTGACATCCATTTGCTTATTATCAGCTAGGGTCCAATTCAGGATGTTGAAGCTCTATTGCACCACAGGGACAGCAAAATTGTTTATGACTGATATACAGTTTTAGCAATTCATCTCGGTAAAGCGTTCAACAAAATACGCCACAAAGAATTGAAGGAGATGCTCAGCAACCTCGGCATATTTGGGAAAGACATAAGATTAATTAAGAATCTGGCAGCAAACAACAACGGATGCTGAAGATACCGTAGAACGAACATGTGAGTAACGAAGGAATTTTCGAGAAAAAAAAACGGAACTAGTTAGAGAGCAACCGATAATACAAAGATGAGGACGGACCAGAAATATTAAAATGTGAAGTAGAATCTGCAATGGCCAAACTGAATAGAAAAAAAGCAGCTGGACCAGACAGCATAGTCATAGAGCTGCTGATAGCCTTGGAATATTTTGGCATAGAGATAATTACAGAAATAATAAATGAAATTTATAATAGTGTTGTAATACCAGATGCCCTCAGGTAGTCGATCTTCATAGCACTACCTAAGAAGCCAGGAGCAAACGAGTGCGAACTCCACAAAACCATCAATTTAATGAGGCATATAAAATTGATCATCCGAATCCTGATGAATAAACGAGAATCAGAATCAGGCCAGAGATAGGACAAGAACAGTGCGATTTCGTCAAAGACACTGGAACAAGGAATGCCATATTTATGATTAGGATGCTCTCCGAAAGGGCAATGCAAGGACTTGTACCTATGTTTTATCGATTATGCAAAGGCGGTCGACAAAATACGCCAAAAAGAATTGATGGAGATGCTTAGCAGTCTCGACATATTTGGGGAAAGACAGAAGAGTAATCAAGAATCTGGCAACAAACCACCTTCATACGGACAGGTAACGAATTCAGCAGTTATACAAAGATAAAAAGGGGCGTAAGACAAAGAAGTGTCTTTTTACCATATCTGTTCAACTTTTACAGCGAGACTATTCCGAGGACTCTAGATTTTATGCCAGGATTTGTCATCGGAGGTCACAATTTGAACAACATACGGTACACGGATGACACAGTGCTGACAGCAGACACGGAAAATAAACTACAAGACCTCCTAAAGAAGGTAGCTGAAGAGAGTGACAATAAAAGAATTAAAAAACTGCAAGAAAACCGAATGCATAGTCAAAAGCAAAAAGGGCAGCCCAAAATGCAAAATACAAGTGGGGGGGGTACTAAAATCAAGCAGGTTCAAAAATTTAAATATCTGGGAAGTGTTTATACAGAAGACGGAAAGTGTGACACAGAGATCCGAAGGCGAATTGGCATGGGGAAGGTCGTGTCCCAGAAGTTGAGTAGAGTATTAAGAGATAGGAAACTTTTGCTAGAAACAAAGAAAATGTACTGGGTTGCTATGTGATATCATTTCGTCAATATGGCAGTGAATGTTGGACAATATCATCGAGGATGAAGGAAAAACTTGAAGCGACTGAAATGTGGTTCTACAAAAGGATGCTGCGGATATCATGGATCGATCATGTGAGCAATGATGAGATTTTGGAAATGATGGAAACGAAAAAGAAAGTACTGAGCATCAGGAAGAGACAGCTGAGGTTTCTGGGACATGCAATGAGGAAGGAGGGTTTCGAGAAACTGATACTAACAGGCCAGATAGACGGAAAGAGAGACAGAGAAAAACAGCGTGTAACGTATTTGACTGGCCTGAGCGGGTGGAAGGCAGAACGACGGTTGCGTGGTGTAACAGGAGTTAGCGTGCTAAAAGCCACCAGGGATAGGGAGACATGAAAGGCTATGATCGCCTAGGTCCTGAAAAGGACAAGGCCTATAGAAGAAGGTCCAACACCAGACGCACACGCTGGTAGTATGCTATTCTGACCTTCTCCTTTGTTTGGGTAAGCTGTTTTCTAACACACTTCTAGTTCAACTCGCTCGTTCTGCCTTGTAGTGTTTTAAAGAAAAATAATAATAATAATTTTTTTCTCTCTAGATGTGCGCTGTGGTGCAATGGATATCCGCTCGGAACGAAAATTCGAGGAGCCGAGTTCGAATTTCAGCTGAATTCCTTGCATCTACTTACACGCAAATACCCTTGGAAAAGGTATTAATCTGTCTCTTCTTCCCAGTTATGGGTTAAATAATAGACCAGATTCGGCTCTATAGCCTTGGGTGGCTACCAGTTTACCGCAGAAATCAATGGCAACCTACTGCGGGATATTCTTCTGTCCAGTTAGTCATGTCTCTTTCGAGACATGATCGTCCAAAGTGTTTATCATGTGTGGCACTTAACTGACTGACTGAATATAATAGTTTAAAACATAATTAAACTTCTACTGGGTATAAAATGAAGGATCGTTTTTCTATTGTTATGAAGTAATAAACTGATCCCCCTCTAATTATACTTAATCTAATAATGTAATATAATCTATCTTTTCTCCCTTCAGCTATGGGTTAAATAAGAGAAGAGATTGGGTTCTATAGCCTTGAGGGGCAACTGGTCTACCGTAGAAACCAATGGCAACCTACTGCGGGATGATCTCCTGCCCAGTCTGTCATGTTTCTTTCGAAACATGATCGCCCAAAGCGTGTATCACGTATGGCACTTACCTGACTGATAGTTCTCTCCCTTTTTAATGGTTACTAACTCGTTTCGCTAGAATTATCACTAACTGAGCAGGGAGTTCGATCCTCACCGGGTATTGTGTCACGTCTAAGCTCCGCTTAGAAAATTATCTTTTTATTTTTTTATTTTTTCTTTTACTTTTTCTAATTATCATTCCCCTCGACTTCGTCCTCTTTTTCCACCACCTTCTCTTTTATTTATTTTATCCTCCTCACTCCATTATTTTCCAATACACCCATCGACTTCATTAGTACCAATAAATCAACTCTTTTTTTTTTTTCTAATCCTACTAGATGCCTGTCACTTAAAACCGACCCGCCCGTCTCCACGCCGTATTTTTCTAAAACTCACTCAGTGCCGGCTCATTTCCTTCCCCTTCCTATATATGTATTTATTTCTTCTTTGCCTCCATAATAGCAGAACACAAATTAATAACACTAATTAAATGTTAATCTGAGGCTATAGAGGTTACAAAGGAAAAACAAAGTAATACACTGTCGTCAATCTAAATCCTCGGCTGTATTGAGTTACCTGCAGAAAGGGGATCGCAGACAAGGAAACATGCTGTACAAAGTAACCACACCTTAGCATACGAGTCCTTTCGCGTTGATTAGTGAAGAAAAAGTCAAACAAACACATGAATCACTGTCAGGTTAGAACAATGGCTGATAATAACAATTTTCATTCCGAGATTCTCGATCGGGTCAGGCAATTAAGTATGAATGAACAGAGAAATTTGAATGACTCAGGAGACAACATAGTAAGGTAATTCATTTGTTACAAACTTCTGTCTTCCTGTTTTGTTTTGTTTTAATTTTTTTTGTGGACCTGAAAAACAAGCATTAAGTATGTGTTATTATAAATTCATAACTTCTTTTACCTAGAATCATGGGCACCACAGTTTTAGTTTCAAACACTGAAGTGATACTGAAAAAATACCAGATAAAATGCCTTGCTCCTTCCGGACGTAGATGATCATGGTTCTCCACATATCCTCTTTCCTTTATTACCTGTAGACTTTTTAATCGTTTCATTCCAAGCAAGGTGGCACTACCACTGATGCGCAGGGGTCTACATAAGAGCAAAAGTCTAGGCAAGAGAAGAGCGAAGAGAAAGACGGCCCATCTACAGTGGGTGTGAGAGAAAGGGCAAAGAAAAACGGAAACGCAGGTGTAAAGTGGATAAGAGATGGGTATTGACATTGCATTCAAATTCCTGACAGTTGCAAAGGCAGAGAGAAAGGAAAAGAACGAGATAGAACAAGATATACAGGTTGATGTAGAAAGAACTGGAGTCAAGTGGATAAGAGATGGGTATTGACATTGCATTTAAATTCCAGACAGTTGCAAAGGCAGAGAGAAAGGAAAGGAACGAGATAGAACAAGATATACAGGGTGATGTAGAAAGAACTAGTGTCAAGTGGATAAGAGATGGGTATTGACATTGCATTTAAATTCCTGACAGTTGCAAAGGCAGAGAGAAAGAAAAAGAAAATAGAACAAGATACACAGTGTGAGGTAGAAATAACTGGAGTCAAGTGGATAAGAGATGGGTATTGACCTTGCATTTAAATACTTGGAGATTGTAGCTGTCAGGAAAGCAAGAATACGAAAGAGAGTTCCACAGGCGGGAAGTGCGGGAAAAGAAGCTGATGGAGTAGAATTGTCACATTCATTTGGTTGATCTAACTGTAAATGTGCAGGACCTTGTTACCAGTCTGAATGCAGGAGTAAATTCTTTTGGCGGAGGCACCGGTAACTTAAGTTCGTCGGAGCAGAAGCCATTAAAATATTTCTGGAAGAGACAGAGGGAAGCCACATCCCGCTGGTGAGAAAGTGGCTGGAGTCGAGCTGCCAAGTCGGGAACTATCACATTACAGATTCTCCTTTGGAGCCCGTCGAGAACACTGAGATGAACTGCAGGGGTGCCTGACCATATATGACAGCAGTGTTCGATGGATTTAAGCTGGAAAGTGAAAGTTTGACAGTTCTAATCAAGATATGTTTTTAATACTTAACGTTTGTCCGATTTGACTCTTAGAAGCAGGAAGTTGGTGATACGTTACTTATCAAACTGGAGAGGATTTGGGTGCCTATAAAATCAGCATTCATAATTCTGGCTTTTACTTATGATTTGAAAGACACATTGAGCCAACCTACCTGTACCTGGAAAGTCTTGTTTCTTCATCAGCAGAGCTGTTTTGACTTAATGGCACACTGTGATTTCTTGTCTTCGGTAGTAGAGTGGCTTGCCAATTCCCACCGGATCAGGTGCGTTTGTCTTTCTTCTGTAAGTGGGTGAGACCTCGTTGCCAGTCTGGTTGCACAAGTAAATTCTTGTGGTGGGAACACCAGTGACTTAAGTTTGTCGGAGCAGAAGCCATGAAAATATTTGTAGAATAGACAGAGGGAAGCCACATCCCGCTGGTGAGAAAGTGGCTGGAGTCAAGCTGCCAAGTCAGGACCTATCACATTACAGATTCTCCTTTGGAGCCTATCGAGAACATTGAGATGAACAGCAGATATTGCAATGATGATATTATTATATCCCGTTATTAAATGTTATTATGATATGATGTGATTTTGCTAAAATGATATTCGGTTTTTTAAAGACAGGAGAAATGGTTATGCAGATATAAAAAATGAAAGTAGAAATCTTTTACGTATCTCTTTTCTTAGTTGATGGCTCCCAAGAGAAGTCATCGACGACTCCTGGCAATTGCACTCTGTTATGGGATTGTTCGTTTTCGTCGATCAATCAATAACTTGTTTATTTCTCTTTTTTAAGGTAGGGGGTGTTAACCTTACGCAAAATCTTCAGACGAGGTGGTTCTCCTGAAGGCTGGTTTTGATTTTTGCCTTATTTTAAACTGATTGCTATTCAAGGCTATAGAACCCAGGCGGTCTTGCTAGTTATATATAGCTAGAGAGGAGACGAGATGGATTCATACCCAAGCGTATCAGCACGAGTGTAGTTAATCTACTGGAATTCGAACTAGGCTGCCCGATTCCACAACCCGAGCTGCTATCCATTATTCCAGCATCCCTCCTGTGTCGATATTTGCTGAGTATGCTATCTTTAACAAAATAAACGCCATTTTGAAAATGACGAATATAGCACCACCTATTCCTGCTCTTGATCCAATTAAACGCCTACATAATGTGGTTAATATCCGTCACTTTACAAACCTAGCACAATAAATGAATATTAATAATATTAACGGATATTTGCACAGAGTCATGAGTGTTACTCATCGACTGTCAAATCTTTAAGTCATAAAAGTCAAAAAGATGGCTTCGCTATCTAACTACAGAAGGCATTTGCAACGGATCATTTGATATATTTTACAGTTTTCCTGAAGCCCACATGCCAGTGTGTGTGTCTGAGCAATATCTTTTCTGTATAAACAAGGAAATCGTATTGACCGAAAAAAAAAACAGATATCAATAGCATTAATGCACTGCATGATTTTGACCGGACATGAGTCAGCTATTCGCTTCCGGTAAGCAATTCTTTATCTTCACTTTCGTTTTAGGTAAAGTCGGAATAAATTACCCTTGACGCCTCACTACAGAGTAATGATTAACAAGCTTTCAGGTTTGATGATTACTGTAGCCGGTTTATCAACACTGAATGCCATAAAAGACTGCCTTTGTCTCGTACGAAGCGCAAATTTTTAACTATCAAGTTTTCACCGCGAAGCTACGTTCCGCAAATTTTACCGGTATTACATTACTATCGTTGTTAGTTTTATCGCCAATGTCTGCTTCAATATGATGGTAATGCGAGATAACTTTCTGCCCAGTCAGTCATGTCTATTTCGAGACATGATCGCCTAAGCGTGTATCACGTATGGCACTTAACTGACCGACTAAATAGTTGGAAATATTATTAAAACTTCAACTAGATATAAAGTGGGGGTCGGTTTTCTATTGTTATGAAGTAATGAACTGATCCCCCACTAATCATACTTAATATAATAATTTAATATAATACTTCTCTTCCCTCTCTAGCAATGGGTTACAAGAATAGGACAGATTAGGTTCTATAGCCTTGGCTGGCAACCAAGTCTACCGCAGAAAGTAATAGCAAACTACTGCGTGATAATCGTCTGCCCAGTCAGTCATGTCTCTTTCGAGACATGATCGCCCAAGCGTGTATCTCGTATGGCACTTAAATGACTGACTGAATATAATAGTTGGAAACATAATTAAAACTTATACTGGGCATAAAGTGGGGATCGGTTTTCTATTGTTATGAAGTAATAAACTGATCCCTCACCAAGTATACTTAATATAATAATTTAATATAATGCATCTCTTCTTCCTCTTGCTATGGGCTAGAATAATAGGACAGATTGGGTTCTATAGCCTTGGCTGGCAACCCGTCTACCGCAGAAAGTAATGGCAACCTACTGCAGGATAGCCTTCTGCCCAGTCAGTCAGGTTTCTTTCGAGGTTTGAATGCCCAAGTGTGTATCACGTATGGCCCTTAACTGACTGACATACGATTTTACAGAAAGTGGCTGAAAATACGATGGACGGAAGTTTAAGGGAAATGAAAACAAAAAGGTTACCTGGACATAGAATAAGAACGAGACAACTGATTTTCTACTTCTTATTAAACACTGTTAAAATTAAATGCTACAATTCCATTAGTTATTTCTAGAAATACTAATATATATATTAAAAGCAATCGGATTTTATCGTACTGATGAGCTGTGATACAGCGAAACAGATCTGTCTGCGGATGACTATTTACGCTCTCACACCCTGATTGAGCACTCTGGAAGAATGGTAGACTTTGAAAATCAGTAGCTACTCTGGCTTGTACTTATCGCTCATTCAGTAATGAATTAGAGCACTCTGGCTATTGGGCGTGTATAACGATAATATGCAAGCTAAAAAGTTTGCCTCCTTCTATCGAGCGCCCATAGCCCAGTGGTAGAATCGTTGACTGATGCCAATTCGGTCGGGGTTCAATCCCTGAGTTAAAGGCAATAGGAGTCTAACCGTACTGATGAGCTGGGATACAGCGAAACAGATCTGTCTGCGGATGACTATATATATATATATATATAAATTAAAAAAGGATTAATTCAATGATGTTGAATGGCCATTTCGATATGAAGATCCCCACAGGGGATAACACATCACCTCAGCAACAGAAAAATCCTTTCAGAAATTTTGCTCTGTAATTTTTTATTACATGGAGCTATCTTCCTGTATCATTTTTTAATATTAAAATAAAAATTTTAATATTAATTAAGATCGGGTTTTTGGAATTTACCTTCCTGCTTCCTTCCTGCAAATATTGTTAGAAAAATATGCTCCTTTTAGCAGGATTACACTCTGCGCCCTTTAGGGGAAAATGTCATTAGATCTAACGTGAGTTAAACCGCTCCGCTACGAACAACATACAAGCCAAACGAAACCTTAACAATGCTTTTGAGCACTGATTTTTTCACCATTCTTGAAATATAGACATATTTTCTATCCAATATTCAGGCCGGTAGATGGAAACAATTAAATATAATGTTTAATAAATAAATAAAAACAGAACATTTATTAAAATATTCATACCTTTAAAAAAATAACAAGCAACATATGTTCAGAAGGTGAGTTGATAACATTTTTATATTAGCACGTTTCAGTAAAGAAGCCATTAACTTTCATGGCTTCTGCTCTGACGAACGTAAGTAACTACTGCCCCCTCCACAAGAATTTACTCGTGCAACCAGACTGGCAACAAAGTCCCATCCTTTTACTGCAAATGCAAGCCACAATTTTACTCCATCAGCTTCTTTTCTCACACTTCCTGCCTGTGGAACTCCCTTCCATAAACTTGCTTTCCTTACGACTACAACATACAGGAATTGAAATACAATGTCAATTCCCATCTCTTATCCAAATGACTCCAGCCCTTTCTAAATGACCCGGTGTATCTTGTTCTTTACCTTTCTTTATACCTTCACAACTGTGTTCTCTCCTGCGTTCACATCCTTCTCTTGATCTTTCTCTGTCACCGCTTTTAGCTGGTTCGTCTTCCTCTTTCCTCTCCTCCTGTCTAAAACTGTAACTCTCTTATGTATCCCCCTGCACATCAGTGGCGGTACCGTCTTGCTTGGGGGAAATGATAAAAAAATAAAATTTTGAAAAATAAAACCATACGAATAAAATCCCGTTCCTCGATGTTAATGTAGAGCTAAACTGCAATGCATTAACCACTTCATATATATATATATATATATATATATATATATATCATAATGATAATCCACGTATACTGTCTCAATATGTCTAGGAAAAGATACTAAAAAGTTGTAAGTTATAAATGTATTTTTTGACAGTATTTATTTATTTCTATTATATATATATAACAATAGAAATAAATAAATACTGTAAAAAATACTTTTTTAACTTACAATTTTTTAGTAGTTTTTCCTATATATATATACATAACTAAAGGTAACTCAATTCATCATCGATGATTGTTATAAACTATAATTTATTCGATGGCTGGCTTTTTGGTACCCGTCTCATCAAGTCGCAGTTTACAAATTGTTTAATTTTATCAGAACATTCAAAAAACAAAATGTCAATCGGCATGATTCAGAATATTTTTCTCTAGGGTTTTATAAATTTTAAAGTAAAGTGGGGAAAGTAATCTTTCAGTCAGCCAAGTTGAATATATATGTGCAAACGTATCACTATACTCGTTTCGAAAAACCCTTTCTTTTTTTATCTCTGCTCGTAATGAGTGCAATAGGATCTTCAGTGATTCTAAGCTGTTGCTTGCTGAAAGAATGAAGCAGCGTATAGGATCCCGAAAATTCGGCTCTAAAAACTATTGGCGGCTCTGCAAAAATGTGCTAAATAACAGCAAGCCCTCAATCCCCGCTTTAATCAATGAATTTGAGGTCCTCACATCTTCATCGGAGAAGTCTGAATGCTTTGATCGCAGATTCACTACCAACTCAACATTTGATTCATCTGAGATATCCGCACTCGATTTCTCACCTAGAACTGAAACTCAATTGAGGGACGTTCACATTAACCCCTCTCTGGTCTCCAACATAATTTCAAAGCTTGACCCCCATAAGGCTAGCGGAGTTGACGGAATCTCAATCAGTGTCCAAAAGAAATGTGCTCCTGAACACTTCCCTGTCCTCTCCAAACTTTAAACTTACTGCCTCTCTGCTTCTTGCTTTCCTACCTTGTGAAAATTCTCCTCTGTGGTTCTTGCATTCAAGAACGCTGGAGAATCCTCAGACCCTCTAATCATCGTTTTGTCAGCCTCCTACTGTTTTTTGGCAAAGTGTTCGAGGCTATTATCAATGCCGAAGCGGTTCGACATCTCACAGTCCACGATAAACATGGGTTCCGATTCACCAGGTCCACTGCTGTCGTTCCTTTCAAATCGTGTAATGAAGGTAGTATTAAATGGGTATGCTTCCAGATTCTATCGTACGAACGGAGGTGTCCTTCAAAGCTCTATTCTCGATCTTACGTTTTTTTCTGATCTTCATCAAGGATATCCTGATGTAATAGTCATCGACGTTGACAACGACATCATTTACTCCCGCATCGATAAAACTGCTGAGGATGACAAAGCAAACCTCACTGCTAAACTTGAAAAGGACCTCTAATCTGTGGTGGACTAGCGTAAGAAATGGCTCGTCAATTTTAATACTTCTAAAACGAAGCTGCTATCCTTTATCCACCATAGGAAACAGCTTATATCCCCACAATTAGCATGGATCAGGCTAATCTCCCTCAAAGCAAAACACTGCACCTCCTCGGCCAAAATTTATCAAGTGGGCTGACTACATTGAATCCATAGCTAAATCTGCTGCTAAGCAGATTGGTTCCCTATGTAGGGCTAGGAAGTTTTTCTCGTTTGAATCCATTTTGTACATATATAGATTTACCATCTGCCTGTGTATACTATCCTGCTGTCACACCTGGTCGAATGTGCATGCTATTTATCTGTGAATTCTTGACAAAATTCAACAAAGAATCTGCAGTATGATTGATCCCGACCTGGTAGTTTAACTGCAGTCACTTTCTCACCGACATAATATGGCTTCCACAAATACTTTCACAGCTTTGCTCCCTGGTGCCCTCTCTGTTTGAATTTACTCGAGCAACTATAGCAACTATGTCCCACTCTTTTACAGTGAAAGCGATCAAATGTAAACGCAACTTCTACTCTAATAGCTTCTTTACTCGCACTTCCCGCCTGTGGAATTCCCTTTCGTATACTTACTTCCCTGACAGCTACAATCTCCAGGAATTTAAATGCATTGTCAATTGCCATCTTTTATCTCCTTGACTTGCATCCTTTCTATGACAACCCTTGTATCATGTTCTTCTTCTTTTCCACTCTACTCTCATGCAGCTCTATTCACACATGTATTCTCATCCTTTTCTTATTCATTCTCCGGCTCACCTGTAACTTGTTCCTCTTTCTTATCTCACCTGTTTTGTAACCCCCTTGCGCACCAGTGGCAGTTCTGCCTTGTATGGGATTAAATGATTAAAAAATGTTCTTTTGTGCCCCTATTACACCATGAAAACAATTTATTTTCTCTTTTGTTATGATTCAAATCGAGATTCCCACCACCCCATTTTGTTTTGGCCTCCTTTTATCTCGGCTAGTTCAGCCTTTATTGTCCCATTCCATTAATTTTTTACCCTCCTCCCCACTCCCTTAGCGAGTGTGCTTCTTGATTGCGCCGTTTGGCGGAATACAGCGGCCACTCTTTTTTCAGGGATGGATGGGTCTTACTAACATTGTTTATTATTTTAGTTTAAAAATTTGTTGTATTTTCAGTTTGTTTTTTGAATTCATCCCCCTCCCATCATTTCATTTTTCATTAAATGTTATATTGTACATATTATTGTACATATTATATTATATTGTACATATATTTTATATTGTACATAAATAAATTTCTTATTGTCATGGGTTATTTCCCCACTTTTTTCGGTGTCCCTTGTAAGTTTGTGACATTATGGTGTTTGAAAGATTGGGAGCCGATGGATGGGTTCTTGTGGTGATTGTGCAAATTGTAACGAGTGAATGGGTCGTGAAAGTGTTTAGCTAGGTATAGGATAGTTTAGTGAGTACCAACCTCTTCCCCTCCCCTTTTCGGCTTTGTGCCACAACTTTTGTATTTTTACAAGAATAAATATCGTTATATAATGGGGTTGTTATCAGATATAAAGAAAAAAGGGTTACAGTTTTTTAAAGGACGCGTATTCAATGTAAAAAAGTTTAGACCATTTAAAAATGGAAAAAACTTTGAGAAAATAAAAAAAGATTTACAAAATAGACAATACAAAGCCTACCCACCTCATATTTTTATCTGAATACCCTGTAGGGACACCTGAGTACAAAAGTGTTTTGTGCTTTCTACAGGTTGTAGTCTCAGTGACCTTTTGTAGATCTTTTCTTTAACGTTATTCTTGAATGTTTGTTTGGTCTAAATTATTCTTCGGAAGATACAGAGATTAATGTTCTCTTCTGGGTGGTTGAATCTGCCTTGAATCTATCGACTCTTTCTGTCCTCGTACTGATTATGACCCCTTTGGCTGGACCAATCTTCCGTCCGTGAGCACTTATGCTTCCTTCTTGACAGTTAATTGCTTTCAATTGATCCGCTAATAGCAGTCTTTCTTATTGAACAAAGGAGGATCACGCGGTTTTATCCACAATTTCACAAAAGCTTGAAGAGTAAGTCTTACATTGTGTGTGTTATAAATATGTTATAAATAAAGAACGGTTTGGAGGTAACTCCCAAAGGATCCTATTAATATTAAATATTATAACTGATCCAGCCAGAGGGATCAATGTAAGTAAATTAATTCATTTACAAAGTCAATATTTATTACATATAAAAGAAAAACTTCAAATTTTCCAAAATCGGATGGCGATTTCGACCAGTAAATTTAACACCCGTTTCATCAGCGAGAACGAAACGTTACGGAAAATCTAATTTATTTGTTTGTGTTTGTGTACATAACGGAAATGAGGGTAGGGAAAAGAACGAAAAAGGTAAAGCGTGAAAGTTCCTTGCTGTGGAACTTACATTACATTCATCGTTCAATTATAATACACGAAAGATTATCTGTGAGTATGAACAGATTTTATTAAAGATAAGCAGACATAATTTTTGCAATTTATTTAATCTGACATTTTAAAAAAGAGAATTTGCTTCCTCAGGAAGTTTTTCCCGGCTGAAACGATCCTGCTCATATACAAATCTACCATCCGCCCATGCACTGAATACTGCTGCCATACCTGGTGACTGCTCCTGCTATCCACCTAGGGGTCCTCGAAAAAAATCAATGGAGAATCTTCAATGTTATTGATCCCGACTTGGCAGCTCGGATATAGTGACTTTCTCACCGGCACAATGTGGCTTCCCTGTGTCTCTTCTACAAATACTTTCACAGCTTCTGCTCTGATGAATTTAGCTCACTGGTGCCCCCTATATACGAATTTACTTGAACCACAAGATTAGCAACTAGGTCCAACCTTTTACTGTGAAACCAATAGAATGTAAACGCAAATTCTACTCCAACAGCTTCTTTTCTCTCACTTCCAGCCTGTGGAATTCCCTTCCATTTACTTGCTTTCCTGACAGCTATAATCTCCAAGAATTTAAATGTAAAGTCAATAGTCATCTCCTATCTCACTAACTTGCATACTCTCTCTCTCATGCTCTCATCTCATTTCTGCAGTATTCTCATCCCTCTCCGACCCACTTCCTGACATCCCCTTTATTCTGTCACTCCTTCTCATAATTTTCCTCCTATGTAACCCCTTGCACAACAGTGGCAGTATAATGTCATGCTTGGGGCGATATGATAATAAAAAAATACACAGATGTTAATTATATATATATATATATATATATATATATATATATATATATATAAAGAATGATTGTTCATGTATACTTCTTATAATATGTACATATAATATGCAACTGAAAGAACTTCAATAGATTAAAAGACAACAACAATAATATTTATTGTATCTTAGTTGGGTTTTTGACCAAATGGAAGCATGATGAAAAAGATTTGAAAGACCAGAATTTTAGGACACACCACTGACATTTTTCAATGAGACATCATCATCATCACTGTTTAACGTTTGTTTCCATGCTAGCATGGGTTGGACGGAGTTTTCTTGGTGGCTCTCTAATTGAACCATCATGAAAATATTGGAGAGAGCTTTACATATGTATGCCCTTACTAACACCAATCAGTTCAGGAGACTGGAAACTCAGTGTTTTTATTGAGAGACCATCTTTAACAACAGAAATTCTTTTAAAAACCGATATTACTAAAAAAAAAACTTACACCATTTAAAACGAAATTTAAAAGCCAAAATCAATAGCAAAATAGTACCACTGCCAGTAATTAAAAACTTCAAACAAATTCAAAAGAAAATTAAGGCTAAAAATTACAAATTCAAACAAAAATTAAGGACAACAATTAAAACGACGAAAATTAAAAAAAAAAAGACATGTTGGATTTAACGTACCAGATAGTTAAGACATACCGAAAAAGTCAAACAGACGTCCACCTGATAGAATACCGTTTTTAAATTTTCACAGATTTATTTGGCGTGTCTCTTCCTCCATCTTGGCTAGTTGAAATCAGAAGAGGATCCATTTCAACTGAGTACCTGGGCCCTTCCCAAAATGGTGATTGGGTGAAATCACTCTTTGTTATCACTTGCCTATCCGTATTCAACAGTCTAGTAGCCTAGGACAGGATATTCTCAGTCCAAATTTGACGCAGGGCCAAAATATGCCAAAACGGGTTGACAATATTATGAGTAAAATCGTTTTACCTGCATTCAATCAGTTCAGTTACTCTTCCCGATAGAAATAATTGTCTTCTCCAGTTTTATCACATTATTTACTTTTACCGACAAATATTATTGTATTATCCCATTTTAAAGAAATCTCTTCTTATCTTTAAAATCAATAAAAATTAATACCAGACATCTAGAAATAGGGTTACAATCGATGCCTTTTAGAAAAACTTGTCATCTTAAACCTTATCAATAATCCTAATTTGAATAACAAAAAAAGCGATTTAATGACTACATGCTATCATAGAAAAATACTTACTTAAATTCTTAGACCTAGATTGATATAGATCCCTCTTTCTGTTTGACTATTTCTTTCTTTCTGTCTTTTAACAATTATGAATTAAACCCTTTTATTTTGCACCTTACATTTTTAATTCTTCATTCTAAATTTTACCTCTTAATATTTCTTTTCATTTTATTTTCTTATTTTTATTTAAAATTTTAAAACTTTCATTTTCCCTCCATTTATATGTACATGTAATATTTGAATATTTAAATTTTTAAAATTTCACTTCTCTTTCACTTCTTCTCCCTGCATTTTATTATTTTCTATATTTTATTTAATTTTAATTTCAAATTTTAAACTTTAAATTTATATTTCAGATTTTTATCCACATGTAACCGTAGAATATTTAAACTTTTAATCTTGTTATTAACAAAGCAGTAACATAACTTTATAAGATTTAATTCCCGTGAACTTAAATTCAAATCCATTAAACCGTCAATTTGAAATATGCACATGATGATTGCACAAGGCATGAAACTCTTGAGTCATGCCATAGAGGTAGGATAATATGTATATTTATTAATATATATATATATATAAAAGCGATTTAATGACTACATGCTATCATAGAAAAATACTTACTTAAATTCTGAAACCTAGATTGATATAGATCCCTCTTTCTGTTTGACTATTTCTTTCGTTCTTTTAACCATTATGAATTCAACTGCTTTTATCTTTCTCCTTATATTTGTAATTCTTAATTTTTTAATTACCAATAATGTATGGATAAAGCATTAATTTTGCTGTATTTACTGTTGTTTAAAGATAACACGTGGTTGATAAATCTTATCTTCCACCTGTTAGAAGTACTTCCAAAGTAAAATTTAACATCATTACCAATGTTAGTTTGAACCTGAGCAATGGCCTGTACAAACCATACACTAAGTACTCACACAACCATATATACATCAACAGGGAATCAAATCACCTTCAGAGAATCACCAACAACCTACATAAATCTATTCAATTTTGTTTAAGTACCAACTCTAGCAATAAGGAAATTTTTGACAATTCTAAAATTAAATAAATTAAGCCATACATTGTTGGAAATTAAAAAAACAATGGTAAGAACCCAATGATTACCTGGAATATCATAGCTAAGTTCAAACATTACAGTAGAAAAGTGATTTCATGACTACATGCTGTCATAGAAAAATACTTACTTAAATTTTTAGACCCCTTTATGTTTGCTCTTTCTTTCTTTCTTTCTTTCTTTCTTTCTTTCTTTCTTTCTTTCTTTCTCCAGGAATATTATTATAACTATTATTACTAAATTTTACTTTTTAATCCTTAATTTTTTTTTTCAGTTTTATTTTATTTAATATAAAATTTTTAATTTTTTAATTTTTTTCTACATGTTATATTTGAGTATTGAAACAGACGATAGAAGTATAGGCAAATAATGAATATATAAATTTTTACGTTTCATGATTTACGCCCCTTTGATTTATTCACCCTGCATTATTTTTATTATTTTTAATATTTTTTTATTTTTATTTTAAATTTAAATTTTAAATTTAAGTCTTTATCTTCATATGACCTTAGAATATATTAAGTTTTAATAATCTTATTAAAAAGCAGTAAATTAATTAGGCAGTAATTAATACATGTCATCATATATACATAAATATATATATATATATATATATATATATATATATTCACATGTAAAAATCGGCTACAAATAATGAAAGCATTAATATAAAAAAGGGAAAAACAACACTCAATAGTATCAAATAAGAGCATAAAAAAATGAAAAGATTACAAAATAATTATAAAATAACAAAAGAATTTCATTATTATAGCTACATATATATAAAAACTACAAATTCCTTTCAGAAAAATCTTCATAACATAATAGCCGAAAGCGCTCGGATGCATGAAATATTTTAAAAGTTTTTACTACTTTCTTACAAGAACAAGTTAGAAAATTTTTTTAAAAATTCATGGCAAAAACACTTTGGAGATCAAAAACACAAAATGAAGTATAATGTAACACTAGTAGTGGATGACCGAAGAGATCCTCCACATGATGCAAAGGAGACAAAAAATAACGCCAAGACACGGAGCAGAATACAAAAAACTTCACAGGGAGATAAGGAACAAATGCAGACAAGCCAAAGAGGAATGGCTCAACAACAAATGTGCAGAAGTAGAGAGACTGAGCAGGAACAACAAAGCAGAGATGCATAAAGAGATAAGAGAACTGACAGGACAAAAAACCTGTTCCTCAACAGGATGCATAAAATCCAAGGAAGGGACAATCATATTAGAGAAAGAGGAAATACTCCAGCGATTGGTAGAATACATAAAGGATCGCTTTTGCGACAAGAGAGAACAACCGAGAATACACAAGGAGATGGATGGACCGGAAATACTAAAATCCGAAGTGGAAGCTGCAATAGCCAAAATGAACAGAAACAAAGCACCTGGCCCAGATGGCATAGTGATAGAGCTGCTGACAGCCTTAGAAGAATATGGCATAGAAAAGATTACCGACATAATAAACGAAATTTATAGCAGCGGAATAATACCAGAAGCCCTATGCAAGTCGATATTTATAGCGCTGCCGAAGAAACCTGGTGCAAACGAGTGCGAACTACACAGAACTATCAGCTTAATGAGTCACATTACAAAACTGATTGTCAGAATCCTGATGAATAGAGCGAGAAGCAGAATCAGGCCAGAGATAGGGCAGGAACAGTGCGGGTTCGTCAAGGACACTGGAACAAGGAACGCCATATTCATGATTAGGATGCTCTCTGAAAGGGCATTACAAATGAAGAAAGACTTGTACCTATGCTCCATTAATTACGCGAATGCATTCGACAAAATACGACACAAAGAATTGATGGAAATGCTAGGCAACCTCGACATTTTCGGCAAAGACATAAGAATAATCAAGAATCTCTACTGGCAGCAAACGGCCTGCATACGGACAGGTAACGACCTCAGTGGATACACAAAGATAGAAAAAGGTGTAAGACAAGGATGTGTCTTTTCACCGGATTTGTTCAACCTATACAGCGAGAATATTTTGAGGACCCTAGATGACACACCAGGATTTGTTATTGGAGGCCACAACCTGAACAACATAAGATACGCGGACGATACAGTACTGATTACTGACACGGAAAGGAAACTGCAAGATCTCATACAGAAAGTAGCAGTGGAGAGTGACAAGAAGGGACTACAAATAAACTTTAAGAAAACTGAGTGCATGGTCATCAGCAAAAGATACAACCCAAAATGCCAAATACAGGTGGGAGATAACAGAATCAAACAAGTCCAAGAATTTAAGTACCTAGGAGGTGTTCTAACAGGGGATGGAAAGTGCGACACGGAGATCCGAAGGCGAATTGGCATGGCAAAGGACGTGTTCCAGAAGATGAGCAAAATACTAACACACAGGAAAATCTCAATAGAAACGAAGAAAAGAGTGCTAGACTGCTACGTGATGTCAGTTCTTCAATACGGCTGTGAATGCTGGACAATATCATCGAAAATGAGGACAAAAGTGGAAGCGGCCGAAATGTGGTTCTACAGAAGGATGCTACGGATATCGTGGACTGAGCATACAAGCAACGACGAGGTGTTGGAAAGAATGGCAACAAAAAGGAAATTGATACTGAGCATCAGGAAGAGACAACTGAAGTTCCTGGGACATGCAATGAGGAAGGAGAGCCTGGAGAACCTGATACTGACTGGACAGATAGAAGGAAGGAGAGACAGAGGAAGGCAGCGGATAACATATTTGCAGGGTCTGATCAGGTGGATGACGGAACGGGGGTTGCCAGGAGCAACAGGAGCAAACATACAAAGAGCCACAAGGGATAGGGAGACGTGGAGATCCATGATCGCCTACGTCCTGAAGGGACAGGGCACATAGAAGAAGAAGAAGTAGTATACACACATAGACAAGCACACACACGCACACACCCTCTTCCACTTTGTCAGGGGTCAAACTAAAGGTCAGGCCAATACACACTTAGATAAAGGACATATCAAAGCAGACTGATACCATCAGACCATAAAAATCCCAACTATCAAACACACATATACACACCATAAACACACACACACACACACACACATGTATGCACTAGCATACTTACACACACACACACACACACGCACACACACGCACACACACACCAACAGCAGCAGCAGCAGCCAGGAGGACCATTTGTCGAAAGTCTTGGATTCAAACACAATCGCCCTAACTTTCTGAAGATGAGATTTTAATCTGGAAATATTAATGTATAATAAATAAGTGATATCCAACAACTTCTTTACCTTCCTTTATTTTCCTAAACGCATTGTGACAGCCTTCAAAACCTAACCATATTCCTAATATACGCAATGCTTCAAGCAAATTACAACACCTAACCACTCTTTCTCATCACTTTCCCCTATGTAACCCCCTAAACACTCTTTCTCATCACTTTCCCCTATGTAACCCCCTAAACACTCTTTCTCATCACTTTCCCCTATGTAACCCCCTGCGCAACAGTGGCTGTGAAATGCCTTGCTTGGGGTGAAATGATTAGAAAAAGAAAAAAAGAACTTTCCTAATTTCTTACAATTTACAAATTTATATATTGTATCTATATATATAGTGTTGAGTTGGGATAATGTTTACAACAAGATTGTTTTTTTTTTTTCAGTAGTTTTATTGATAAAAGTTATTTTGGCAAGCAGATATTTTATCATAAATTGAGCAATATCGCAGTGATGATAGAGCGTTAATAGGTTTAACGCAAAGTATTTGTTACTTTAATTAAGTAGCTTCATGCCGACGTCTAAGTTTCTTGAAGACACCGTTATGAAGTCGTCATTCATCAAGGCTGGATTTCTTTTTTGCTGGTTTTTAATCAATAAAAAGCAATAAAAAATCATTAAAAAGTGAAAAAAAAATGAAATGTAACACCTGCAAAATAAAAAGAAAACCAACCAATCTCAGATAAAAACACTTCCAGAAAATATCAAATTATACCAAACTCCATACAAATAAAAAAACTCGGAAGATAACAATAAAAAGGCCCCAGCTCTAGTCAGATTACAGCATCATTACGGTGCTCTCATGAAATTTCGAAGTCGGCATGAATCTGATCAGTAATTCCTTGCATTAAAGCTATACACACACACACACACACACACACACACACACACACACATATATATATATATATATGTCTGTGTCTATTCACCTGGCTCGACCTATTTTCTAAATTTTGAGGTATGACTAAATATTGATACTTCTTTAAAAAAATCCTATTAGTTGTTACTAGGTTTTTCCCCCGTCGCTGTACACACGCACATTCATATATATAATTACGTAAATTAATAAATATACATCTGGGGGTACACGCATATAATATTATTTTTCAGTTCTTAATAAAGCAGTGCCCAATATATATACACTTCCCCACCACCTACCAGCCCAAGGGTCAGGCCACACCCATCCCACTACCAAGGAGGAATTACTACTAAATTCCTTCTC